>NC_061164.1:12665677-12769729 GCF_022113875.1 Hydra vulgaris | reverse complement strand
CACACAACCCTTGGAATTAGGAAAAAAAGGTTGACAATAATTTGTCGACATCAATCAAAAAAGCAAAAAAAAGTGATTCAAAAATCTAACCATTAAACATAGAAACAAGGTCAGCAAGTAATATGGTAATTTATAATAATTTTTCTGTTTTTATTTAAAATTTATTGAAAAAAATAAGATTCTGTTTTCAATGTAGTTATTTTTCCTTAATTCTGCTATTTTTTCTTTCAAAAAATTGACTTTCGTGACCAAATCTTTTTAAATAATAGAAAAATGTCTCCTTAAAATCCTTACTTATAGTATCAGTTTTAATAGTAAAAATTAGGGATGTACAGAAGCTGAAATTTTGCCGAAGCCGAAGCTTCGGCACTATATATGCTTAAAATTTAATCAGCATTCAGATCAGCAGGGGTGTAAAACAAAAAAGGTACCAAAACTAAGGTCCTTGACTAATAATATAGAAAAATTGTATAAAAATGAGGACGCCAGTCAGGGTTGCTGTTCCAGGCAGGGCAAAAGCTCTCAGCGCCCCTGTTTAAAAGTTTCTCATTATGTCGTTTCTGATACTTGACCGCATCGAGCGTTTTTTTTTTAAACTTAAGCTTTTTTGAAACATTCTCCCCAAATTTTCCTACTTCTAGTTCTACTTTTTCTGTGTGCAAACCATATTAATGTTATATAGCATTTTTTCATGTGCTGTATATTTTATTTTTATTTTTAATGCACCTTTTGTTAAATAGAAGTGGATAAAAATCTCTGAACATTACTAGAGTAAAATTATCTTTTGCACTTGATCACTCTTTCTTTAAATAAACACTCTTAACTGATCTAGTTGTATCTACAACATAAAAAATCTTAGAAACACACTTTATCTTTTTATTGCTATTTATTTCAATATCTTTTTTTTACTTCTCTGTATTCTTTAAACGAACAATTTCTAAACTAAAAAAAAACCCAAGTTAAGACCATTTTGGATTCCACTACAACTGTTGTGCTTCTGCTGTTAAAAAAAAGTACAAATGATAGATTTCTCTCTAACTTCTTTTTTACACACTTTTAAGTATTTTTTTTTTAATTATTTTCAACTTTATACTTTGAAATCTTAGTATTCATTCTTCTTCTATCTCTATAATGGATAAATCTGCATCAGTATCTGAAATCAAGTATTAACTATCTGTGATAAAAACTTCCAAAGTAATCTAACAACTCTGTAGAGTGAGCTTTAAATAAAATAATAAATAGAATACTTTATAAATTTTTTTATTAATAATTATATTATTATTTACTTTATATTTATAAATAAACAGGGACTGAGCAGGCTGATATTTATTTGATTTAAATTGTTTATTTAATTTAAATAAATTTTGATGATAAATATAAGAGTTCAAAGTAATCAAAGCTTCAACCTTTAATTTATTTTAAATAAAATTTAAAAGTCTTCATAATATCATAAGAAGAAACCAGAATATTGGTTTATATGTTTAATATATAAATTCAATTTAGAAGTATTCATAATATTAATAAAAGAGCAAGGATAGTTATTATCATTGTTTTTTTTTTCTTTTAATTTATCTAGTTTTTGTTGGCTTTTTTTTTTCTTTTTTTATTCTCCTCGTTAATATTTCGTTTGCTTTACTTCCTTTTTTGTTGTTGAGAACTTTTTGTTTTTTATGTGTCACTCCATTGACTATTTTGTATCTATATAAGTGACACCTAGCCAATTTCTGTAAATTTACGATGAAAACTTGTAAATTTTTATTAATATGGTTAAATAAAATTTTAAAAAATTAAACATACACACAATTTAAAATAGTAGCAACGTATCGTTAATCTTCTTTAAAGAGAGATTACTAAGGTTTATCGGTCAAATGTTGAAACCAAATTTTGTTCTATTTGCGGTAATCCCACACAATAATTAATATGAATTCGTTATTAAGGTTTTAAAAACTTTTAATTTGTTTTAAATTATAAGGTTTTTATTCTGCATAGAAATGCTGCTTCAGTTCATCTAAAGTCACACTTGGAAGCATTCAAAGTGTTTAAGGAGCTTCTTTAATTTTATTATTTTTTTCAAAATATTTTTACTTAGTTATTATTATCCCCTCAATAACAAGACACTTGGGAGTAAATAATACTAAGTATATGGTATAGACTCCAACTTTAACTCTGTAGTCCTAAATTTATAACTTTATTAGACACTGGCTATTAGCTTATTTTTATAACTTGTCCCACAGTAGCTTATAACATTAATTAATTAAAATTTTTTGCCGAAGCCAAAGATTCGGCAAAAAATTGACCTGGCTTCGGCCGAACCGAAGCTTCGGCAAAATTGCCGAAGCTTCGGTACATCCCTAGTAAAAATACAAAATATATGTCAAATAAAATAAAAATGAGTTTTGCTAAAATTTAAAATTATTAGAATTAGTTAAAATTTAAAACTATTAGTTATTATTAGTTAAAATTAGTAGAATTTGTAGTATTAGTTAAAATTTAGAAATAGATTGTGTGAAACATCAATTAGATACAATTTAAAGTTGAACAGAAAAATTAAAAAAAATAAAAATAAAAAATGCTAATAATAAAAAAAAACACTTGTAAGAATATTTTTTACTTTATCCATAAATTTTCTTTACTTGTTAATTAAGATTTCATTTTTAGGAGTGTCAACTACATCAAGTGTCAGATTATATATATATTTTGGTCAAATACATGTTTGTATTTGGTAATATTATGTTACATTTTTGTTTTGTATTTCAAAAACTCATATTGCATTTATTTAAACATGCATTTAGGAATCTAGAATTGATGTGTTTGTAGTTTTTGTATCTAATTTTGTTTTAAATTAAAGAAATTTTATTTGATTAAATGTATTTAACTCTAAAGTTCATTTTTATTTTTGCCTTCGGTTTTAAAAAAATAGAACAACGGTTTTGGCTATAGTTCATTTTATGTAATGGTTAATGTAATATAATTTATTTTATGTAATATGCCTAATGAATTTTTATTAGTAACAACATCTTTAATTCATTCAGCTCTTCCAAAATTTGAAAGTCTGTGATTCAAAATTTCGCTTTTCCCAAAACAAAGTTAAAGAAAATATATGAAGTCAATGATAAATCTTAAAGTTTTACAAAGAATAATGTAAGAAATATTTTTTCTTCTAATAACTATCTTGGAAGTTATTTTAACTATCTAGGCCTTTTATCTTTATAAATTAATTTTTTTAATACTTCTCAATACTCAAAATAGGTACCTAGTCAATTCAGCAAGGAAAAAAGAACATTTAAGTATTTCCTTTCCAAAGATGTAGTTAGTAAAATTTTAAGTTATATATATATATATATATATATATATATATATATATATATATATATATATATATATATATATATATAACTTAAAATTTGGGCAACAGGTTTTCTTTTAAAGAGTAAATTACATAAAAAATTTTGATCTGTAATTATATACATAATGCTCACTTTACAAATAAACATAATTTACACAAAATTTTTGAATTAAATAAAATACTAATAAATTGCTCCTATGCCCAATATAACTTACACTAAATTGTTCCATATCAATTACACTAGTGTTATCTTTTGAATTTAGAAATAGAATTTATTAAATGTTGGTGGCTCATCATGCAGTGCATTTGAGAAGGGCATGCTTTCAAAGTAAGTATAATTTTACTATAAAAAGAGCATTTTTAATACCGCAATTATATTGCATACTTGATATACATAAATATATACGCTGGTCACAACAATGCAGTCAAAAAATTCTTAAAAAAAATAAATTTAGTGTTGAGAAATTCGTATTTTTTGATGTTTGATGTTATGTTTATAAAATAATAGTTATATATATGTGTGCGTGTGTGTGTTATTTATTTCTTTCCCCTTTATTTTTACATACTTATCTTAACAATATTTTTTTAAGGTTAAGACTGCTTCCCTGATTCCTACAGCAAAAAAAAACTTTAAAATGCTGGTGGCAATATTTTAAAGAGTGCATCTGATCGAAAAGAAGTTGAATGACGTCAACTGTTCGAAAATTCGATTCTTGGAAATTAACAAGTGGAAGAAAAAGTTTACAGAGTTGTAATTTATAAAACTCAGCACAATTATATTATTAAAAAATTTAAATGATTTATTATTTTTTTCTTATTCTCAAGAAGTTCTGTGAAAACATAAATTTGAACCTTACGTTTAAGTAAAGCCATGTTAAAACACGTATTTTAGACGTCGAAATAAGAACGTCTAAATTAGGTTATTTAAAGACGTCATTCGGCGTTTCCATTTAGCACTAGTTCTGAACGTCCTAAATTCACATCTTTTAGACGTCTCAAAACACGTCTTTATTCTGTCCTAAAAAGACGTCCTAATTACGTCTTAAAAACACGTCATCTGGCGTTGCCATTTAGAACCAGTTCTGGACGTCCTAAAAAGACGTCCTTTCGACGTCATATGGACGTTTCCGTGCCCGCTGGGTTACTCCTTATAAAACCTCTAAGATGGATAATAATGAAATTCCCGAAAAGGAACTCTTAGATTTAGTATATTTTTAATTATATTGATAATATTAGTAGTAATGTAATTAAAAAATCAATAAAGTACTTAACAATCTCTCTTTTACATATTTTTAATCTCTCTTTAAAACTAGGCATTTATCCGGAGAAACTAAAAATTGCGAGGGTCATACCTATTTTCAAGTCAGGAGACATAATTAATCCTGAAAATTACAGACCAATTTTAATTCTTCCTTGCTTCTCCAAAATTTTAGAGCAAACTATGTATAACCAAATTTTGACTTTTCTAAATATAAATAGTATTCTATATAACAAACAATTTGGATTTCAACCAGGGTATTCAACGGATTATGTCATTATTAATATTGTTCACGATATATTTAAAGCATTTGATGAAAGTAAGTTTACCCTAGGAGTTTTTATAGATCTTAGCAAAGCCTATGATACAGTAGACGATAACATTCTTATAAAAAAACTCGAAAGTTATGGTATTAAAAGTACATATTTAGAATGGCTCAAAAATTATCTAAACAATAGAAAACAATACATAGCACACAAAGAAATAAAAACTGAATACTTGACTATTACTTGCGGTGTTCCCAGAGGCTCAATTCTGGGTCCACTTTTGTTTCTTATTTATGTAAACGATTTCCATAAGTTTTCAAACATTTTAAACTCAGTTTTATTTGGAGATAATACAGATTCATTTTATTCTAATTGAGATATCAACCTCTTATTTAAAATAGTAAACAAGGAATTTTTAACTCTAGCGGAATGGTTTAAGGCAAACAAATTGTCCTTAAATTTAAATAAAACTAAGTATACTTTTTTTCAAAGACTTCACGATAAAGAAAATATTCCATTAAAACTACCTGATCTTTACATTGGCAAATCTAAAATAGTTAGAAAGTCATCATTAAAGTTTTTAGGAGTGATACTTGACGAAAACATGACATGGAGAGAACACATAAGAACAATTGAAAATAAAACTTTGAAAAATATTGGCATAATATACATAGCTAAGCAAATCTTTAACCAAAACTGCTTAAAAATCTTATATTTCTCCCTCATGCATCCCTATCGGCACATCTAGTTTCTTTTTTGGAAATAAAACCTATATAGGCACGTGTTTTTCAAGATCAAGGCGTAAACCAAAAGCACGTGTATATTACGGGCAGTTTTACTAGAGTTTAACACGTGATTTTTGAGGTTTTAAAGTCAAATTTAAAAGTCGCATATTTTTATCAGTGGTTTCACATTCCTTACGGAAAGTTATTAGATATAATACTACGTTTCCATAACGGTGAAACCATTAATACTTAAACTGGTATTTATGGTAAATAGTAATAGTAAATTTTACGGAATAAAAACCATTTAGGATACGTGTTATTCTTTTTGTTCTAGAAGGTTTTAAAAACGCAACAGAAACCAAGCGTAACTATTTTCTGAGTTTGTGGCTGAGATTGTTATATAAACTATGCAAATATTGCATGGTGCAGCTCTAATATAAGTAAAGTTTAAAAATTGCTTAGTAGACAAAAACACGCTGTCAGGATTATTTCAAATGCAGGTTGATTCGCACATTCTAAAGAACTATTCAAAAATTATCACATACTCAATGTTCTTCAGTTAAACCTTTATCAAATTCTTATATTTATGTACAAACTACATATTAAATTAACTCCTATAATTTTTGAAACAATTTTTAATAAAATTATTCACGTGTACCCTACAAGATTTTCAAATTACAATTACGAGCAACCTAAAATACACTATTTAGCTACTAATTTTTCAATTGCCATCAGAGGTCCTAAATTATGGAACACTTTATTAAATAACCAGCTGAAAAATTGTTCTTCACTTTCTTTATTTAAACAAAAAATCAAACAAAAACTTCTTAACGGTGTTAATGAATTAAATTCTTTTTAAGATTTTTTTATCTTCTTTTTTAACAATTATCTTATTAACTAGTCTAACCAATTTAAATTTTCTTTAATTATCCTATTAACTTATCCTCAGTTTTTAAGTGTGATTGCTTTTTTTTTTTTTGTTAACGATTTTCTTTTGATTATAGATAAGTTACTGATCCTAACATATTTGTATATAATTGTATATAATTTTTAAATGGCACAAAGTAATTTTATGTTTTATGTTTACATTTTAATGGTTATACACGCTTGCTGATGAAAGCACGTCGGGGTGTAGTGATAAGACAAATATTGTCTTATTTTAGCCCCGGTCATGTAGATTTTATTTATATAACACGGTATTGTATCCTTTTTTTTTAATGACAAATAAAAAATTAAAAAAATTAAAAAAAATCTTTACGAACCCTGAAATAAAACTTTAACTCTACCTGACAAAACCTAGAACATCTATTAACTGTCAAATGATCAAAACAACCACCTTCTAAATAATGCGATTTCTACCACGTATAAACAGCCTGACAAAAAACTCAAAAATTAAATAAATAAATAAGGTAAAAAATATCTTAATTAATCATAATATTTATATTAAATTAAAAATAACGGCACACCGTAGCGGAAATAATTTATTTGAAAATAATGTCACTCAGAAACGGTTTGCATTTTTGAAACCACAATACTTTGAACAACTATTATCTAAATTTTTAAAATATTTTGTCAACGTCTTTCAAAAATCAGGGTTAAACGGGCAATTCAAGAATCTTTGCTGTTAAAATAGGTAGCTTCTAGTGCTAGGGGCCTGGGAACAATACACACCTAAAAATCGGGGCCCACTGTCCCAAATGTGGTAAATAGAAAAAAAAAAAAAACTTTTTTTTGCAGTATCTTAAAATTGGTTGAAGTTCATCGGAAAAACTAACTTATCTAAGAAATAATTTCTTATCGTTTAAAAACGGTGACTATTAAAAGTTTAAACTTCGTCTATTTGATGGGTTAGTCAACTTTACTAGGTCATAACTTTAGAATGTTAAAAGATGTTTTTTACAAAATGAGAATTTTGCAGATGAATTTTAGTCGAGTTCATAATGGTAGAGTTTTTTTTTTTTATTTTAGAAAGATATTTAGACATTAAAACCCTGATTTAAGCATAATATTGTTTCCAAACTTTGGTCGCCATGATTTTTTTTTTACGTATTATTTTTATTAGTGTAAAAAAACATATCTGGAGGTTATATATCTAGAACAATAAAAAGTCTTGAATTTATCTTATAGTATATATTCAATTGTTTTTCAATTAGAGAATGGTTGAAACAACACTTATTAATGTTTACGTTTATATTTATTTTCATTTATAATCAATAAAAGTTTCTAAATGATACGCATATATATTATGGCATATTTAACTTTAATGTGAAACTGTTTTAAAGAAGGTATTTCAGGGGTTGTACGTAACAGTGACTTAAAGAAAGATTTGCGGATAGTCTTTAAGGCTACTAGAAACTTTGTATGCACTCTCCCAAAACTGTTAGAAATCATAATGAACAGATTCAGAGGCCTGTTTAAACCAAAATCCCAATCCTTTATTTGGATTCGAATTGGACATAAGTGAAAGACATAAGTGGTATCTATAGATTGCAAATCCTTTTTTATGGTTATCATAAATTTCCACGAATTAAATGAAGTTCCGTTGCAAGAATTTTTATAACATTTGCTTTATCAAGCAGATCAACTAGTGAAAGGTTAACGCAATTATATAAGATGCACCTGAAAGCTTAAATTATTTTTTAAAATCTTTACTCGCGGCTTTGTAAGCATAAGCTTATGAACGGATAATTCGTAGAGTTCTGAGCTCATTGATTACCAAAACCTTGCATTTTTTCTTTGCTAATGTTACACCGAGGGCAAGGATACATTGCTGCTGCACTTTTAATTCCAAAAAAATATTATCCAATTTCATATTAAAAACCCAAAGGTATTTTAAACTATTTGCCTTTAAAATAGTGAAAATTTTCTCAAGATTTTCTCAGCCAAGTTTTCTATTATGCCAATAATAAACAATTTGTTTACGCCATCATCTTTTTATTTCGACAGTACTTTATATCACTTTTTTTGTAATATTTAAACAAACTTTTAAAAATTCGCCTGCAACGTCAATGCCTATCTTTAGAATGTAATCTTTTGATAATTTTTACTTCTTTATTACTGCCTCAATAACAAAACAGCCTCAACTGCCTCCAGAAGTTCTTTGATGTTTTAAAAATAAAGTAACTGTCTGGAACCTTTTTTTATAAAATTATTTCTTTAACATCAAAATAATAAATTAAAAACCTATTTTATCCACTTACTTTATCTCTTACATTCCTTTTAATAATTCTCTTCCTTTCTAGCTTATAAATATGCTAAGAACTTTAGCTCCCTGTGTGTTACTATGTTCACAAATATTTTTAAACTTGTTTATTTCCGATATTGGGATTTTTTCATCTGGAAAAAGCGCTTTGGAGAGCTTTTCGTTTGTTCAACGGCATTTGCTATACCTTTGGTTAAAATTTGGTTTTAATTCCCTCGTCCTCAAATTTTAATTTGAATACTTTTGAGCATTGAATTTCGGCACTTTGTTTATCTTTATATCAAAAGAAATTTACCTCCATGTTTTCAGTTTTTATATTTCAATTATTTTATATAAATTTTTTAGTTTCAAGAATTAAATATTAAATTAAAATCAAATATTTGCCCTAACTATGTCAAATTTTTCTGTTAAACGTTTTCTTTTCGTTGTGAGAGTGAAAGGGTCGGGTAATCCTCTTTCAATGACAACCCTCAACTTTTACATACTTTACATTACATACTTTTATTGTTCCAGGTGATGATGCTTTTACTCTTCCAAACTTGATTCTTTCTCTATTTTTAGATGTTGATTCTGTAATAACTGTAGTTTGAGCCATTTCACTAATGTCACACACACAGAATGACACAGAATTTACATTGACTTTTGAGAAATTATATAGTTTACTCAGAATAATGTTTTTATCTCCTTTTTCAGGTCTTTTTAATGCTTTTTTACATTTAGGACAAATGCAATTAGTAAAGTTTCGTTGTTCAAATCAAATTTTATAAAGAACTAATGCATTCTGTTCAATGTCACATTTCCTATTTTAACTTCTGTCATTCCTGGTTTTTTTTAAAAACAAATTAGGCACACTAAGGTTTTATTATCTTTATGAGAGTTTTTAATGTTTGGAATTTTGAAACAATGTGAGCAACACTAATAAATTTTTAAAATTTTTTATTAACTACTGCAAGCAGGGCCGTCCTGAAGAGGTCTTGTATTTTATTGACAACTAGAGACACCAAAAAAAAAAAGGTCCTCAATATTTGGAATTTGTTTAAACTTACTCATTGTGTCAACTCAAATGCTTATATGACAGCTTTGGGTTGTGGAACACCCCCTCTTTCGGGACGGCTCTGCCCAAAAATGCACTTAAACTCTGTATTATGAATTTTTTTTCCTTTTTTTTACATTTGGGACTGTTGTTCCCAAATTTTTAGGGTTATATTGTTCCCAAAGTTCCTACTACTTTAGTTTTTTGTAAAGCATTCGTATTTGATACCAGTATCAATATAACAAAATTTAAAGTTTTCGTTATCTCTGGAAGTTACCTATTTTGATTACAAAATATTCATGACTTGCCCGTTTAACCCCAATTTTTTTGGAAAAAAGATTGGGGTTAAATCTTAATCTAACACTAAAACTTGGATGGCTTTTAACCTTACCGCAAACTGGATGATATACTTTGTAACATACTTACGGTAGGTATGTCAGTTTAGTATACTGAGTGGGTGATTAGAATCCGTATCGTTCGGATTCTAATCGCCGACCGAGTATACTAAAAACGTTTTTCTAGGTTTATCAAACTAAGATTGTCAACCACATCTTCAAATGAAGCTATTTAAAAAAAAAATTACTTCTCTATATCAAGAAGCTTTGAAAAAATCTCGGTACAATTGTGAACATTTATACTATCCAAATACAAACCACCACCTAACAATCATAAGCGCCAGATAATTTGGTACAATCCTCCTTTCAGTGTAAATGGTGTAACAAAAATAGACAAATGTTTTTGTCTCATTAACATCCAGTTTTTAGCTAACCACAGGCTTCATAAAAAAATTAATAGTAACACAATCAAAATAATTTATTCCTGAATGCCGAATATGAAATCCATTAGAGTTTTCACAATAAAAACATTTTACATAAAGTGGCGAGTTTTCAAGAAAAAACCTGCAACTGCATTGACGAATCTAAATGTCCAACGAATAACCATTGCCTTTCAAGCAACATTGTTTATTAGGCCGTCATTATTTTAAACAACCTAGAACACAAAGAAAAAGTATATTTTGGAGTAAGCGAAACACGTTTTAAACTTCGCTATGCAACCCATTTAAATTTTCCAAAACAATTTGGTATCGGAATAATCTAAGGAAGTATAGCAATTAAAAAAGAATCGGAAGTATGGCAAAAAAGTGAAACTTTTTTAAATAATCCAAACCATACAGTCCAGTATAAAAATATTTGTAATCTTTTTTAGAATGGGAAGTACCAGACTTTGTTATACAAAGAAGAAACCCTACTAAATACAAGGAGCAAAATAATTTTAAGGTGTTTGCACAAAAACAAGTTTCTCCTTTCCTCATTCAATATCAGAGATTAAACGTAAATTGTTTACGTCAAATTTTGTTTTCATGAATTAATTAAAAGTCACGCCACATTAATTTTAATTGTAATATTAACGTTTAATTAGGGTTGAAAATTTTCCGTGAAATTTTGCGCAAAATTTACGAAAAAATTTTATTGCAATAAACTTAATAGCGGTTATATAGTTTAATAAAATTCATTTCTCCGTTTTAAAAATATGCGTTTAAATATCGTAGTATATAGTTATTTTTTAAAGATTTCAGCAAAAAATATAAAATAGTAAAGACCCACAAGCGAAAAATATACATCTTTTAGTCAAATTTTTTTACTCAAGTTTATGAATTTATAAATCGCGCATTTAAAAAGCAAAACAATATAACGCTTAATTGAGCGTTTTATTGCTTTTTAAAACACAACTTCTAAGTTTTAAAATACTTTTTTAAAACAACTTATAAGTTGTTATACATAAGCGCCCTTAGAATTTTTTGATGTTTCAGATATGACACTTTCGCACATGTGCAAACTCCAAACTTAAGTTTATACATATGCCAAATAAGAAGGGCTTGTATACCAAAAAACATTCCTTTGCAACAAAAATTTCGTGGTGATTATTTTTATATAGGCTTAAAAAATTCAATAAAAAGTTAGACGAGTTTTCTTCTCTTGATATTAATTCTTTAAAGACAATTAACCTTTTGATTAACATAGATGGTATACCATTGTTTAAACCATCAAACATACATCTTTTGCCTAATTTTGCATTATTTAAATTTTTCAGTCCATTTATTATAGCCTTTTACTTTGGTAGCTCCAAACCATTCAGTTGTGAGGAATTTTTAAAAGAGTTTTTAGATGAGTATCGTAATTTGGAGGTTATTGGTTTCAACTATAATGACAAAAAATTTAATGAAAGTATTAGAGGATTTTTTGCAATGCTCAAGTGCGTCAGTTTCTAAAGAGAATTAAAGGTCATAACGGTTATGATGCATGCGAAAGATGTAAATGCCATGGACTAAATATTGAAAACCGAATAGTTTTTCATGATCTTGATTGTGAACCAAGGATAGGCCAAAATTTTAAGCAGATAGCTTATACAGGGCACTGTTTACTAGTAAGTCCATTAATATACTCCTGTGTTCAATGTATTAAATATTTTTGTTTGAACTATATGCATTTAGTTTGCTTAGGAGTTGTTAAAAGATTGCTTATATATTCAAAAGAATGCCCTCGTTGTTGTCACATATCAACTAATCAGTTAAATGTAGTCTCTGATCGCATTGTATCTTACCATGGAAAAATGCCTACAGAATTCGCAAGACAGCCTCGTGCGCTAATCAATCTACATAAGTGGAAGGCCGCTGAGCTCCGACAAAATTTGACATACACTGGAGTTAAAGCCCTTAAAAGAACTGTTAGTTCACCAATTTACATAAATTTTTTAACTTTATCTGTTGCAATAATAATTGTGCTTGAGGAGGATCAAGATTACAGAAATGAGCATTTGGAATATGCTCATTTCAAGTAGTAAAGAGTTGTAAAGCAATTTTTTTTGTTTGGATGTTTTGTTGTAAAGTATTTTCCTGCAAATAGTAAAGAGTTGTAAAGCTATTTTTTTTGTTTGTTTGAATCTTTTGCATGATGATGTTTCAAAGTTTAGATGTAGTTTAGATGAAATTTCTTGCTTTCTTTTTGAAAATTATTTAAATTCCTTTAAAAGGCTTATTCGCCAAGCAAGTAATCCTATATCTAAGGTTGTGAAACGTATTCTTGAATTTTAAATAAATAATGCTATAAAATTTTTAAAGGATATCAACACAAAGGTTTCTACAAATAAAAAAGAAATTGTGTCCTTCTCCAGTTCTGGAGAAGTTATTTTTGTAATTAATATTATAGACATAAATACTTTTGTTTGTAAAATATTTCATTAAAGTTTGTTAGGAAATTATTTTCCTGATACATTTGATTTAAAAATTGTTGGAGTTTGTTTTTTATGCAAGTTTAATATTAGAAAAAGAAAAACTATAATTAAGCTAGAAATTAAAAGAAAAGCTGCATGTCTACCAGTCAATGTGTCATAATAATTACTTATAATGTTGTGTTGTTATATAACTTATGTATTTACTTACTACTTTATATGTATATATCCCTTAGGGAATTACAATTAACTTATATTAAACTTTTCTATTGTATAATTACCAAATGATAGATAAAACCTTGGATATTAAGAGGTGTTATTATTTCAATTTATCTATCATATATTTCTATGTAAAAAAAAAAAAAAAAAAAGAAAAACTAAAGCGTTTTTATAAGTTATCCCCCAGCGGGCACAGACGTGAATCAAACGTCTTACGGACGTCTTAACTAGGTCGCGACGTCTCAGACCAAATTAGGACGTCCTAAAGACGTCTGGTAAAGACGTCTTTGTTAGGACGTCCTTGTGACGTTAATATAAAGACGATATCAGGACTTCAATATTTAGACGTCCTATTGACGTCGCTGAGACCTACATAAGACGTCCTAATTACCTTAAAAATAAGTAAAAAAATTAATACTATCAACTTGGCGCATACAATATTATGCGCAAACTCGGTTATTTAAATATGTCTACTTGTTTTGGTTGATTATTTTAAGACTATTATTTTGTTTAGTTATTTATCGTTTAAAGATATTTTTTAATTTTCTGTAATCTATACTCTATGATCTATAAACTATAATCGATACAATATTTAAAAAAAAGAGTAACTAAGTTACAAGTATAATAAGGGAATTTTAACAAAAGACATCAAAATTGCACCAAGACTTTTCACTTAGTGTTTTATAGAATAGTATTGATATTTTTGTGTGTCTGTGTTATATATAAATTAATATATACATATTAATTTATATATATATATATATATATATATATATATATATATATATATATATATATATATATATATATATATATATATATATATATATATATATGCAAAGGTTTGTAATATCTTGGCTGTAGAAATAGGTAAATGGATAAATAAATTGTATATATTTTGTTGTTCCTGTGTTGTTTCATTCCATTTTATGATTTTTTCATCATTGTATAAATAATTACTAAGATTATTACGTATGTTAACACCTTGTTACTGTGTTGTTTCATTTAATTTGATGTATAATTATTTATATATACATGATTTATACATTATATTATAATGTTTATATGATGCATACATATTCATTATATATATATATATATATATATATATATTTATATATATATATATATATATATATATATATATATATATATATATATATATATATATATATATATATATATATATATATATATATATATATATATATATATATATATATATATATATATATATATATATATATATATATATAATGAATATGCTTTTGTATGTGTGTGTATTGATAAATATCAACATTTATCACACATATTATTACACACATATTATTGATAAATATCAACATTTATACACACACATGCACAAACTTACACACACACACACACACACACACACACACACACACACACACACACACACACACACACACACACATATATATATATCCATTTATATATATATATATATATATATATATATATATATATATATATATATATATATATATATATATATATATATATATATATATATATAGAATATATATACATATATATATATATATATATATATATATATATATATATATATATATATATATATATATATATATATATATATATATATATATATATATATATATATATATATATATATATATATATTTATCTTTATATTTACATTTATCTATATATTTACACTTTATATTTACATTTATCAATACACACACATGCACAAACTTACACACACACACACACACACACACACACACACACACACACACACACACACACACACACACACACACACACACATATATATATTATATATATATATATATATATATATATATATATATATATATATATATATATATATATATATATATATATATATATATTATTTTATAAACATCAATAAATACGATTTTCTCTCAATACTAAATTTATTTTTTATTCTTTATTTTTTAAAAGAAATTTTCACTGGATTGTTGTGACCAGCGTCTTCAGCTTAAAAGATTTTGTTTGTTTTTGTTTATATGTTATTTTTAAACGGCAATTTTATTACATGTCAATGGAATGGTTTCGTCTTTTTCTGATGTAAGTGCATTAGAAATGGTGTCCAGAATTTTGTTGACACATATTGTCCCTCATCTAAATTGATACCACTTTGTTGAGAGGCACATTGGTGGTACTGTATTTCAAGCGCCTCACGAACTTTCCTATCAAACTTTTTTATCAAACTTTTTGTTATTGACTTTTAGAGTTCTGCAACTGTCCCAGTTAATTTGTTGTGCACAATGTTTCATGTGTGTGGCTAATGCTGATCTTTCTGTTTTATTTCCTATTGTACTGTTTTTGTGTTGTTGCATGCGTGTTTTTATTTGCATTTTTTTTTCACCAATATACTTTTTGTTACAATAGCACTTAATAAGGTAAACTCCTGGGTGGCTGTTCCTTTGTAGTTTGGATTTATTTCTTGATTTATTTCTTGAAAATGCCAAAAATGTTTCTGTTTATTATTACCCTTATATGGTGCTTTTAGTAATGCTGCAATTCTGAAACTTGGTACAAAAGATTTGATTCCAAAAGAGCTTAAAACCTGCTAAGCCCGAAAACTTTAGTTTTATATAATTAAAAATAATATATAAACAAAAACAAACAAATTCTTTTAAGCTGAAGACGCTGGTCACAACAATCCAGCGAAAAATTCTTTTAAAAAATCAAAAATCAAAAATAAATTAAGTATTGAGAGAAAATCGTATTTATTGATGTTTATAAAATAATAATTTACATACTCTCATACATGATGTCTACATTCAAAATATATATATATAAATATATATATATATATATATATATATATATATATATATATATATATATATATATATATATATTTTAAATGGATATATATATTTGTGTGTGTGTGTGTTTGTGTGTGTGTGCGTGTGTGTGTGTGTAAGTTTGTGCATGTGTATGTATTGATAAATGTTGTATACTATTCAAAATACATCTCTAAAAGGGAAAAAAAATTATTTTACTATTGCTTTGATTCCGCTGAGTATCGGATATATATATATATATATGTATATATATATATATATATATATATATATATATATATATATATATATATACAATATATATATATATATATATATATATATATATATATATATATATATATATATTTAGAGCAGCCGTGGCGCAGTGGTAGCGCACTTGTTTCCGAAACGTAAGATCCGTGGTTCAAACCCCACCTCTGGACAAGTTTTGCGACATTGGTTGGGAAGGAGGCGTGAACTTCCAATTAAATGCTCTTCCGCGGTGCTCTGTGATAAGACCGTAGGGACTTCTTGGGGCACCTAAATCAATATTAAAATATATATATATATATATATATATATATATATATGCTAAGATTTGTAATAACTTTATATAATATATGTATATATATCTATATTATAATATATGTATATATATATATATATATATATTTATGCTAAGATTTGTAATTTCTTTGCTGTAGAAATAGGTAAATGAATAAATAAATTGTATATATTTTGTTGTTCCTGTGTTGTTTCGTTCATTTTTATGATCTTTCCATCTCTGGTTGTATAAATAATTATTAAGATTATTACTTATGTTGACACCTAGTTACTGTGTGGTTTCATTTAATTTGATGTATTATTATTTATATATACATGATTTATACATTATATTATAATGTTTATATGATGCATACATATTCATTATATATATATACATATATATATATATATATATATATATATATATATATATATATATATATATATATATATATATATATATATATATATATATATATATATATATATATATATATATATATATATATATATATATATATATATATATATATATATATATATACATATATATTCTTATAAGGTTAAGCATGAAACTTGAGATTTTTTGCATTATTTAGTTTAAATCTACCTCTTCTCAACCATATATAGGAATTACTATTTACTACTTTATATACTTTTTATATGGCTTTACTTATATATTTTATTTTTCAAAGTTTCAGAAAAAATTTATATTCTAACTTGCTGAAATGAAAAAAAATTTCAGTAGATAGAACTGCACTGTTCTCTAATAATCCAGACGAAGGTTTTAAACAACGTAAAAGTTCAGATAAACTTAATGTTTTGAAAAAAAAAATTTGCAAATGGAGATATCCAATACATCACTTTTGTATACATGAGTTTCATCTTTAAAGTTTGTATGATATACATTATTACAATATTTATTTTAAATTGTCATAAACATTTTCAATGTTTCTTATACATTATTTCTGTTTAGATAAAACAGTTATCATTAATTGGCGATAAAAATCTAGCTGATACAATTAAAAATATTTTGCTCTTGTAAGTAATTAGCAAAAGTTTGAGTTTTAACATTTATGATTGACAGTAGAGCATTTATCTTCTTTTTTATATATGTAGACTGCCAACATACGCTATTTTTTCAGAATACAGCATAAATTGTCTAAAGAAGAAAAAAAGTTTAAAGAGTTGACAAGTCTATGTAACGCTGTCACTGGTATTCTTATTAGCTTATTGTGTTTGATTAATTAAAAATTAAAAATGATGTTTTAAAAAAAAAAAAAAAAAATTTTTTAGGCTCTGGAACATGATATGTATTCAAGTGTATGTATGACATATATATTTTATTTTATGATTTTATTGAAACATGTTTTGTTGTTTTTATTAGAAGCTGCTTTAAAGTCAAATAAAAACTTAACCAAAATGGATGCTATCCAACTTATTGGGAGAGTAGTTAGGCATTCTTCTGACCGAATAAAGAAAACATCGACTAATATGGATTTCGATCAATGTTGGCTTAATTAACTGTTGTATTTTTTTTCCATTTTTAAGCAATTTTCTTCTATTTATAATGCACTATCGATTATATTCTACAGTACCTATTAGTTTTTAATTTGAAAGATTTAACTTTTTTGTTTGAAAAATTATTCTTAATTTTTATAAAGTTATTAATTTATTTTAAATATATCAAATTACACTTTATTTACATTGATTTCCTTTTATAACTTCCCTTGCCTAGATTAAGGCAAATCTAAGGTGTGTGTTGTAAATCATTGCATTTTTATATAACTTTTAAAAGAATGTCTTGGTAAAATTCAAACGTCTCTAGGACGTCTGAAAAAGACGTCCTTAAGTCATTCATATGAGACCAGCCAAGACGTCTCTAGAACGTCTGCAAAAAACGTCTCTAGGACGTTTTTAAAAAACGTCTTTTGGACGTCCGGAATGGACGTCCTCAGGCCTTTCATTTGAGACCAACTAAGGATGTCTTACGGACGAGACTTAAGACGTCTTACAGACGTTCTTAGGACGTCAAAATGCCCGCTGGGCCGTATGGAGAAACACCATCGTCCTAAAAAATTTGACGCAAATCCAAACTTTTCAATATCATGTAAAAAATGAATTCACCGGTTTGTATCGCTGGCTGTTTGTGGAAACGTCTCCGGATCGCTAACTTTTGATAATGCAATTGAAGGGCTCACGTTGTTGTTCGTTAAACCGAAAAACGTATTATTTGTCCTGCTAGGGATACTGTTTGTCACAAATGCCAGAAGCGAGGAAATTTTGAAAAAGTCTGCAAATCGAATAAATCATTAGCTGTTGCTGAATCCGTTGATATGTCTGCAATGATAAGTGCTGTAGCACCTAATTGTCTCTCACACGCTATTCGAAAGGTTGAAATAAATGGACAGAGTTTCGCAACTCTAATAGATACCGGAATCTACTTATTAACAATGTATTTGATTTTATCATCAAATACATTGTAAATAAGTACTAAATTCCAAATATAAAAAGTAGCGGTAGTGTATTAATAGTATCATTGCTACTAAAAACAAAAGTCATAGGCTACTGCAAGGTAAATATTACTCTTCAAAATCAAAAGTATACAGCCATCACCTTATCAATATTACCTAACTTATGTGCTGTTGCTATTCTTGTTCAAGCTTTTATGAAACGACATAGCAACATTATAATAGCTTTTGGAGGAAAATTATTTCTTTTGATAGTTTGCAGTCTAATGATATCTCAAATATCTCTAGCAATTATTTACAAATCTTTATAAAGACTGTCATATTTTTGTCATTTACTTGCAACTATCTTGAAGGGTTAGTAACGTAGAAGGGTTAGTTACGTCAATAATTTCGAAGGGTTAGTTACGTCGATAGGCTTTTCATTAAACCGAAATAAAAAAGTTATTAAATGACAAAATTATAGAACTAAGCAAATCACCTTGGAGGGCACAAATCGTAATCACTACAAATGAACGACACAAAAAACGAATGTGTGTCGATCATTCCCAAACTATAAACAAATTCACTTACCTTAATGCTTATCCTTTATCTAGATTAGACGATTAGATCAACAAATTGTCCAAGTACTACTTTTTAGTACTCTTGGCCTTACAAGCACCTACCATCAAATACCACTTCTAAAAGTAGATAAACGTTTGAAGCCGATATAAAGTTGTAGCAATTTACTCGTTTGCCATTTGGCCCAACAAACGCAGTGGTTGTTTTTCAAAAGAAAATTGACGAATTTATTATTGTAAACTCTTAAAAACAGACCTGTGCATATTTAAATTACCGTATCTGACATGACTCAAACTAAACACGACTTTAATTTAAAGAAACTATACAAAGCAGCTGAGGAAAACAAGCTTACGTTTAACAGCAGTAAAACCATAATTTCTGTCAATTCTATAAATCTACTTGATTACGTTTTATCTTATAATTGTATAAAACCAGATCCAGAGAATTACAGCCTTTACTTAATTTACCTTTACCGATAAACAGTAAATCATTATAAAGAATTGTAGGACTCTTTGCTTATTACTCTAAATTCATCTCTAAATATTCGGAAAAATTTCGTCCATTATTACAGTGTTCAACGTTCCCACTTAATCAGCAAGTTAGAGACGCATTCACATTACTAAAAAACGATATTGTTAATGCCGTCGAAAAAACAATTGATGAAACAATCCCGTTTGTTGTGGAAACCAACGTATCTGATTTTTCATTAGCTGCAACATTACACCAGAATAGACAACCAGTAGCATTCTTTTCAAAATCTTTAAACAAACATGAAATACATTAACCGGCTATTAAAAAAGAAGCATACGCAATTGTAGAAGCTCTTCGGAAGTGGAAACATAATTTGATCGAACGCCATTTTAGCTTAGTAACCGACCAACAAGCTGTTCAGTTCATATTCAACCAGATTCATCGAGGCAAAATAAAAACGACAAAATTATTCAATGGAATATTAAATTCGGTTGGCACATCCTACAGCATACAGTATTGACGGGGTAAATATAACCAAGCAGCTGATTGTTTAACAAGTTCCTCATGTTACGCCTTATTAAATCAAAAATTACCTAATAATAAAAACACAAATTCGACATGTTCTTATATATGTATTAACAAATTAAAGTTAGCAGAACTCTATAATTCTCTGGGTCATTCAGGCATAACAAGAATAATTCATTTTGTCCGCAGTCGGAAATTGCCATACTCCATAGAAGAAATCAAACGTTTTGTAAACAATTACATCACCTGCTGTGAACTTAAACCTCGATTTTACAAACCACCTAATGCTCACCTCATAAAAGCAACCCAACCATTTGAACGACTTAATGTAGAATTTTATGGCCCAGTACCAACACCAACTAAAAATTGCTATATCTTCACAATTATTGACGAATACTCGCAATTTCTATTTAGTTTTCCTTGTTCTGATACTTCCTCCTCTTCGGCGTTAAAGTGTTTCACTTGTTCTCCTGGCTTGGCACCCCAGCTTTTTTTCATTCTGACAGAGGCAGCTCTCTAATATCAGAGGAACCTCGTAGTTTTCTGCATACTCAGAAGTATCAGAACAAGGTGTTGCTTGTTGCAACACCTCGAGTATGCAAACAATTCTAGAGGAAACGGACATGTAGAGCGCTTTAACAAGATAATATGGAAAACAGCAACACTAACTCTCAAGTCAAGAAATATACCGGTCGAAAACTAGGAAACTGTGATACAAGATGCATTACACTCAATACAATTATTTTTGTGCGCTGCAACAAATGCAACGCCACATGAAACGTTCTTCAGTTTTCCACGGAGATCTTCAAACCAAGAATCTATCCCAACCTGGATGCTAGATCAGAGGAAAGTGTTTGTTAAGAAACATCTTCGATCAAGCAAATACAATCCCCTAGTTGAAAAAGGTGAACTAATAAAAACCGAGCCTCAGAATGCGTACATCAAATTTCCAGGCGGAAGAGAATCAACAGCACCTATAAAAGATATAACACCAGTAGGTGATAGTTAACCTCCCTGTTCGGATAATGAGATCGAGGATACAGATAGTACCAACCACTCAGTATACTTCGCAACTCGACAAATATTCAGTTACACAAAAAGAGATCTTATTTGGTCTGGAATTGGATACTGTAACGCAATCACTTATGCAATCTAATTAACTTCCAAAACGATCGCAGCGAATCCGGAGAGCGCCCCAAAGGTACGGTTTTGATGATAGTCAAACTTAATGATTGAAAGAATGTCATAAATAATTACTTATAATGCTATGTTGTTTTATAACTTATGCATATATTTACTACTTTATATGTATATGTTCCGTAGGGAATTATGATTATTTAATATTAAACTTTTCTATTGTATAATTTACATATGATACACAGTTGTCCAAAATAGGAAATAATAACTTCGGCTTGACCCGAGAATGCCACCTCTCCTGGGTGAATCTACATGGTACACAGATTTAAAATATATAAATATGGAAATCTAGTTACAACGTCCGAGCGAAAAAAATCACTTTGAATTTTTTACACTTTTTGCACATGCTCATGAGATGACAGCATTCACAAAATTGTGCATTTTTAAAGCATACAAAATTAGATGAGCAGAAATCAACGGGTACTGATGATAGATATTTACTTTTTCAAACTTTATTTTGTAAATTAAAAGTTTATAAGAATATATAAACATAGAATCAGCAAAATTTATTCTTTATGTTATGTTTAGCATCATTTTGTTATAATGATTGTGCCTACCATCTTAATGATCATTTAAACTGAAGAACCCTATTTTGACATCCACAAACGTTTGTTTGTGTTTTGTTTTACTAAAAAAACGAAAAAAATCATTCTAGGACTTCAAAAGTTGAAAAAATCAGTCTTTGACTTTATAAGTAGAAAACAACGTATTACTGCCTCACAAGTTCAAAGGTAAGATATATTTGAGTTGTTTTTCCTTACATTCTGAATTGAATAAAATTTGCACAAATTTTGAATATATGAACAATAAACTGAATAATATATCACTTCTAGATAATCATTTAATGATCTGAAATCAATAATACTCAAAGCAAATACCAAAAATAGTCATTAGAAATCTGTGTAATTATTATTTGATATTGTTTTAAAGCTTTTCCCACATTCTCTGCACTTTTATGTAAAACATACTTTATTTTATTGTGTATTTGCTACTTTTCAGTAAACAATACTTCTATTTGAAATGATATCTTTCTGATGTTTCAGTGAACGTTAACTATGCCTAACCAAGCTAAAGATCATGATGCAAATCGAAAAACTGTTTGCTTGCTGTGCTTTCAAAAAGCAACACGTCAAATTACAACCTTTCAAGAAGAAAGAATGTGTTAGATTTACCAACATCAGATCAACTACCAAGACCCACGTGTTCCCCAAGGATTTTGTGAAGCTTGCCGTTCACTCTTGAGACAAAAAGATGAAGGAAAAGATGTCAGCCTGCCTGAACTGTTTGATTTATTGACAATCTACATGAAACTAGAAACCAGAATAGCTGGTCAAGAATGCTCATACCTATTTTGTCACATAGGAGGTTTGAGGCACAATCAAAAAAGTCCTATGGTCAACCATGAAGCGCAAGCAAGAGTTCCTCTACGTTGCACAACTTGTCTTAGTCCTATTGGAAAAGGTCTTCCACACAACTGCAATAGGTTCACATTCCGCGAAAACTTGAAAAGGTTGGCCAGTGCTGATCTCAGCGCTTCTGAACAGATTGCTTCGAATGTAATTGCTTCCAAAGATGCCTCTCCAAAAGGAACCATTAGGCTAGCTCAACCAGGTGGGGGTCGCCCTTACCCTAGCACCCCAGGTAATAAAATCTAAAGTGAAATGTTTAAATTATCATCGCTTTCTTTTCAACCTATTAAATATTTATTTTTTATTAACAAGCCCATAGTCAAGTGAATTTAGTTGCTTCGTCTGGTAAGACAAGTCTTACAACAAATTATCTTGTAAAAGTTCATCTCAATACTGGCTTGTCGAATCATGGAGTAAAGAAACTAACAATGACGTTGAACCAAACATCTGTTCAGAAGATAGTCGAGCCGAATTTCCGTGCAAAGTTCCAAGAGGCTGGGCAGATGTTATCTGAAATTTTCACTCACTCGGTTTTTCTAGATGCTAAAGAACCGAAACAAGGGTTGTCTGGCATATCAAGTACTGTCGTGCACTGCAAAAACCTCGCCGATCTTTTGAATAAAGTACTCAAACATTGAGATATAGATGACAACCTTGTTAAACTTGGCATTGATGGTGGGGAAGGTTTTCTAAAATTCTCCCTCAGTGTTGTGAGCAAAAGCCAAGGCAAAAATGCAAGCTCTATACCACAGAAAAAACTCCTCACGCAACAACTAGCCAAGGACAGCAGTTCCAAGAGGCAGCTTCTGGTTGCAATTGCAGAAGGTATGTCTGAAATCTATAAAAATGTGAGGGCCATTTGGTCTCTCATTCGTGCTGAAATTCCATCATATCACATTTCATGTGATATAAAGCTAGCTAACATTTTGGTTGGTCTCCAGTCGCATGCAAGTACCCACCCATGTACATGGTGTGATGTAAAATCCACCAATCTGAATTGCTTAGGGAGACTGAGAACTATCGGCTCATTGAAGAAGAATTTCGAAAATTTGAAAAAATTGGGAACAGTCACCACAAAAGCGAAACTGTTTGGCAATGTCGGTCTTCAGCGGAAAAAATGACATCCTTATCATCAACATTATTCCACTAATGGAGTTGCACCTTTAGTTGGTAGTGGCAAACCTGGTCTTCAATAAAATTAAAGATGTGTGGCCAGATGTTGAAAAATGGCCTTCTTCTCTACATATCCAAATTGAGCCTTATCACGGCGGACAGTTTGTCTTTCCAAGTTTTTTGTCTGCTTTCCAAGTAAACCATAATCGCTGTGCTGTGAAGATTCAATGCTGTTGTCCAAGCATGCTTTGGCATGAATCTGGATGTCCAATACAAAGAAAAACTCAAGAGTTTCTAAGAGGCATTCCTGGCATTTGCTCAAACAAGCACTGTGTATTTTTTCACATCCAAAATTTTATTGAGCGGCACAAAGCACCTTTGGGTGCATTCAGTGAACAGAGTGTGGAGTCACTTCATCATGATTTATCTCTTCGCTGGAATCAATTCAAGAGACCATCAAATCATCCAGAGTATGCTAGTTGACTCAAAACCTGGATTATGGATTACAATAGCAAACGTTTATGAGCTCAGAGTCAGATGTTTTTCTTTGGTCAAAATTTTAAATCCAGCGCAGCATACAGTATTTTTTATGGAATTTAAATATATTTGTGCTAATTAGAAATAAGAACTTGACATAAGGATAAGTTTTTCATTTTGTTGTTGTTTTTGCCCATAAATTATGAATAAAGAGATAACAAGAAATGATGTGGATAATTAAATAATTCTATGTTTGGGTTGAATTATTTCTAAAACATAAAAAGTATTCTTTTGAGGTCTATCTGTGTCAAACAAAGTTAAAATAATACATAGATTTTTTAAAATTGATAATATAATTATTGTATGCTGTACAAATGCACAATTTTGTGAATTCTGTCATCTCATGAGCATACGCAAAAGGGGTAAAAAATTCAAAGTGATTTTTTTCGCTCGGATGTTGTAACTAAATTTCAATATTTATATATTTTGAATCTGTAGATCATGTAGATTCACCCAGGACAGGTGGCATTCTCGGGTCAAGCCGAAGTAATTATTTCCTATTTTGGAAAACTGTGGATAAATAAATCCTTAGATATTAAGAGGTATTATTATTTCACAATAATGGTATTGTTCTATGAACTTTACTTAACAATGTGATGTGTTTAGCCAACTATGTTCATGTTTTTAAGGAATCTTTGTTCACTTCTCTTTCTTGTATAAATTTAGCAATTACCATATTTATTAAATAAATTATATTGATAAAAATCAATTTCTTTTCACGGCAAATTGTATTATGAAAATGTTATAGTTTATAGTGAGTGCGTCGTGATTTTGTTGTGATTTCAGTTTGCTTTGATACTTTAAATAATACAAAACTGTTTCTTTTTCAATTTCTTTTACTGTTTCTTTTTATTCTTTCAAGTATAACAACCATTGACAGCTCTCTCTCTCTCCTCTCTCTCCCTCTCTCTCTCTCTCTATGTCTGTCTCTTTCTCTCTCTCTCTCTCTCTCTCTCTCTCTCTCTCTCTCTCTGTCTGTCTCTTTCTCTCTCTCTCTCTCTCTCTCTCTCTCTCTCTATATATATATATATATATATATATATATATATATATATATATATATATATATATATATATATATATATATATATATATATATATATATATATATATATATATATATATATATATATGTATATATATATATATATTCACTATGTTGGTTGACTTGGCTTTCTTTTATAAATTAGAAAGTTAGCACATTTGTTTAATTGATTATTTTGTAAAAAATTAATTTGTCATAAAAAAGTTCTTTATTTTTTTGTTGCTGTTATACTTAATTTTAACTATTATAATAGTTTTAAATAATGTTGATATTATTTTTAATAACAAAATTTAATTTTTAGATAATATTATGAAATTTCATAAATTTTTTGTAATATAATAGTATGAAATATAAATAAATAAAAAATTACAATATTTGTATATTATAATAGCGCGTTATGATTTTCAACTTGCTTTAATAATTCAAATAGTAATGCCACTTGTTTTTAAGAAACAATATTATTTGTTTATGCTTTTAAATTTATTTTTTATTTCTATATATTTAATTTAACAAACGTTTTCTGTAAAAATTTTGGGTATTTTTTCTTTTAAATATAACAATTATTTCCTGTTCTACTTAATATTTATCTTTTAACCCCTGGTGACAAAAATTTGGCAAAATCTTGGAAAAGATAAAACTTATTGAGTTTTTAAATATCCAGTTTTACTTTTTTAGTAGTTTTGTTTATAAAGTGTTGGTTACCTTTTACTGAAAGTTTTGTTTACTTAGATTAGTTAATAAAAAAGTTATCCAAAAATGAAGCCGACTACATTATTTGAACAAGTGTACAACAACTGTAATTTGTATCCTAACGCTAAAACGAAAAGCATCGTAGAGTGTTTTGTTGCCTCTAATGAACCTAAAAGAACCATCAAACGTTATATGGAAAAGTGGAAGAACAATGAGCCAATGTTTTGTAAGCCCGGATGAATGGATTACAAAAAAAAAAATTATTTAAAAAGCTAATAAATCTATGTAATGCTATCACCGGTATAAACTTAAGCTCATTGTATTCAATAAATTTTTTTCAAAATTATTTTTCTTTTTGCTGTTACGCATTTCTTATCATTGTAACATTGAATTTGAGACCAACTAAGGACGTCTTATGGACGAGAAATAAGACGTCTCATGGACGTCCTAAGGACGTCAAAATGCCAACTGGGTGGCCATAATAACGTTGAAACAACGTTAAATAAGTTTGTCGTTTAAATTGTTTTTGTTTTTTTATAACATTTGAAATAGAAAGATAAATAAGTTTAGATTTTCCAACGTTATAACGTTAGACTTTTCAACGTTTATCAACGTTGTGGTTTCAAAAGGCATCCCAAGAAGGCCTAACGGGTTTGCCACAGACACCGCAAAAGAGCATTTAAGTAAGAAGTTAACGCCTCCTTCCGAGCCAATTTTACATAATATGCCCACCGCTCGCTTGAAACCCTGGATCTCTTGCTTTTAAAGCAAGCGCTCTAGCCACTGTGAAAAATAAATGTCATTTGTAAGTGCATTGCATCGTTCACAAACACACCCGACAAAGCATTTATAGGTTCAACAGAAGGCGTGTGGAAAATTAAAAAGACGAACCACATGCAATTGTTCAAAACGAAAAACTTAAAAACACAACCACGCTTTCAAAATACCTATGGGATACATAAGAAAAGTTAAAAACAACACCGAGTTTAACATAAAAGCGCCCTAACAGTCCATCATAAAAGCGCCCCGCCTACAACAACATAACTAAAACGTGCCAATTATGAAAAAATGCTTATACGAGAAGCTAACAAATTTATTGTAAAACAATGCATTGGCATATGTGCGAATAGGCATAAGTGTTGTAATTGTGAATGTTAGCATAAAACTTATGCCAGTGTTTGCAACCGCTTTGCACTCACGTCAGTTTGCACTTATGAAATTTGAACTTATTCAGCCTCCCGATACAATCCTATGCGCATCCTGTAACTTTTTTATTTATTTACCGTATTTTGTACTTTTCCATGTAATATTGAACTATAAAGATAGCTGCGATTAAATGAAAAATAATCTTGTAGTAAAGCTCTAGTATTTAAAAATGGCTTTGTTTGCGGATATTTTAATTTTTAATGGTTTTTGTGGCTGGATAGCTCAGTTGGTGAGAGCGTCAAACGAAACCCGGACTATTGAACGATACTAGTTCATATCCTGCCACCGCTAAAATACATTCGGTACGCTAAAATGTTGGTCAATAACGGACGTTACTTTGGATTAGTTTTAATGAATATTTGTGGCTGTTCCTTTGCTAAGCGAACAACATTTTTGGATATAAGAACATTGTAAAGAAAAATGGGTTGGTTGTGGAACTTCTTGAATCTTAAATTAATTCTAAACTGTTAACGTTAAATTTTCTTTTTAAAACTGTTTAATTTTAAAAAGTTTATATTATAATAAAAGATTAGACAGTTTAGATTGAATATTATCAAATTTATTAGGTTTATAGAATAACTTTCTAGTGTTCTAAAAATGTTTTTATTGTTTGGAAATGTTGATTTGTATTTATATTCTGGATATAAATAAATCTAAACTATAGATTTTATTTTAAAAATTTTGCATATTCGTTTTTTAAATTCAATACTAATAATGTTCAAATATTTTCACTTTTTGTTCTTTTTATGTATACAAAAGCCAAAAAACTAAACTGGTGTTTTCTATCTATAGCGGGTTTTTTTCAGTCTTTTTTTATATTTTTGTTCATTGAGTTAAACACCGAAACTTTGCTCATAGATATTAGAAAATTTAGTAATTATTTCATAAAACCGGTTTTATGAAATAATAACTAATATAGAGATTGTTGTTAAAATATAGATTGTTGTTATTAAAAATAACAACTATCTATATTTTACTTTTCAATTAGTATACTCACCCTGAATTCCATTTGTAATTTTAAAATCTTTTATGAAACCATCAAGTGGATCATGCCACACATCTGCAACAAATACCTTAACGTTTTGGAAGGCTTTTGGGTTTTGATTTGTAGTTCTGTAAACATTAATTCCATTTATAAACACTGCAAAGGTGTATACTCCATTATTTTGAAACTGCGATACACGTACACTTGACCATTTATTTAGCGTTAATGGTTTGGTAATGAACTGAGCTACATAATCTGTAGATCCATTAATTGCAGATACAATATACAAACCTTCTGTTTGAGAATCTTTAAGAAGTATTGCAGGAGTTCTCCATCCGTAGACTCCATAATTTCCGCCAGTAGTGAAATGAGCAACACATTTCCACCCAGGCGAATACGATATTGGTTTAAGTTTAAATGAAACCGAATATGTACTTTCCAATAATGGCAAAACTGTAACCAAGTTATCTTTAATTAACAAACTTTCACTACGATCATTTAGTAAATCTAAGATTAACAAACGCATATATATATATATATATATATATATATATATATATATATATATATATATATATATATATATATATATATATATATATATATATATATATGTATATATATATATAAATATATATATATATATATATATATATATATATATATATATATATATATATATATATATATATATATATATATATATATATGTATATATATATACTATATATATTATATATATATATATATATATATATATATATATATATATATATATATATATATATATATATATATATATATATATATATATATATATATACATATATGTATATTAGGGCTGTACCGAATTTCGGCTTAGGCTACTGCTCCGGCCATTTTTACAAATTCGGCCCAAATCCGGCTCGCGCAAAATGTTACCAAATCCGGCATAATTTTGGCCGGATTTCTGAAATGAATATTTATTTAGATATTTATTACATCTTTCTTGCCCGTGATAACATGTATACTTAATACTTAATTTTTGAACTTCATGTTTGTTTTGGTATCTGTATTTACATTTCTTTACAATTTAATTAGCTGTTCCTAATTTCAAACAACAACGCATCAAAAAATTCTGAAGAGAAGACACACGATATTCTGCAATAATGCAAGTTTAATGACTATGAAGTCAGTCCTTATCAAGTCATTAGAAGAGCGTTTTAAAGGCATTGAGGAGAAACCTTTTTAGATTGAAAAAACAAAGTTAAAAAAAAAAAACTAAACAAAAATACTAAATTAAAAAAAAAAAAAAAACTAAACAAAATCCAACAAAGCAATCCCGGCTGGGTAATTCATATTCATTATCATCATTACAATGGCAATATATATAGATGAAATTATTCAGTCTACGCCCGCTTGTGGCACAACACATGAACAACAATTACCAACAGGCATTGACACTCAGCTAAGCCAATATCTGGAAGAATCAGAAATATATAGAAACACTGATTCACTACAGCGGTGGAATGACAACATCCCGGGAAAAAAAGTTCCATAGAATTTCTCTAAATTTTTGAAACATATGGCCTATAGAAACTCTATAGAATTTATATAAAAGGTCTATTAATTTCTATAGAAATGGAAACTTTATGGAATTTATATAAAATGTCTATTAATTTTTATAGAAATTGCTATAAAACTTTTAAACAACAAAAATGATGTTTTATAGAAAACATTTTTCACTTGCTGATTTAAATAGTCAACATTGTTGACCATTATTAGCACCAAGTAGGGATGAACAGGATTTTGGTGTCTGTAGTTTTACTTCAAAATCAGGCTTCGGCTCCAATTCCGGCCGGATTTGGAGAAATTAAATCCGGTACAGCCCTAATATATATATATATATATACATATATATATATATATATATATATATATATATACATATATATATATATATATATATATATATATATATATATATATATATATATATATATATATACATATATATATATATATATATATATATATATACATTTTTTTTGAGTGAAAATTTGCGATATCTAATAAAACAAGATAATTATATAGTTTCCGAGTTAGCTGGTTTAACTAACTTTCGAGAAATAACACTATAATGTAAAGTAGGTTTCAGCTTTGCTTTTGAGAGCGTAATTTCGGACCATGATAGGCAAAATATCTTGTGCCTTTCATAATATTAGCGTTAATTGATCGTTAGCGTAACTTCAGGCCAAGTTAGACTAAAAATCTTTGCACCTAACCTAGCCTGTATATTCGGTTGACGTGAGTACAAAAAGTTATAAATTTCATCTAAATTGTGCCTTATTGATTGTTCGGTAGAACAACTTTAGGCTTAGTTCATAGCTTGAAGATTAATTTCACTGTTAAGCCAGGTTTTTATGGATATTTTGTACTATTTATTGTCAATAAATAGTATTGATTATAAAGCTTGAAAACTTTTGACAAAAGTCATTAAACATATATATTATAGCGGTTCTTAAAAAACTTTTTTTTGAAAATGTCCGCTCCAAAGTTGTTAATTTACTTCAATGGAGTACACATAGCTATATTACAAATTTCATCAAAATCGGTCCATATCTTGACCCTCCTCCACTGATTTAAAAGACTTTGCGCAACAGGATAATGGCCCAAAAAAATTCAATATTTTTCACTTTATTGCAAATTGAACAATATTAAGCAGGAATTTCAATATTTTTAAAGAACAATAAAAAATGCAGAATTAAAAGTTATACTACATAGTCTATAGTAAAGTAAAAAAATATTTTTTGTTAAGGGAAAATATGACTATTTTGGGATAAAATCCTTCTTTGATTCCTGCTTTAGATATTTTGAGCGATTCACCATTGATGTTTTTATTGTTACATCCCGTCGCTTTGCACCTACAACCTTCTGACTGGCCTTTGTAACCTTCTTCACAGCTCGTTTAACCATTTGGGTGTGACATTTAAATTTTGGTACAATGAGAGGTTCTGCTACCAGGGCTAACAATTCGCTATTTAAAATTTTTCTAATTAAAGGAGGTTCTAGTATGTCAGTTTCACTCCACTTAATCATTAGCTGTCACTTTGATGCTTTAAAATTCAGTTCAGGCACCCAGAAAAGACGTACAGAAGAAGCTTGATCTTGGTGATTAGCTTTGGCTTCAATGATCGTTTGAACAGCATCTATGCGGTCTGGCTTATGGAATGAGGCTAGTTTAGCTAGCAAAATATTTTCTGGATGGGCATAAAAAGCGTTCCGTTGAATGCAGCGCTGTACGTTCTTCTTAGCAGCTAAATCTTCTATTAATTCAGATCTTTGCATTAGGAAAAACAGATTTTGAGGACCATTAATCTCAAGCTCATAATACTTCACAGTAAACCACATAGGAGCATAAACATTCACAATACATCCATCAAAAGTTTAAAACTGTTGATGGTTTTGTTGTACTCGAATACAGCCTACAGATACGACATGCAGTCGTAAACCACCTACTGTAGCTACATAGTCCAATCTTCAGACGCTCTAAATCCTTATCTAATTGCCCGGAAATGAGCGCTGATGTAATTCTCCAAATGTATTTCTGGTCTATCGACAAATCCTTCCAAACTTTGTTGGGCATTTTAGATAGAGGTTGAGAACAACCAAAGCGTTTGTATTTGATGACAGGATAATTCAAGACATCTGGTAGTAACTTGCCAATAGATCCAGCGAAGGTGTTTGCACCTGTAGTTGGACCATCTAACTCAATGATGTGCCTTAATGGCAACTTTTTTGCGTGCAGAAGGAAAACATTCTATTGTAAAGCACACCCAACGCTTACTTCAAACAAATGGTTTATTTCCCCTTTTGCTCCAACATTTGTGTTAGTGCCATCACGTGCCAAGACTTCATTTTGATCAATTATGTTTTTTTCATGTAGAAACTGGACGAGAGATTTAGAAACAGTTATAGCTTTACCATCGGTTGGTGATACATGACCCAGAAACTTTCCATCAGGGAGTGTAACATGTTCCTCAGTTTTCCTTGATTGATAGTGTTTTTCACCTACTCTCTCTTGCGTTAAAGTCACATCTTTTCAACCATCGTAACCAATTCCACAACACACTACTAATGGTACTGCATCGTCTTCTTCTAATATTACATTAACAGCTCTGCAAACTTTTGATTTGTCAACTATTTCGGGATTAATGCATATAAGAAAAGTGGCATTAACAATCGAAGCAGTTGCTCTATCAGAGATCAAATTACGCACCTTTGCTTCTGCTATCTGTCGAAGATCTCTTCCTCGATTCTTCGAAGCAACTTCTACAACACTAGCAGTACTTGAGGCTGAGGTCAATGTACTTGGTTTATTCTGGAAGTCCGAATCTGTATAAATATACGGACTTATAGTACTGTTATCATCCTGGGAGTTTTCGTCCTTATCCCTGCCAATTTTCACACTCACGGAAGCAACAGTTTCAAACTGCAATTCTCGTCGTTGTCGTTCTTTTACACCCCTGGTATCGCCGGTTTTTATACTTGATTCTTTCTGCTGTTGTTTTCTTGTAGCCTCTTTATCCACTGTACTACTTATGATCATCTTTCGAGAAGATCGCTGCTCTTCTTTCCATCCTGGGAACATTCTCATTATCAACAACTTCAAACAAACCAAAAATTTCTTTGCGAAACTCAACTTTCTTATTTTTAAAGTAGTCTGAGAGATCATTGGGATTTGGACACTTTGGGATCTTATACCTTCTGGCAGTTGGTATTTGGATTATAATTTGATGCTTTTCACAAACTTTGAGAACACGGTCCTTAATCGTGTCTTTTCTAACTGTTGGTAAGGATGCACGTTTATAAACGCTTTCAACTTGTGACACAATAATCTCTGCAATAATAGAATTATCAGGTTCTTTTTTTCCAGAGGTTTTTATCATCCATTTTTGTTTTTCATACAAGAAGCTTCTAGCAATATCTAATTCTGTTGGAAGTACGGTTTCAGGCAGTTCTACCGGCTGACCAAGGCAAGCTGATCAGTTGCCATTTAGGTAGATATTTTTGTTAAACCTGTCATTATAATTTGTGAAAAAGAAAAAATATTGATATTAAAATGCATATTATGAGAAAAACGCGGATCAAATAAAGATGTTAGTCATGAAATTATATCCTGCATCTTATATTGTTATTTAAAAACATTGAAGTTCCTGCTTAAAATTGCTCAATTTGTAATAAAGTGAAAAGTATTGTAGTTTTTTGGGCCATTTTCTTGTTGCGCAAAGTCAAAAATTTCAAATCAATGGAGGAGGGTCAAGGTATGGACCGATTTTGATGAAATTTGGAATATAGCTATGTGTACTCCATTGAAGTAAATTGATAACTTTGGAGCGGACATTTTCAAAAAAAAGTTTTTTATGAACCGCTTTAATATATATATATATATATATATATATATATATATATATATATATATATATATATATATATATATATATATATATATATATATATATATATATATATATATATATATATATATATATATATATATATATATATATATATATATATATATATATATATATATATATATATATATATATATATATATATATATATATATATATATATATATATATATATATATATATATATATATTATATATATATATATATATATATATATATATATATATATATATATATATATATATATATATATATATATATATATATATATATATATATATATATATATATATATATATATATATATATATATATATATATATATATATATATAAATAATAGGGGGCGTCCTATGATTCAACCGAATCCCCAGTTTCAATTTAGAACCGAATATGAGAAATTTATTACACAACCGAAAATATTTACGAAAAAAATTAGAACCGAAAAAATTTCAATCGATTTTTCGATCGAAAGTCATTAATGATTTTAGAACCGAAAAAATTTCGATCGAATTTTCGATCGAAAGTCATTACTGATTTTAGAACCGAAAAAATTTCGATCGAATTTTCGGTTAAAAGTCATTAATGATTTTAGAACCGAATTTCATTAAAATGGTTTACAACCGAAAGTTGTAGCACCGAATTTTTTAAGCGTTTACAAATATTTTTAGTTTAATGCTTTTGTAATATAAGTTTAATACACTTACTGTTTTGATTACAGTCTTACATAATAAATTGAAAAATAGCATTGTTTGTTTTAAAAACATCTCGTAGTTGGTGGAATAATAAAAACGGAATGGAGTATCAAAAAGTTGAAGGCGAAAGGAGAAATTCATTCATCTACATAGCTGGGAATAATTGCTATGTAAAAAATAAGAATCATAACGGTTACATTTATTTAAAGTGCAAAAACTATCAACTGTGTGTTGGAACTACAAAAATACGCGAAGGAAGTGATTTACTTGAGACAATGCGAGGCCACACTTGTGATTCCAAAACAGAATATTTTAGCCATTTGGAAGTGATGGAAAGAATGAGACTCAAACCTGCAACTACACAAATTCCGTTACGCCAGATTTACATGGAAATCATTCAAGACTGCTCTGAAAATGTTAAAAATTCTTTATCCTACTTAAAATATGAACAGATACTTCGTGGTGCAAGAAAAACTCAGTACAGTGCAAATCCCAAGAGCGTAGAAGAAGCAATATTGGCAATATCTGAGCCAAATCCATTTACCAACATTCTGAAAGGATTTGTCAGATTTGAAGACCAGTTGGCCATACTATTTTGTTCATCAGCACAACTGCAAATATTCTCAGGTAGCACAGTAATTTAGCTCAAAATTGATGACTTTTTGTGAATTTTTTTTTTAGAAATTTATTTAACATCTTTTAACCTTAGCTTGCTCATAATATTCTGTTTTTGTTATATTTTTCAATACTCTTACAAATTTATTCATTTTTTTCAGGATCTACAATTATTTTCATTGATGCAACATTTCGCGTTGTTCCTAGCATCTTCAAAAGAGGTCAACTACTAAATATCTCCATTATGCATTGTGACATTGTCCTTCCTGTGTTTCAAGTACTTATGACTGGGAGAAAAGAAGGTATTTACATTGGTATATTTAGAAAAACTAAGGAACTTTTAAGTGACTTTCAACCACGAAGTTCGATGGCTGACTATGAAGCAGCAATAGGCAGTGCATTGAAGGTTGTCTTCCCTTAAATAAGATTGACTGGTTGCTTGTTTCATTACGGCCAGGCAATTTTAAGAAAAATCAAAGCTGTTGGTCTTCAATCTGAGTACGTCAACAACCCTGCAATTAAGAGGTGGGGCCGGAAATTCGTTGTCATGTGCCTCTTGCCTTGCGTTCTCATCAGAGCAGAAGTAGATTTACTCAAAACAGAGATGAGTCGATTTGCAAACATTGAAACTCATGAAAAAATGAAAAAGTTCGTGTTTTACTTTGAGAAGTATTGGATGACAACACAAACCCCAGCTTTTTTTTCTGTGCATGGACCTCAATTCAGAACCAACAATGTCTCGGAATCACTGCATTCAAAAATGAATAGATGCATGGCTGCTCACCCAAGCTTCTAGAGGTTTCTAGACGATATATATATTATCAGGTATTGCCATATTTAAATGAATATTGTAAAGAATAAATTCCGTCGATTAAACTCATAATAAAGAAACTTGATTTATTTTGTAATCCCTTGAGGCATTAAGGTCTCTTCTGATAGGTGCGAATCATCATATAAATTAGCATTAAATATCATAATTTCACTATTGCACTACTTAAATTTGTATCAAGAAATATTTTACAAATCAAATCATTTGTTCATATTTTGAAACGGCTTGAAAGTGTGATTTTTTTGTGACAATTTGTCATATCTGTCCTTAATAAAATTTTGATGATACATATGTAATCTTTATTGCATTTACAATCTCAATCTTTGTTTACTTGAATTAAATTTATTATTGTGAAAAATTTTTTAATGAACTATTTAGATAATTGTGAATGCAGAACTGGAACTCAACCAATTACAGAATGGTCATCAACCTCGAAGAGGACAAAGAAGAGAGAGAGAGTTTGATCTTTTGAAAGATTACAAAGTTATGAAGAAAAACTTTCCACAGGAGAGTGGACTCCAACAAAGTTTCTTGAGGCTTCAGCTTTCTACTTTAATGACATCAAACTCACATCAGAGGGAGATACAGAACAAGTGCAGGTAAATAAAATAGTCAAAATGATTGGGCTACATTACTATTATACTATAGTAATTTTAATGTTTTCGGACGAAAACATAAAATTTCTAGTATAAATTTTATATTATAAGATACCTTTAAAATGCTTTTATTTAATTTCATTTTTGAAATTTAATTTTAGGACGAAAATCCACAAGAGAATATTCAGGATCATCAACAAGAGACCAGGCCTATGGAGACATTGTGCAAGATATGTCTTGCACTTCCTTTAGAAGTTGTTGTTCTGCCGTGTAGACACTTTTGTATGTGTCTTCAGTGTTCAGATAACCTTGCAAATGGCGGAAACAAAAGATGTCCAATTTGTCGTTCAAAAATTGAAAACTTTTTAAATGTTTTTGTGTCTTAACTGAAGGAATTGTTTGATTATTTCCAGTGGAGTAGCGAAGAATTTTGAAAATTTCAAAAGTTACTTTATTATTAAATAGACAAATAAATAGGTTCATTTTATATTGTTGTATGTACGTTGATATCTCGCGAACTCTAAATAGAGAGTTAATATAGTTTTTGCTATACTTGGATACATTAAAAAAATACTTAACTGTATTTCTTCCAATTTTATAAAGTCTTTGCATTTTATGTCTCTATTTCTCAGAGTTCTAGACCATGCGTTAGCGTTGGAACTGCTAAAGATTTATAAAATTGAATAATTAATGATACATGTGCGAACTGGATACCAAATTGAATCAGAGTTTGCACAGTTGTTTGGAAATTTGATACCCTACTGGTAATATTTGATTTACTTAGTGAGACAAAATTGGATTTTTTTGTATTCCACATTTAGCTCAGATGATTAAGTTTTTCATTTGGTATTATTTGATGGTTTTTAGGGTTATCTTGCAATTAGTTACTAGTCGCTTTCCGGAAAGCAAAACTTCCATTTTGACAGCATTGAGTTTAATGCCGTTTAAGTTATTTTAACTGTTACACGTTGCTATAAACCTTTTAAGATCAGTTAGAGTAGAGTTAAGTAGAATGAATAAATTTTTTTTTTTTTTTAATTTTATTTAGGTGCCCCAAGAAGTTCTTACGGTCTTATCACAGAGCACCGCGGATGAGCATTTAATCGGAAGTTTACGCCTCCTTTCTAACTGATATTGCAAAATTTGCCCAGAGGTGGGGTTTGAACCACGGATCCTTTGTTTCTGAGGCAAGTTCGCTATCACTGCGCCACGGCTGCTCAATTAATTAATTTAATTACAAAAAAACCATTAAGTTGCAGTTTTATTCTTTTGTGCACGAACTTCTAAAATTTCTTTAAAATTCGAGCAGCAATTATTGTTTTATACACTTACATTGGAGGCCGGGTGAATAAAAAAAAACATTTGCAAAAGTTTAGCAAATTTGCTCAAGTTTCTATTCACGTAAAGTCACGTAAAACAGCTTGTTTACTTCAAAAACGCCAAATAATTGCTTAGCTTTACAAGAATAAAAATCTAACCAAATTTGGTCATGTTCTATTCACGTAAAGCTGACCAATTACTAAGTAAAGGCAATGTCTTTTTTTTTGTTCACTTGGCCTATGAACATAATATTTTTTAAATTTTCGAAATAAAATTCTTTATTTTTTTTCTGTTAAAAAAACTAAAACCGTATCTAAACTAAAACGAGAATCCGTTAAAAAAATATTGACAATGGCACAAAGTTCCCACTGAATGTTTCCACTGTGCAGTGGCGTAGCTAGGATTTCGGGCGCCCGAAGCAATGCTGAAAATAGGCGCCCCATGAAGCAGACATGTAAAATAAAAATAAAAAAAACACATAATGTTTCCAAGTTAATGACAATTTTAATTTTAAAAATGCAAAACCTATTCATAATGCATACTCAAATTAACTCATGTTTCCAATTACGTATCCATTATTGTTCGTGTAAATTAGTCATTCAAAGTGTGACAAATATAAATAAAAACTTTTGACCTTTATAAATAAAATTTAGTCCTGCAGCCAACTAGCCCCGGTCTTCCCTATTGTCTATAAAGTTAAATGTGTTAATTTAAATTAGTTTTAATGTTAACAAAAACTATCTTTTAATAATCAAATTGAAATAAGTTTTTTAAATTTGAACAAAACGTTATATCACATGAACTTAATAAATTATAAGTTATAAATAAGTCCTAAACCATCAAAGAAGTCCCTATAACCAGAACTTTATTTAGTGACTTCTTATTACCCTTGGATAAGTACATATTCTCTGATGAGCTATCCTCTGATTTATCAATTGAAGAATTTGAAAAGGCGTTGAAATCTATTTTAAAAAAAAATCATGTGAACCAGACAAAATAAATGTAAACGTGATTATAGATTGCTTTGTGCAACTTAAAGATGTTCTTTTTAAAGTTTTCAATGCCTCTATTAAGCAAGAAATTATTTCAGAACAATTAAAAATTGTCAAAGTTATATCTATCTATAAAGAGGGTGAACAATCCCGATTAACTAATTATTGCCTAATCTCTGTGCTCTCTGTATTCTTAAAAATCCAGTTTAAATATTCTGTTGCTCATAATTCTCATAAGAATTAAGTGCAACAGAAAATATAAAAAACCTTGACAAAAATAACCTACTCTATGTTAATTAATTTGGTTTTAAAAAGGATAGCTCAACAGAGCATGCAATTATCTAAGTTGAAATTTCAAATTTTTTTGAACAATCAAAATATACATTAGGTATTTTTATCAACAGCCTTCGATACGGTTGACCATCACTTCCCACTCGAAAAACTGAAATACTATGGAGTAAATAAGCAAGTGTTAAAGTGGTTCAGAAGTTACTTAACAAACAGAAAACATTTTGCTGTTGGTATTGACAACTATCACAACAATTGTTTAAGTATGTTTCACAAAGTTCAATCCTCGAACCCCTTCTTTTTTAATTTATATAAACAATCTAAATAAAGTAACTAATCTGATGAGCATTATATTTGCTGATGATAGTAATTTATTTATCTCTAAAAGTGATATTAGCGAACTTTTTGCCACCGTAAATAAAGAACTTAAACTTTTATCCCACTGGTTTAAATCCAATAAATTAACATTAAATACTGACAAAACTAAATGGACTCTCTTTCATTAGCTTAGGGAAAAAAATTTTCAAAATCAAAAATTTCTAAAATCTTTATTGATGAAATTGAAATAAAAAGACACTCCCTAATAAAATTCTTAGGTGTTTATCTCGATGAGAACATTAATTGGAATCAACATATTAACCATGTATGCACTAAAGTCTCTATAAACATTGGAGTTTTACACAAAGCTCGAACTTATCTTAATAAGAAAAACTTAAGACAACTTTTTTTCTCATTTATTCACTGCTACATAAACTACGCTAATATTGCCTGGGGAAGTACTGAATAAAGTAAATTGCATCGTCTTTATCGCTGCCAGAAACTTGCAATTGGCATAATTAACCTTGCTGATCGTTTTTCTCATTGTAAACCTTATTTTATTAAAATTAAAATTTTAAATATATTTGAATTCAACGTTATGAAAATTTTGTCCTTTGTTTATATGCGGAAAAACCATCTATCCCCGCCAGTCTTTAAAAATCTTTTCAGTTAAAACCCCAGCAACAAATACTCTTTATAAAAAAAAATAAAAAAAAATAACGAACCTTCTTGTCAAACTAATTTAAATTAGTTTTGTCATGCCTATCGTGCACCGCACCTGTGGAATAAACATGTTTTACCAAATGTTGATCAAATTTTTTTTGTCTTTTTAAAAACAAAATTAAAAAACTCATTTTTTTCCTCGATATCATTTTAGAGTACTACTAATTAATTTATCTATTATATAACTTTATTTTATTTTTATTATTTTTCTCTAAAGTTTTGTTGTTTACAACTATTTATATTGTAATATATTGTAATATATATATATATATATATATATATATATATATATATATATATATATATATATATATATATATATATATATATATATATATATATATATATATAAAGTTTGATTAAAACTTTTTTAAACACCTTAAGAAAGTTATTTTTATTAAAAATATATTTTATATTATTCTAATATGATTTTGTGTTGTTTTTTTTTAATCGATCGATGATTGATTTATATCGATTATATCGATTAAATTTATCAATAAATCCGCACATTTTGTAGACTTGGAAAAAATAATATATGATCTTGCTAAAAAAAAAAGTATTACGTTATGTAAAAATTTTGTGCGGTCTGGTTTTCTTTGCATTCTTGTTCTTTTAATGGTTTGTTTTAAACAAGTTCAGTCATAGTAGAGAGCGAGTGGTTTTCTTTTGAAATATAAACTTATTTTTATTCTTAAAATTAAACCTTGCGCTTGCCTGCATTATCAAATAATCCAAGTTTATGGTTTAGTTCTTAGGAAACAAACGACACATCTTTATAAATACAATTGTTAAGTACCTCTAGTTTTTGATCCTGATAATTCTCAATTACACTGCGTTAATTTTTAGTCAAAAACGAATTGTTCGCCTGAGTTTTAAAACTATGTGTTGTTTTGACCGAAATACTTTTACGTTTGGTTCAGTTGACGCTATAGTATATTGTTAAATAACCAACGTGTATGGTTTAATTGTATATAAGTGAATGTTTTAATGTGTTAACATGCTAAAATATATGTTATATTTTTTTTGTTTATGGAAGAATTATTTTATTTTTATACATTCTTCGTGTTATTTAAATCATGATAAATAAGCTTCTCAACACATCGTTTTCTATTTAAAATTGAAACTTGCATGAATATCTTTATTTTTACCCAGAAATTTTTTTTTTTTTCCTGTAAAAAATGATATTTTTTATTTTCAAAAAGTCTTCAAACCTAAAATATTAAATTGTCTTTAAATCTTTAGCTAAATTTTGACCTGGATTTCGTTCTGCATTTTACTTTTTATATACTTGAATTGTAATTTCATCAAATATTTTTATGAAAAGTAAATTTTTTTACTTGGTTAATAATTGAACATATATGATAAGTTAGTAGGACAGTAGTCAGTTACTATAGTAACTTTTCAGGAAAAATCAATTTGATATTATTTCATCAATGTAAAAGTATAATATGGAAAAGTTATTGAAAAATAGTAAAATGAGGCATAGAGACCTACTGCAATCCATACGCCTGTTTTCTTAAAAATAAAATATAACAAAATAAAGTTGAGCGCAACAGCTCTGAACCGATTGTTTGCAAATGTTGCAAATGTAGCATATGACTACATCAAACTCTGGATAAAATTTCAGTTAGATCGGTATATTGCTTAAAGATTTATGAAAGTTTTGATATATATTTTGTTAGTTTTTTGCAACTTAGATCTCAAAACATTGCCGAATCCTGAGATATTCGAATAATATTTTCGAAATCAAGGTTACAAGAGTGTTCTACTACGTAATGTCAACAATTTTGTTATAATTGTTTTATTGCTACATGTATCCTTTTTATTCTATAAACAAAAATATTGATTTGATATTTAATATGCATCGCGAAAATTTCTCAACATATCCTAGAAAAACTTTAAAGTAGTTTATAAATATATACAGAAGTATAAACTTCTGTATATATTTATAAACTACTTTAAAGTTTATTCAAATAGCTAGAAATTTTGATTTAATCAAATAATCTTCAACATTTTTACGTTCATCATTAAAATTAATATTTCTAACAGCAGTTAAGGATAAAAATTGTTAAAATGTTTATTAGAAACCGTAAGCTTTAGTTTTTTACTGCCTAATTTAACAAGTTAAATTTTATTTGCAATTCTTTAAATACGTTTACTGTTCAGATCAGTTATGAAGCATAACAGTTTTTCTTTGTTTTGTTTATACCTTAACTATATAACAACAAATATGCAGCATAACAGTTTTGCAAAGTTTATAAAAGTCTTGATAAGCAGCGTGGACAGCTTGTTCACTATAGGACTCCAAAGGAGTTCCTTTTCGACTGATGAAATGTTTGATGTGGTAAAAGTCGGTATGATTTTTTGGTGTTACGCTTGCACCAGTTATCATTAAGTAACACCTTTGAAAATTTTCAAATAGATAATCAAAATACGGCTGAAGAAATAATTCAAAAGCAATTTTTTATAACTAAATTGAAACTTTTAAATGCTTCAATTAAACGAACAATACTGGGAACCACAAGATCTGAAAAAGAAATTCAAGTGAGCAACAACCTGGAATGTACCTGAATTCTTCTACGTTGGCAATTTTAAGTCGCAAGAGGTGAAGAAATCACTTAAGGGTTGACCTGCTCTTAAGAACTTCTTATAAAAATTTCGCTCGACCATTTTGGTGCCACCAAACATACATATTTTATCTTTGTATTAAACTTTATACAGAAAGTTTATTTTTTTAACTTTTAAATTATTCGTTTTATCAAGTAATTAGAAACATGTTAAAAATATACTTTCTGAAATTCTATATGCCTCTTTTTTTTAAATATTTTTTTTTAATTTATATGTCAAAATTAAAGAACAAATATTTATCCATGATGCTTTAGCAAGTTGGTTAGTTCCATCAGAAGATAATTTATTATTGGAAATAACTCGAGATGAAAATTGTTTAGCTGCTCTGACAACTTTTGCTGCTAAAGATTGAAGGTTTTACCTTATCTTTATTTGAGGGAATTGGATGGGGAAACGTTTTCCTAAAGGGCAGAGGTATTTGCTACAACAATTATTTGATTCTTTCTTGATGATAGTTTTCTTTTCAAGAGGATGTTTTTGTGCAGCTTTGAACGACCGATTTGGCAAAATAGAAAATAACACATTGTGCCTCTAGTTTCAGGTTTCATTTGTATCGAAGAATCGGTATAATTTGTACTGAAGTTATCATTTGTATCAAAGAACTAAAATAAAACAGATGAGGGAGTATAACTTCTTTCTCTTCTTGTTTCCTACGCAAATTTGTTCTTTTTATTTGTAGAGTCTTTGTGGTGCCCGAGAATTACTGATATCTTTGACTCGTACAGTTGTGATATTCATCTGCATGGAAAGCAGTAAGCTGTCTAAAACATTTTTTTAGACAAAGCAAGAAAACAAATTTTTTGTATCTTCATTGTGATCTTTGCTTGATTTGGTATTGCTGCAATTCACTAAATCCAACTTTATTAAATGAAATTATTTTTTCAAAACTTAACGTGAAATTATATTGAATAACAACCCATTATTAAACCTACAAATATTATTAATTACAAAAAATTAAAATCAAAGAAAGTAAATACTTGAATTAACTTTTACATATTTCTTTCTTTTAAAGAAAATAATTATTTAAATTAATGACAGTTGTCATACTTATCAACAACTATCAAGAAATTTTATTTGATGCACATTCCTCCAAAAGATTTTTAGTGCCCTTGAAAGGACTATTCTCAATTTCAAAAGATTTTCCCCTGACTGGCCCTCATAACTTTTTATCTGTCAATTATTTTAGTTATCTAAATTTTTATACTTTTTTATGAAGATGTCTTTAAAAAAACTTTTCAAAAATTTTTTCATTTTTTCATGCATTTTGACAGTAGTTTATATCTAAGAAAATGCTGATTCACGCGACGTATGAGCCAAGTCAAATCACGCTTTAAATAGCAATGCAATATTTTTGTCTATAAAATGAAAATGGTAGTAGTAGCAATAAAAAAATTTAACATAAATTTTTGATATTACGTAGTAGAAGACTCATGTAACTATTATTAATTTTTATTCTTTTTATTTTATTATATTTATTTTTAAATGTTTTACAACATTAGTCGTTTTACAATTATAATAATTTCAATATTATAATAGAATGATTACATTTTGAAAACACCGACCGAATATTACAGTAACCGCTAACGTTTTGGGGTAGAAGTAGCAAAAAACTAACAAAATATAAATTAAAACTGCCGTAAATTTAACTAGTTAACCAATTTGGCTAACTTTTATTTATATTTTAGTGCGGCTATATGCTACATTTGCTTTAGTTTTTATCAAATTATATAAAATGGTTTTTATTTTACAGGTATTAAAAATTTCAAAAAAACAAAACTTCATTTAACATTCAAACTAACTTATTTTCCATGGAAGATTGTAAAATTTTCATCACAGGGAACCTTGTTGTGTACGTTATCACCCCAAACAAATGGCGTTCTGGGTCAGCGGTCTGGTATTATCAGGATACATCCTAACCATGTATTTCTACCATGAGCAATAAACCTACTGTAAATGTAAATTGTACTGTTTAGGTAAATTTAAAAACAACTTATTAATAGTTTTTATTTATTAACGTTTTTGATTCTTTATTAGGTTCTAAATTTTCCATCTCAAAATCTTTCTCAATATTTAGTTAACTTTACAAATTATTTTAAAATTAAAAACGAAAATCCATCAAATTTTTGAAAGCAGAATCGAGAACAAATAATTTTATTCTATTGTAAATAGGGAATGGCATACTTTTGTTCAAAGGATTTTTTTTTAAATGATTAACAAAAAAAAAAAATCTTAACTAGATATGCTTTTGTGGTTAATGAAACATTTATCATCAAAGGGTAGATAACTAAACATGAAATTTTCATCGTATAGTTATTTACCCTCTGAAAATGAATCATATTGTTTGTGTGGTGTTTGGTTTGAATCTAAGTATTCTTTAATATCTGGAGGAAATTTTTGAATTTCAATTATCTACCTCTTGAAATGTGGGACATTGGTGTTAAAACGAACAATGAAAAAAAATTAGCCTGATTGGACCTATTGTGCTTCCCTTAGACCCCTTTTAATAAAAAAAAAAAAGGTCCAAAAATGACTGTATTTGTAAAGCGTGGGGGAGGTAACAATATTAAAATTTTGAACTGATTTTTATTTTATAAAATAGGTATTGATGTATATTTTCAAATAAAAAGGGTAGTAAAGACAGAATATGCCAACGTTTGCTGTTTTATTGTGTTAAATAGTGTTAAAAATCACACACACACAAAAATTATTTTGCCGCGAATTATAAGAATGATAAAATTCTTTGTTTTACACTTTTATTTTATTTTTGATCAACTTTTTTTTTTTTTTATTATTTTATTATATTTGTATGGCCATAAAAATTTTACTTGTTTAGATTATAATAAATATAACAAAATACTCATTGCCATATCAAAGTTTTGTTGCTTATATAGAAAAAAATTTATGAAAATAGAGAAGTTTATTTGTGGTTTCTGGAATTTAAATGTATGTTTGAACTCTTTATTTTTATTTCTAATTTTTTTTAATACAGAAGTATTTATTTTTGAAAATACTATTTTTTAATACATTTATGCAGGTTTTATGACTGTAGTTTAAGTTTTATGATGAACATTAAAGAAAATAAAAACACAGAAAAAAAAAAGACCATAGGCCAAGAAAAATATTTATTTCAATAAATGATTATATACTCTTTATTTTGCTCTAAAATTACACTTTTTATACATAATTTAATATATGCAATTGTACTTTATTTAAAAAATGATAAAGTTATTGCTTATAATGTTAGCTTTTCTAGAAAAAATTAATGATACAATAAGTAATCAAGTATTGAATTTTTAATAATTTACACATTAATAAATGCTTTTTTATATTATTAAGGTATTCAACTTCCAACTGGAATGGAAATACTAAAAAACTTTTAATACATAAAATCTACACGGAAAACAAATGCGAAAAAGTCATTAATACTATATTGCTTGCCTAATAAGATGAAAGATAGTCAGTGCAAAAATTGTAAATGCAAGTGTATATTATCTTTGATGATTTTGAATGATTAAGAATTTGAATCTGGAGATTGGACAAAGAGGAAGGAAAAAATAAATAAAAAACCAATTATATGCACAATTCCTAAAGATATTTACAGTAGTAGTGCTGCTCTTGCTGCATCAATAAATAATATATCTCCTGCAGTTCTCTAGAAGTTGTCACCTCTGTTGTTCATAAAGCTGGTGTGGATTTAAGTAAATTACATTGCAGCATTTCAGCAGCCTCATCACATATGAGAAAAGTAAACTTAATAAAAAGTAAACAAACCAGAAATGCCGTCAAAGCTGCTTTAAAAGCCTCAAAATATCCATCTAACATTCATTTTGATGGTAAAACCTTATTTGAATTAAAAAAAGCAAGTGATTCACAAATGACAGATTAGTAGTTCTTTTAAATATTGATGGAAAAGTTTATCTGTCGGAGTACCTTCTTTAGCATCTTCCTTAGTGGAGGATCAGTATAAAGGTGTGATGAATCTCCTTAAGAAATATGAAACCAAATAAAAACATCGGAGGGCTATGCTTTGATACAACCTCCAGTAATACTTGAACTAAAAAGGGTTCTCTTTCTAGAATAGCAAACAATCTAGATATCTACCTATTATTTCTTGCTTGTAGACACCACATATCAGAGCTGAAGACTGTTTACTTTTGTAATGTTGTGACTCAAAGAAAGACATCTTGACCAGAGAATCTTTTATTCAAAAAACTCAATGACATATTTGAAACTCCTGGTTTTCATTATGATACTAATGTTACAAGATTTCTTTGGGATAAAACAAAAGGAACTGTTATCGAATTTGCTACAGTTGGGTTTCTAAATTTTCGCAAAGAATATACTAAAAGTAAAAAAGTTTTAAGAGACGATAGAAAAGATCTATAGAGCTAGTTGTTGCTTAGTTGTCTTCTGAAGTTGTAAAAATTAAAAAACCAAGAGCTATCCATCATGCAAGATTCCTCGGAAAAGCCATATATTATTTAAAATTGCAACTTCTTTCAAATAAAATTAAATTTGTTCAGGAAGATAAACTACTTTTAGAAGAAATAAATATCATGGCGGAATTCATAGCATGTTTTTATGCAAAATGGTACTTACAATCTGATAAGGCTATCAAAGCACCATTTCTAGATATTTTTTCTATACATAAAATGCATCTATAAAAAGAGGTTTGTGCGAAACCAGAGGCACTTGAAGCAGTATTGAAATCATTTTACAAACACTCCTGGTATCTAGATTCTACAATTGAACCTCTTTTTTTGTCGGCTAAAGACGTTTCTAACGAAGAAAAAAGTAAGATTACCTCTGCTATGCTTCAATATGATATGCCAAACTCTGATTATTTTTAAAATTGAAAAAAGATTGCTTATTGAAGTGGAAAACAAGATTATGATTGAAAAGAGAGTTTACAATGATCCCCCAAGTTTATCATTACTAGTTGATCAGTTTTCCTATTTGATGTTTGATAGAATTAGGTTAGATAAACAAAAGATTAGAGACTGGTTAACCTTCCACTCTTAGTATTGGTGCACATAATCAAGTTTGAAAATCTTCAAAGATTTTACTAAATCTCAAGTTGTTGTAAATGATCCTGCTGAAAGAGCAGTAGGAATGATGCAACAGTTTGTTCACAGATACAATAAAGAAGAAGAAAATTAGAACCGACTACTTACTGTTGATAAAGCTAGATTTGCCACTAAAAAGCCACGAAAAAAAAACAAATTTTTATATTATCTTAAATAACTAGTTAAAGATAAATCTTTATTCATAAAAAAATTTAAATGTAATTATACTTATAATTCGCGGTAATTATTTTAAGCGATTTTTAACACTATTTAACACAATAAATCAGCGAACATTGGCATATTCTGCCATAACTACCCTTTTTATTTAAAAATAAACATCAATACCTATCTTATAAAAAAAAAATCAGTTCAAAGTTTTAATATTATTACCTCCCCCCAAACCTTATTATATAATAAACCATTTTTTTTTTAATTAAAAGGGGTTTGGGGAGACACAATAGTGATCCAATCAAGCTAATTTTTTCTTCAAAAGCATGCACCCTACTGAACCTGTGAGTGCTTTTTATAGCCATTATTATAGACAAAAAAAGATTGATGAACATCACTTAGCTGAATAAAGTTTTTATTGTAACACTTAGCCATGTTTTCAACAGTTTTAAATACAATTTATTGAGTATTTAAAGTATTAATACTTAAATCGATAAAAAACATAAAAGAGAAGTTTTTTAAATTGTGACAAACTGCGTTCAGCTGTTGATTCGATCATTTTATTGAGCCGTTCTAATATAGCTTTCTTGTGATGATTGCCAAGATCATCCTGCTGCTAGTAAGTAATCTTAAAAAGAGTTAAAAGTTTAACTTCTAAACTGCAGATGCAGATTTTTAATCAATAGTATCCTTAATTTTTAAAAAACATTTCATTTTACTTTTTATTTTATTTGTGATATATGTACTATATTTTTTTAATACTTTATTTAGGATGAATATATATTGTATAAAAATTTAAAAATAGCATCTTTTTATTAATTATATATTATAATATTTTTTAATACTATCTTTTTCAACGATTCTACCTTGCCCAGTTGGAATGCGTCGTCGGGAAGCGTCCGTGAAAAATCTAAAGCCCATCCCCAGGACAACAGGTTCCCACTGGGTGTGTCTTTATTTTAGTTCGCCTAACTGTTGAAATATGGCTTTAATTTTAGTCAGCTTTCATGACTTGAAATTTACTTTATTGATCACAAGCAAAACTATTTTGAAAAAAAAATTGTTGAGTTTAACACAATTAAGGTAACTATAAATGTTTACTGGCAACATCGTAAATAGGTTTATTTTATAACCAATATATCCGGTTAATTTTCCTTATATTACTATAGTGTGTTGATATATTGTTTGTCGTATATTATTATATTTTTTCATATAAAAAGTAATTTTTTTATTTTAATAATATGTCAAGATTATAGATTTTATCTATTTTTAAACATCTCTTAGAAATAATGTAGCATTCTTCTAAAATATCGCAAAATAAACTTAATATATTTTAAAAAATGATTTTTTTTTCTAATAAAACAACCAATGTTGCTTATTGGGCTAGAGTCGGCGTCAGACCATGGATCTCTTGGTTTTGAGCCAGATCTCTAACCACTACGCCACGGTTGAACTTTTTGAATGTAGTGCATACATATGTGTTGTGGCAGATGTGTATCAAACTTACAAGGCATCTCTTGATATCACAATCAATAAAAAAAGTTGAACTTGATTTGATCTAATAATAATTTCAAAAAAGCAGAGAGTGCATCTAAATCTGGCACTTCATATTTTGTTCTACGAGCAATAGGTATGTTAAATATAAATAAATAGTTTTAACAATAAAAAAAGATAAAAAATAATTTTGTTGTGAGTTTTTTGTCATAAATTAAATATACTGATATTTGTATCAATGAGTATCATGGTAATATTTTTATATAGTGTTTTTTTTTTTCTTCTTTAATTATCCCAAATTAGCGTCATTCCATGCTTCTATTTGAATTCACAAAAGCGGTGTCTAAAACCATCAGACCTTTGCGGTGCTAAATGTTTGCAGTGGCGTCTTTTATGCAACACAGTTTGATTTTTTTTTAAGAGTTAGCGTAAGTTTGGCGTAAGTTTAAAACAGTGAAATTCGTATTCACGAAACTTGCGCAGATGTGTTTAACAAAACTTACGTAAGTTTTTTCGTAAATTCAGCGCTGAAAAATCAGTATTCACCAAGCTGAAACGGTATTCACCGAACTTTTTAAAAACTTGCTCAGCTCAATATATGTAAGATAAGTTACGTTTGTTATGAGCTGCCCTAACTTAGACGTAACGATAGAGAATATATGGTTCAATAAAGTTCACCTTCAGGTAGATAGTAATGTGGAGCAATCCTTTGATCATCTCAAAAACCATTGGAGGTCACAAGAGAGGTGGTGCACTTCAGTGCTTCTAACATATGCTTACCCAAACAACATATTGCAAAATATATTTTATGTGCACTTTGCTGGGAAACCTTTACAAATGCTTAGAATTAAAAATTCCAAATGAAGTTAACTTTGAAGACAATTATGAAGATGATGTACACTATGATCAGGCTGAACTAACACAAGTCAACCAATTCGACGTGGCATTGTACAAAGAACACTAATTAAAAATTTGTTTATAAATTGAAGGCGATAATATATTGCTGAATCTTAAAAAGATTTTTTTGATGTTTTATATATGACTTGTTTAAGCATTATGCAAGCTCCAAACTTATACTCATGGTTATGTCAAATTAGTATACTAATTTTTAATTATTTGTATTTAAAAAAAATACTATTTACGTGATATTTATGATTGAAAAAATTTAAATATTTTTTAATTTTTATTAAACTTATATTAAACAAATGTCAAAATTTATCTGCCCTTTATAACCTTTTTGTAGAATAATCAATTCTGAACCCCTCTCTACCTCTTTTTTACTTAAAACTGTTTTCCTAAGTTTTATAATCATATTTTTTACTTGATAAATACTTAATAAAAAAGTATTTAGTTTTATAGCAGAGTTTTATAAAAGTATTATAGTCATTTTATTATGCTAAAAAAAAATTAATTAGTAACACTCTCTAACTTAAATTAGTTAGAAATTATATGAATTCAATATTAGAAAAGTTTGTTTTATAAAATTATGAAAACTTGGTTCATTTAAATAAAAATCAACTTAGTTGTATTTTTGCGTAAGTTTTTGCGTAAGTTCAGCGCAACTTGTGCGCAACCCTAACTTTACGAAAATGCTGCAAAACATTGGTGAATACCAAATAGTTACGAAAACAACGCTGAACATACGGTTTCCGTAATCTTAGTTGAGCTACGAAATCCGCACCTTGGTTTCTTAGAAAAGTTTTTGAACCCTATTTTATATTAACGCCACCATCCAACCCCGGCCACCTTACGCCCATTTCTTGATCTGCTATATTTATATAAGATAAAGCAAATACAAGTAATTTTTTATTTTTATTTTTTAGGTATTGAAAGGCTGTAACTGACGACTCCAATTGCAAACAATTTGAAATAATTTTCTTAGTAGCACTTTGTCTTTCACTTTCACTTTCTCCTTTTATTTTATATATATATATATATATATATATATATATATATATATATATATATATATATATATATATATATATATATGTATATATATATATATATATATATATATATATATATATATATATATATATATATATATATATATATATATATATAAAATTTTGTTAAATTAGATTAAAAATCGTTTATATTAAAAGCCTTAGTTAACTTTGAAAACAATATTAGTTAGGTACCGAGCATTCAATATCTTAAACTAATTTAAGTTTTAAGTTTATTGGGGTTTAAAGCATAAAAAATGGTTACATTTAATTTCAGAAAAACTTTTGTCGATAATTTTCCCAGAGTTTCATCTTTGAATCAAAAATACTGAAGCGCAATGACGTGCTATTTTAAATACAAGTTAGTATGTTAATTATTATTGCTGCAAATTTAAAATATTTTGAACGAAAATTTTAATAAGTTGTTCCATAACGTTTTAAATTTGTATGTTTTTATATAAATTTTATTTTAACTATTAATTATTAAATTTTTTTTTAAATACATTTCTTCTTTTGCTGTTTTATTTAAAAAAAAAAGCAGATAAGCAATTAAAAAACTACTTACCAAGTGTTTCACAAGATAAAACAACCATTAAAAAAAAAAAAACTTTGTTAAAACATAGTTTAAAACGTTTTTTCTTTATAAGATTCATTTTTTGTGCCATGCTAAATAATTTCTTCAATACATTTTTTTCACAATTCTAACGCTTTGCCCAACGATATAATGTTTTTAAATCAGCAGTTATATGTATTATTCATTTATATTATAACATGTTTTAAATTGAGGTAGCCTGTCGTTATCGCGCGTTAAAACGTAGCCATAGTAACAAACTTGATTAATCTTAATTTTTAAACATGATATATTAAAATCATAATATTCATAACAAAAAGTTCATCCACATTTATCCAAATACAATTTTTATGCAAAATAAAGTATGTGTTGATTTATGAATTAGAATTTATATAAGATAAAGCAAATACAGAAGTAATTTTTTGTTTTTGATTTTTAGGTATTGAAAGGCTGTAACTGACGACTCAAATTGCGAACAATTTGAAATAATTTTCTAAGTAGCACTTTCACTTTCTCCTTTATTTTACAAAATAGATTATTTTTATTAAGTATTTTTTGGATTAATTAATGGTGGTTTTTTACCAAATTTTAAGTTAAAAAAATTATTTCACATAAAGATTTTTAGTTCTTTAGTAATTAATTTTTATTCGAGAGTATATTTTTAATAAAAGTGTCCAGCTTTTCTAGTGATTTTTCGGCGAAAATCACTTTGATATTATTTTATCAACGTAAGAGTATAATATCAAAAAATCAATAAAAAAATAGCACTATAAGGCATATAGACTTACTACGACCCACACGCTTGTTTTCTTATATTGATTGGTCTATTATAATGTTGCGTTTTGTTTTTTTTTATACGGTTTCCAATTACTACGACTGTGAGTTTATAAACACGCGAAAACAGGGAATCGATGCGTAATAGCGTACAAATGTGATGCAAATACCCTGTGATGCAAATACCCTGTGATGCGTAATAGCGTACAAATGTGATGCAAATACCCTGTGTACAAATGTGATGCAAATACCCTGTGATGCAATAGATACCCTGTGATGCAAATTTTAAAATTTAAAAATTTTAAAATTTGCATCACAGGGTATCTTGATTTGTACGCTATTACCCTATATAAGTGGCGTTCTTAGGTCAGATAGCATGGAGTTAAATTTTTGGAAAAAATTTAACTCCATGCTATCTGACCTAAGAACGCCACTTATATAGGGTAATAGCGTACAAATCAAGATACCCTGTGATGCAAATTTTAAAATTTTTAAACTTTGTCCGCGGAAAACAATTCAACTTGAATGTTCGAATGAAGTGAAGTTTTGATTTATTGTGTGACAATAAAAACACCTGTAAAATGAGAACCACTATATAAGATTTGATAAAAATTTATGCAAATGTAGCATATAACTACACCAAACTCTGGATAAAAGTTCAGTTAGATCAGTATATTGTTTAAAGTTTATGAAAGTTTTGGTATATACCTTGTTAGGTTTTCGCAACTTGGAGCTCAAAACGTTACTGATTGCTGTGATATTCAACTATTAATTTCAAAGAAAAGGTTACAAGAGTGTTCTACTACGCAATACCAAGAGTTTTTGTCATAATTATTTTATTGCTACCTTTATCATTCTATAAACAAAAATATTGATTTGCTATTTGAATATGCGTAGTGTAAATTTCTCAACATTTCCTAATGTATAAACTACTGCCAAAATGCCAAAAAAAAGGCGCTTAAAAAGAGAAAAACCGTTATTAAAATCAGTCATATATATTATTCAAATATATTATAAAATATTATATAAGTATGATATTGTTGGTGATGACGATGATACTGAAGCCAATAAAGACGATGACGATCAAGCTATTTTGAAAGTCCAAAAATTTTTGTAATTAAATTGTGCTTGCATAGAAAAACTTCTGCTTTATTAAGTAAGTATGAATGACCGTGGTGTAGTGCTCGAGATTGAGAAAAAGAAGTAACAGGATAGCGTTCGGTAAATTAATAATAAGATCCCGCCTAATCATTGTTATATATAGAGATTTATATTTTGAACATGTTATATTAAAATCATATTATTCATAAAAAAAGTTCATCTACATTTATCCAAATACAATATTTATGCAAAATAAAGTATGTGTTGATTTATGAGTTAGAATTTATAACCCCTTTTATGACGCAGATAAACAACATTTTAAAGGACTAGATTTTAATTTGCAATACTTTGATATTAAATCTTTTAAAACGCAATTTAAAACAGATGTAACAAATTTAATAGTGATCTGGGGTAGAAGTAGATTAGGAAATCTAGTGGAGCGGTGTTAAAAAGTTCAAATGTATGCAAAATGGGCCATCCGCCTTCTAAATTAGGTCAATCAAATTTTGCTATAGGTGCATTTTTGCTGAATTTTGAGGCGTCGGGTGATGAATAACTATTTATGTCCACACTTTTTAGAAAAAAGTTTTTTGATACAAGCTTATTTGATTTACAAACAGAAACTTGATAATTTAAACAATAAATAATTATGTTCAATATTAAATAATTATTAAGTTGTCTGAGCGTTTGAGTAATTTGAAACACTAAAGCATTTTCCAAAATAATTTTATTTCAGTCAATTTATTTCCCTTTCTACGTGGTCCTTTCTTGCAATTAGTTTTTCTTCTACCAAAGGTCACTCATTCTTTTGCATTCTCCTTCGGGTGGAATTCTTTTTTTGGGGACTTTTAATGCTGACGAACATCAATAACGATATACTTTTATTAATAATAAGCCAGATGTATCTGCACAGATGGTACTGATGATTGAAAAGCTTCTTTCACATTCTGCATAGCTCACAGGTATGATCATTGATGAAGAATAATGTATAAATAAATTGTTCTAACCTTCAAAAAAATGATTAAAAGAAACAGGGGCATGTCATTGACCATTTAAATGTCAAGAACTTGTCCTTTAAGTCACAAAACTCCTGTTTTGTTAAAAAAAAAGCATTAAGCAGAAAGTTGCATAATTCTATAGCAGAGTTTTCAAAAAATTTGATCATATGAAATGCAAATATAAAACTTTAAAGTTGTGCAAAATGGCCTTTACAGTTGAAATGATGAGGAAACCCATCGTGTTCTTTAAACTCGCCTTATCTTAAGGAGATAAACTTTCATCTCAACTGCTGCTGCAGAAAGCTCTCTCTTATTTTTTGAAGACTAAGGGCTGTACAGAGCGTAAAGAGTATCAATAAAGCATTTAAAGTGGTTAATTTCAACGCATACTATAGCTGCAGCACTTAGAGCCAGAGCAATAAGATGATTCAAGCAATGCCATTTAACTAGCCATAAAAACGTTTGCTTCAATTGTTTAAAGACGCCATTATTTGATCCAGTAATAACAGAGACATTGCCACTTCAAAATCTTAGTAAATAGCTGGATAAATAGGAATCCAAAAAAAGAATGCCTATCAAGACAATAGACATGCAATTTCTGCAGAACTGACTAAAAATTATAAACAACCACTTATTAGACAAAAAAATATTATTAAAAAACTTTAGCCACGCCGATTTTTAGAGTTTAATTAGTGTTATTAAATAAATATTTTTCCTTACATTGTCTTATATTAAACCAAAAACTAAAAGAACTGTTTAACTTCAATACAAATTCCCGTGAAAAAATAAAAATAGTCTTCTACTTTTAATAATGAATTAAAGTAAACTTTTGCGTAATTTATAAACAAAAAATAAAACTCAAAAACGCAAAGTTGGAACGGTTGCAAAAAAATTAAGAGAAAGGAAACGATTACGTAATTTGTCGGCTGAGAAGGAGCGGCGTTCCTCTGCATTCCCCCTACTTTAACCCCTGATGGTGATACACATCAATATCAGAATTATAAATGTAAATATAGACAAACTAAAAAATTTTCTATTAGAATGAAGTTTTTTATTTAACATGAATTGTATTAAAGAATCATGGTGGATGATGAGTCATATTAAAAGAATTGAAATTTTCAGATTCCTAGTTATAAATTATTTCATTTGAGAGAAAAACGCTCAAATGGGGTGGAGATATTTTACATTCGTAATGACTACGATATCAAAATTAGAAAAGACCTCTTGGGCACTAATTCAAACGTGTTATGGTCCTAACACTTGAGACAGCAATTAAAAATACAAAAAACATTGTAGCTTTTACTTTTTATAGACCACCTGACGGTGATGTTATTCAATTTTTTAATAATTTGCAAAAAATTTTTATAAAAAGCGATTATGAACAAAAACGAGTGTTCTGTATTGGTAACATCAACATGGATCGTTTAAAATACAATAAATACCTTACTAATAAAATCTTTTTTGACAATATGTTTCAACATAGCTTTTTCCCAATCATTAAAAAACCTACTCGTGTTACAACAATTTCATTAGTGCTATAGATAATATTCTAGCAAACTCCTATCAAGATAAGTCTAAAAAAGCAGGAATAAATAAAAACCGATATTTTGGATCACTTTCCAATTTTCTTATTTTTTGTTCAACATGAAACCATAAGTAATTTTGAAATTTGAATAAACAAAAAAATAGTTCTAAAAAAAAAATCATTTTGAACAATTAAAAAATAAAAGTTGGAACATAAAGAAAACGTGGGAAGTTCTGAAAGAAATGAATAATAAAAATCATACAGTTTCTGACATTTTACCCTCCAGAATAACGGAAAACGATATTAAGCACAATACAAAAAAGAAATATCAGAAATATTCAATCATTTCTTTGTAATCACTGGTCTAAATCTCGCATCAAAAATAAAAGGCTCAGAAAAGAGATTTCATTGCCAGATAATGATATAAACTTTGATAAACTAGAAACAGCAATCAAATCAATCAAAAAAAATACAGAGAATCTAAAGTGAAAATCAATAGAGATTTCAAATAAAACTTTCAATTGGAAATATTCAATGGAAAAAAATTAAAACTTATTAAACACATGGTTCAGAGCAAACAAAATATCATTAAAATTAAACAAAACTAAATACTTTCACTCAAACAAAAAAATAAAAGCCTTTCTATCAATTTTTCCAACTCTCAGTATAGAAATCATATTTACTGAAGGAACACAATAATCTAAATTTCTTTGTGTGCTTCTTGACGAGAATTCTTCATGGAACTCTCGCATAAATGTGAAGTCTAATATGAAGCAAGACCTTATCTTCACAAATTCAAAACTTCTTTATTTTTGCTTTATACACAGTTAATTATCATTCGCCAATATATCATGGACATATACCCGTAAAACTAAATAAAACTCTCTGTAACAACAGAAACTCGTTTTAAGAAATATATTTTATAAAGACAAGCTTACACTAATCTATTACTAAAACAGATGAATTCTTTAAAAAATATACCAATTATATATATATATATATATATATATATATATATATATATATATATATATATATATATATATATATATATATATATATATATATATATATAAATATATATATATATATATATATATATATATATATGTATATATATATATATATATATATATATATATATATATATATATATATATATATATATATATATATCATATACTTTGTTTATATTCAAATATAAAATGGGAACTGTTTCAAATCAATTTCTAAATAACTTTTTTAAAACTAATGTAAATAAATTTAGCTCTAAAGGAACTGGAAACTATATAATACCTTTGAAAAAAAAATTATCCAAATTCTCTATAGCATACTGTGGTTTTTACCAGTATAACAAATTATATAATAATATATTATACTTTATGTTAAATAACACCACTAATTATATTGAAAAACATGATAGGTCATGAATTATGATGAAAAAAGAGGTTTCCATGACAAGACAGTTTTCTGCGAGTTTTTCCTCGACTACATAACTAAAGGTTTTTTTCTTCTTTTTTTTTTTTTTTTTGACTTTTATAAGGTAATTTACAATTATTAGTTGTGTTTAAATATGCCATTTACATAATTTTTTTTTTATTTCCATAATGGTAAGGGCATCCAACACCCTTATCTTTTAGTAGTAACTAGGGACACTACTTTTTCTCATTTATGTTGATGATCTGCGCAATGCCTCAAATTTGAAGACAGTAATGTTTGCTGATGATACAAATCTTTTTCTATCCAGTAAAAATATCATTACACTATTTAATGAAATCAACATAGAACTAATTAAAATTTCAAATTGGTTTAAGTCAAATAAACTATCAACTAACTTGGCAAAAACTAAATGGACTTTTATTCAAAATCCAAAAATAAAACTTTACTAAATGATATGCCTCAAATATATATCTACAATGTACAAATAAAAAAATCAAAAGTTATACATTTCCTTGGTGTTTTCATTGATGAAAATCTAACTTGGAAAAACTATATCGAAATTTTGCGCAATAAAGTTTCAAAAAATATTGGAGTAATGTATAAAGCGAGAAATTTTGTAAATAGACATTCATTAATTCAACTTTATCACTCGCAAATTCAATGCCATATAAACTATGCAAATATCGCATGGAGTAGTGTTAAAAAAATTCAATTAGATCCTCTATATCGGCAACAGAAGCATATAGCACGTTTAATAAACTTTAAAGATCGTTATACTCATGCCAGACCTCTTTTATTGAAAATGAATGTTCTTAATATATACCAGCAAAATGTTCTTTTATTTATGTACAAATGTAAGATAAAACTAACCCCTATAACCATTCAAATTTTATATGCAATAAAACAAAAAAACAAATATGTCATCAACATTATTCTCATACAAGTTTTGAAAAATCTCTTTTAACATATCGCGGAGCTCTTCTGTGGAACAAAATAGTTTTGAAAAATTTTGTTTTTTCCCAAAAATGGAGTTTTCTTACTTTTAAAATTAAGTTGAAAAAAGTTATCTGGTTAATTGATAATATCTTTGAGTTCTTTTGAGTTTATACCTTTTAAAAAAGTGTGTGGTTCCTGAACATATTGTTTTATTTTGAAATATTTAGTTTTATATATATTCTTTATGTTGTTAAACGTTATTTTATGTTTTGAAATATTTGGTTAAGTTTAAATTTTATTTTTAAACGTCATTTATTGTAATTATTTAGTTAGTTATATTTTTATTGTAATTTTAAACGGTTCTCAGTGACAGGATCTTACGATACTCTTTGAGTCTCCGTGTTCTGATATTTAATGTACAACAATATTTATACCATAGTATATTGTAATAAGAACAAAAAAATAAATAAATAAATAAATAAAAAAAAGAGGAACACGATATATCTTCATTAGAATATGTATATGATTTTGGTTAGCCACTTAATCGTAAAAGCGATTATCACCCAATTTTCAATAGTTGTGAATGTAGAGTATTTGTCTAGTATAGTAAAGGACCAGGTGATAACTTACCAGGCTTTAAAAAGAGATTTGGCTCTTGAAGTTTTAACAACTTCCAGAGCTAAACCTCGCTTTGTAAAAGACGTAGCAAATTTTTTTAAAACCGTTGAAAGAGTTTATGATTACAATGATTTGCATAAAAATCCTGACAAATGTGGTTATTTATTTTTATAGACGCAACGTACATTTCCTTCCCAACTTAAAAGTTTCTTGAGCGTTTTTCTAAAAAGCGATAAGTCATATTTTTATTGCTTTGAGAAAAACCAAAAATCGAACTATCTGGCAAAAATATTTTTAATATTAATACTTTTGTACTCGTAAACAAAGATGATGAATAACTTTTTTATTGATACTATTCATGCGGTAGTGGTGTAGTGGTAGAGCGCTCGCTTCATAAACGAGTGGTTTCGAGTTCGATCCCCACCACGTCCCTGGTAGTACCGCGCTCAACTCGTTTCTCCGCGCAGCGGCCTTGTTCGTCAAGGTTCGTGTTTCGGAGTTATAGAGTTGAGAGAGGGTTATAGCCACAAAATAAGTAGCCTCCTCGTTTGTAGTGGCCTTCTTGGCCTTGAGGAGGTGAAGTAAAATTAAAAAAAAAAAAAAAAAAAAAAACCATAGCTAGTTTTGTACCTTTCTCAAAAAAAAATTTAAATGTTGAAAAACTCAATTTTTGAAAAAATTGACTTGGCGTCTTTTAGAAAATTGTTCTAAATTAGTAAAGGGTAAGTATGCTTGTAAGATCTTTTCAGCATAAACTTTTAGTTCATTATTTTACTTTTTTAATTTTGCAGAATTTTAGCGTAAAAGATTTGTCTTTACTTTACTTAAAGTTTTTTATGTAAAGTTTTTTTAAAGTAGTTAATAGCTTTATTTCTTACAAAATTAGTCAATATGGAAAAGATTTGCATTTAGCACTATTTATGTATGTTCATTACAGACAGCTTACATATATACTTGCATCAGAGGTAAAATCCTACTATGTATACAGCTTTATCTCAAATCTAACGACATTTTCCTAATTTAGTTTTATTTATGCTCATTCTGGAAAATAAATTACAATCATTCGTTTGCAAAGCACAACTGTGCTTTACAAACTCTAGACTTTTGTTTCTTTAAACCAATGAAACAATTTTGGTGAGACATTTTTCGCAATTTCTTCCAAGAATCTTGGCATGCGTTAGTTGACAGGGCTATTTTTCCATATTTAGTGAGACTAACTTAGCTCAAAGACAATCTGACAGCTATAAGCAATAAAAGAAAAGAAAGAAATTTAATGCAAGCAGAATGTGACAACGTTATTACTGAAAAAGTAACCTTACCTCGTAGAGAGGAAGAATAAGTGGTTTAAAAAAAAATGTTTCTATTGAAAAAAATTTTTATGAATACTTCTATCCTCCTACATTTATTTACATACGCCCATTATTTGATAGATTGATATTTATTTGAACATCAAATACATGTTCTGAAGGAAACGAGAGCCCATACAAAGATGGATACTAACAATGAGCCATATATAAATTTTAGAAAAATATATAAATAAAGCAAAATGTCACTACAAAACCAATAACAAAATTATTAAAAAAAAATAGTTTTTCCTTTAACAATAAGTATTTGTTGAAATCAAAATATTTAATTTTATTTTTAAACGTTAAAATATTGTTTGCATTCAGAGCGTCTGAGGTCATATTGTTCATTTGTCAAGAATAAATCTGAATTACATGTTACCCAAAAAATCAAGTTATTTAAATAAAAACGATATTAACAACATTTATTGCGCACATTGAGTTGTGTTATACATACATTCATACATAGATACATAGATACATTCATACATACATACATACATACATACATACATACATACATGCATACATACATACATACATACACACATACATACATACATACATACATACATACATACATACATACATACATACATACATACATACATACATACATACATACATACATACATACATACATACATACATACATACATACATACATACATACATACATACATACATACATACATACATACATACATACATACATACATACATACATACATACATACATACATACATACTTATATACATGCATAGATAAATACAAAAATAATTTTTTTTTAATCATTTATTTAGTCGTCAAATATTTTCAGGTTCCGCGTTTTAAATATATATAAAGATGGCTGAAATGAGAATTGCTTCTTCTAGACATTTGTATAAATACGTTGAGTTAAAATTAAAAGTGAAAGAAAAAAGCAAAATGTTTCAGAATGGGTTATATATAATGCAAAATTGTTGAGTTTTTAAGTCTTTCAAAGTTATTTTTTCAATACGTTAAGGAAGTAATTTATTCACAACAATATGAAGGTTAACTTACGGTCATGCAATGCTAAAAATCGAAAATAAAAAGAAAATTTAAAAAGTCAGATAAGTAAACAAAAACAAAAAAAAAAAACCTAAAATAAAAATAATAAAAAAAGAAAACATAAAAGTTAATTTACAGTCATATCAATCAATCATTTCATATATTCTGAAACAGTTATAAGCTCAGTTTGAAAACTATTTCAGTTTACAAATAGTGCATGTTCTAATCTTGAGTAAAAAACTTGCAAAATAAAAGCGTAATATCATTTGTCCACAGCAGTAACAAAACGAACATTAAAAGTTGAAAGAGTAAAAATAATAATTATGATAATATTAAAAATTGTAGTTGTAATAATAATATCAATACAATGATAAAAATAAAAATAATTACAATAGTTATAAAAAAAAAATAGTAATTAAGTTTTAGTCACACATATACACATATACACAGACGCATACAAAGGCACACATACAAATAAACATACACACTTAGGTTCACAAATACATATAAACACATACCCTTATATCCCCCTGTATTCAATACAGGTATTTATACATTAATTGAATACAAACACAATATACACACATATATGTAGATTCATATATACTATACAAAGATATTCGTTTACACACACGTACATATACATACATGCACATACATAAACACATACATACCTCACATATTCAAGTATAAATACACATAAACACATTTATTATTTATTTTATGTGTATTATATATGTATATGTTATATATTCGCATACACACACACACATATATATATATATATATATATATATATATATATATATATATATATATATATATATATATATATATATATATATATATATATATATATATATATATATATATATATATATATATATATATATATATATATATATATATTATATATATATATGTCTATTGCAGTGTTTTTTAGGAATCATCAAATTTAAATTAATCATTTTGAAAAAATGAAAAAAAGACGTTATTTTTCAGACTAATGAGTTGTAATTAATTAAAATCTAAATCACAAAAAAATGAACAAACTTTAAAATAATGCAAAGAAAAAAAAGGAAAAACACAGCAAAATAAAGATCAAGTAAAATGATAAAAATATCAAAATATCCTTCAATAATGTAATTAAAAAATGTGTATAATAATTTTTCAATGTTATACAGATAACTTTAAAACCTTCAATGCAGGTTTTTTATTGGACTTGGGTGAAAAAAGCAAATAATAATTTTTAAGAAACATGTTTGATAATATTGAACCATGTTTCTTTATCATATTAAAGTTATAAATATCAGATATCATCATAAAAGTATTACACAATAATTTTCGGCAAATTTTATTTTTCTCAATTTCAAAAATAGTGAAACAAAAAATACCTTCTGCACAAAGCAATCGAGAGGTATATTCAATCCACCGCGGTCTGTAATTTTTGTATAGTCTCCATATAACTGAAAACAAAATGCAGTATCATTAAACGAATCATTTTCACTAATATCATCTTTTCTTGTGGCATAACCTGCAATATAAAACAAAGCCATTTATGTACTCAATGATAAAGATGATTCTTGTTCAGGTAATTCATTAATGATGGGACAAGATTCTTTATTTATAAAATAGCCACATTTTTGACAAGAATGCTCGATATCAATAGCATAATCTGTAACATTAACTTTTAATTGCAATAGCAGTTTAACTTTTTCAATGTTTAACTTGTCAACAACATTTTGAATAAAGTATGCTTTACCTGAACCTTGCCTAAACTCACTGAATGCTTTTTCAATGTAATCTTTTAAAAACTCTTCTAACAACATAATCAAAATTGTTTTTCAGCAAATATTTACACATCTCCACGACTCCATAACATGTAGCCAAATTGAAGTACCTGTATCTTTAGTCAAAGATTTTATTCTATGACCTCGTTTACCACTCATTTTAAATGCCATATCTGCAAAATCAAGTATGTACTGGAAATTTATGTCTAATTCTTCAGAAATAACTCTATTACGAAAATCTAAAAATTGCATGTCACCATAAAGTTCTTTTACACTTACAATTTTCCAAAATTTAGTAACTTTTTTTAAAAAACAAATGGTTTCATTCATGTTGCAAGGGTGGATAACTTTTGAATAAGTTTTAAGAGCAGCTATAGTTTCATCGCAAAATACTCTTAAACAGTGTGAAAACTTTTTGTATTTTAATGAGTTTTGGATTTATAGCTACAAAATTTAGTCTTGATGACTTAATTAGCTGATCTTTCTCAAAATCTAAAATACATTAAAGGTCACTTGACAGTCAAGTTTTGGTCTTTTTCAATTTATAATTCCTGCATTTTTTCCGTAATACTAATATTTTTATACTAGATGAACATAATCAAATAAGAGAAAAATTCCACATTTTGTAAACCACGGTTTCCTTCAACTTTCTTAAACAATTTAAAAAAAAGGTTGATTTGTTCGATTGCCATCACAAATAACTGAAATTACTTTTCCATTGCTAGACTTAATCGAATTAATGACAAAGCATACTTGCTCAAACAAAAAACATGCATCCGAATGACAGATAGGTATCATTTGCATAAAAAATATGGTCAACCTTATAAACATTTAACCATAATACCCAAAACATTATCTATGATTTTCCTCTAAATTTGAAAAAATGGTACTAACAATGTCAATACCTGAAATTTTTTTTGTCATAAATTAGTATCTTCGCATAAAAAAAATGAACGTAAACAATTCGCTTTTTAAATATTGCAATAATTCATCACACTTTTCAGTTCTGAGAGAAGACAACACTTTAGTAGTGAACCTTGGTTTTAAAAGTTGAGTTGGTACCACACTAGCTGGAATGTTTGGAAAAATTGAATAAGGTTCAATTGGTCTAACTTTCCCATTGACAATAGTTGTTGAAAAATTTTCTGAAAAATGCCTTTAACAGACAGCAGTATCTAGTTTATTCGGAAAGTTACTTCTTTGCATTAAATTTTTTCAACAATTTTTTTCTTCTTCATTCGAGAGAAGCTTAAAAACTCGAACTTTATTTTTAGCGTCATAGTTTCCTCTTCATTCAGGAACACAGCACTTTTTAACCATTTATTGTAACAATCAACTTCTCACAAATCGAACTTTTAAAAAACTAAAATATATCTTTCCGTAAGATTATCCACCTCTAGTCAAAAATACGGATTCGCGACGGGAAGGCCTGTAGTTAGTATTGCCTTAATCAATTTAAACATTCAGTAAGGGATTGTCCATAAAGTACATACTTCACAGGGTAAAAGGGGGTCTGCAAATGGTGTATATGAGATAAGAGTGCAGTGAGTCAATTATAAAAGAAAGGAGAAACTAAATTTAAAAAAGTTTAAAAGCTTGGATACTTTTAGGGAGGTGAAGGGTACTCAAAAAAACGTATTGCTAAATGCGGCTAGGGGATGGGGGAGGTACGAAAAGAAAGCGTGCGTACTTTATGGACAACCTCTAAGAGCAAAATCAGGACTAGCCCTAAGTCGGCTTAAATTTTACGAAATTAAAATACTCGGAAGAAAAACAATTTACGGAAAGATTTTTGTAAATTCGCTACTTTTAATAGGGATGATATTTTCTATCATGGCGTGGCAATTGCCAAAAAGCTTTAATTTAATGATAAAAAAAAATTGTCAAAATTGATCAATCGTAGCTTGGTAATTGTTCATCCTTATCCTTCCAGTTAAAATGATATAGGTACCTATACTCTGTCTAATATCATTGTAACTGTTGCAAAGATCATAAATAAATATTGCAGGTAATCCTACAGTTAAGCGGCCTAAAATAATTTTTTTTTTTCGCTTGTTACTCTCTCGTTAGAGGAGACTTTTTAAACATTAGGAATATTAAGTCAAATAATAAAAGAAAAAAGATTGCTGTCCTATACCTAACTCTCAGTTGATGTAGCAACACTTCCTTGTAGCAGCAGGCTATAATATAGTCTATGTGGCAACACTTTCTTGTGGCAGCAGGCTATAAGATAGTTGATGAAGCAACACTCCCTCGCGCAATTAGCGAAAAAATAAAATTATTTTAGGCTGCTTAAATGTAACTCGCAATTGTTGTTTAATGAGTAAATCATTTTAATATAATGATAATTTTGCTTTTATGTCATAGTAGATTTTATGTTGTAAATATTTAAATATAATAATACTTAAACAATTTGAAATGTGTTTAACAAAGTATGTTAAAGAACCAATATTATTTTAATATTTTGCACTAAAATTAGATACTTATATATTGCTACATTAAATAATTCACGCATTTTAGGACATAAAAGGCATTTCTTAAGCGTCTTTTGCTTTCAACATTTTTTTTCTTTATTGTATCATCAAAATTAGTTGGAAAAAATTTTAACTGTTACTGATTTTACATAATTTAGTAAAAGTTTAAACATCTGTTGGAGTAAATCAATCAAAAATATGCTTTAATTTATTGTTTATCCGATAAATCAATATTAATTGTTCATGCCAGTAATATTGTTGGATAAAATATATATATATATATATATACATATATATATATATATATATATATATATATATATATATATATATATATATATATATATATATATATATATATATATATACATATATATATATATATATATATATATATATATATATATAATATATATATATATATATATATATATATATATATATATATATATATATGTATATATATATATATATATATATATATATATATATATATATATATATATATATATATATATATATATATATATATATATATATATATATATATATATATATATATATATATATACATATATATATATATATATATATATATATATATATATATATATATATATAATATATATATATATATATATATATATATATATATATATATATATATATATATATATATATATATGTATATATATATATATATATATATATATATATATATATATATATATATATATATATATATATATATATATATATATATATATATATATATATATATATATATATATATATATATATATATATATATATATATATATATATATATGATTAGGTGTTAGTTTTGCAATGTGCGACAAGTTATGACGCCTTGAAAGAAACTTTAAAGTTATTTATTGAAATGAAGATGGAAAAACAGTCAATAAATTTTATACAAACTTATTTCAACCAGGTCCCAAGGCTTAAGTAGACAACAACTGCCTCCACTTAATGTAAATATAAAATATAATAATATGTTTATAGGTATGTAAAAAACTAAATAAACAGAATATATTCTGTTTATTTAGTTTTTGATGATTTTTTAATTTTTGTTTAAAGTATTTATTACCCTAATTTTTTTTAATTAATCCACTTCATACAGACTCAAATTTTGATACAGGTTTTTGTACTGAGTCAATGGAAATGTTGTATTTATTGTAACTGTTTCGATTTGTTTAGTAATTTTTTATCTTTAAAACATATTCATATTTTAGGCAAACGTAACGAAGACACTGCTGTTAAATTAGCTGTAGAGCTAATTTAACAGCAGAACAGAACAACTTACTTATATATATACGTATTGTCAATGTTATTATATGTAACAGTCTCTTAAATAAATAGTAATTATGATAATAATTAATATTTATTTAGTCATAATAATTATAATAGTGATTATTCTATTATGATATATTTATAGCTTCAACTGTTCATTTTTCCCCTGGCATCGCAAAAAAATAAGTTGAGTTGGAAGTTTCACGATATAGAAGTTTCAATAACGCCAGAGATCGCTCTGGTGGTCGGCTGCGGTGATGTAAGAAAACAGCAGTTTTGATTGACGCGAAAGATAAAGACAATGACGAGAGAAGTAAAGAGGACAACGAAGAGGATAACGCTCCTCGATAAAAGAATCGAAAGACATCTCTAAATAAATAACAATATCTTGTATTTTGAAAAACATTACTATGTAAATAATAGGTAATATATAACAGTTTATGTAATATAAACCGTAATAATAAATATATTTAAAAATATTTGTTATATTTTAGAAAAAAAAAAAGAATTTAAAAAAGAAACCACGCTTTACTACTTATTTTTGAGTGGTAACTCGTGTTTTTTTTTTTTTTGCTTAATGGTTAGTCCTTAAGTGTCCCTTAAAATCCGCGCGGATATTTTCGTTAGAGTCCCTTAAGGAACCCTTAAGTTTTTTTAAGGCGAGATGTACACTCACACTTATTCACTCGCGCTTATCACAAACACTTATACACAGATACATAACTTTCAATTTATTAAACGTATTTGATTAGGAAGGAATGGAGTAGGTTACTCTTAAAAACATAGATTGAATAGAGAGTTTTTAGGTCATAGGGAAGGTTGTTCCAAAAATTTATCTTTGTTTTTTTTATGGACTTATACCCATAAGTAACAGAAGGATGTTTTAAGACTGCAAGATTCAGATTATCAATTGATCGAAGATAGTAACAACTATTTCATTTTTTGGAAAGAAATTATTGAAAGTTAGAGGTAGATTTTTGTGTTGGTGATTTCAGACAAACTGTCAATTCAAGAATTGAACAAGTCACTTAGTTTAAGGATTTTAGAAGTAAGATAAAGAACATTAAGATTTTAATTTTGAAAATGTATTATTTTTAAGCTTTGTTTTTAAGATGGGATATCCATAAAACTGTTTGCTGTTGAGATTGTCCCCATATTTGACAAGCATATCGTATATGAGAGCCAAAAACAATATGATATATATTTAATAGTGTTTCCAGATTGACATAATTGCAAACTTTAGCTAGCATTCTATTTGATCTGCTCAATTTTATGGCTAAGTCTTTAAGATGGGATACAAACAATAGGTTAGAATCAATCATAATTCCAAAATATTTCATAGAGTTTACAGGAATGATTTTTCGGCCACTTAATCTAAAGTTTAAGTTTCTATCGATTTTTTTTTATTAGATTTGAATATGACCAGTTCAGTTTTGCTACAGTTGAGAGAAAGCTTATTTGAGCGAAGCCACTGAACTATATTGGGAAGATCATGACTAATGTATTTGTTAGTTTTTTTTTAAGATTTGTTGATAATGACCAAGTTAGTACCATTAGCAAAGTGGTAAGCAGTGGTAAGCAAACTAAATTAGGTTATTAAGGTCATGTATTTTTTTAGGGTGGTTAGTTTATCTAGGAATACAGATAAATTGAGCCGTATGATCAAATATTGAAATAGTAAGATTGACAGAGATTTGGTCAGGTGAATTGAAGTTTTTAAAAATGTTATCAATAAGTGTTTGTGATTTAGCTGTTATACGTGTTGGTAGAATTATAAGAGGATGTAATGAAAAAGAAACAAGCGATTCATAATAGCTAGATATACGATTTGATTCATTAAATTTTAGTATATCCATATTAATATCCCCTATAAGAAAAATACCTTTTTTTTAAATATTTAACTTATGTAATAGTGGAGTAAAATAATTATAAGTGAAATTGTCTTGATTCATTAATGGATATGGAACATTATTATATTTTTTAAGTGAGGCTTAATAGTTTCAACCAAAAAATGGATTCAAGGTATTTAAAAGAGTAAATCTTTGGGTCGTTGCGAACTATGTAGTTTAAATTAGAGTTTAGATATAAAAGAGCACCCTCTTTCTTGGCCCCAGTGAGGCAATGCCTAATGTTATAACCACATATAGATATGCTTATTGTATTTGTATCATCTACATACAAATTTGACTCAGTTAAACCCATTGCTACAGTTAGTGAATTCAGAGTGTTACTAAAGCTGCAGAGTATATCAATGTGATATGGTAAAGAAGCAACGTTGAGATGAATACAAAGATCTGAATTAGGATTAATTTTTGAATTGAAATCTATAGCGTCAGGGTATTTAAAATTAATTAAATCTTGAGGATTATTTAGATCTGAAATTGAATTTCGTAGACGTGATGTAGTGTCAAGAGAATATAGCAAATTAGTATTTTTGTGCAATAATGTTTGGTCAAAATTAAGGGCAGAAAGAGAGCCAAATTGGATATATTTAGATAGCATAATAAGGTATTAGGAGTGTAAAATAATTTGGTTATATTTAGTATGTTTTTAGGAAAAAAAAAAGAGTTTCTTAGATGAAATCTAGCTTGTAAACATTAATGTAAAAAAGTAGCAATTATAAAGAAATGAGAGATAATAATGCCGTAGCTATATCATATAACTTAAAACATTAGCCACTAAGTATGCATCAATAATTATAATAAAAAGTAAAAAATAGTATATAGCAATAACTATAATAAAAAAAAGCAATAAACAATACATTAAAAAGAAAAATAAGTAATTCGCGTACATAAACAACAATATGATGACAATAGACATAGCAAAATATCATGGAAGTAGTAATGATAAATGAATATTAAGGTAGTACACTTAATATAAATACACTTATAATAATTCAGAACAATAAGTACTTAAGTAGGTAAAAAGTTAGAAAGAAAATTAACTAAAATTTAAAATAAAATCAGTAAACAAGCAAACTCTTCCAAAAAGAGTAAGAGGTCTCAAATAACAAATAAATAAATACTCTGAAATAGCAAGTAAAAAAATCTTCTTGATATTTTAGCTTCTCTACTTGATCTTGCTTCTTTTCTTCTTGACTGATTAAATTTTTTTGTTCAATAAATTGCATCAATCACTCAAGTAATTTTATCTAGTTTCCAACTTTTAAATGATAAAATTCCAAGTTTTAAAGTTAAGAAATTCAAGTTTTGAAGTTAAGAATTTCGAGTTTTAACGAATCTGAGTTTTAACTTTTGAATGATTGGATTTTAAGCTTCCAAACTATAAGAACTTATTTTATTAATTTAAAATTTGCAATTTTAAATTATTAAAATTAGTTCCTATAATAAAAAGATATTATTTAATTTTCATGAAAATCCAAATTAAGTATGCAATTGCCAACAAACCACCTTATGCCCAATCAATGGAAAATGCCTTACAAAAAATCTTATTTATATTTGCAACGTAAAAACTCACCAAGAAGAAGAATGATATTATTAGTTTAGGCTAACAACCTATATAAAGAGTTTTTATCTTTATATAGGTGGTAAAAAGATAAAAACTCTTTCGTTTATGAAAATAAGGCCAACTCTACTGAACTTTCAAAATTTGTGTGGGAATGCAAAGATTTATCTTTATAGATAAATCTTTGCATTCTTTGCTATAGAACTTGTATTAAAATGGAATATGCTTGATTATTTATACAGGTTATTAGCCTAACCTAATAAAACCCTTTTTCTTCTTTGTGAGTTTTTACGTTGCAAATATAAATAAGATTTTTTGTTAGGCATTTTCCATTGAGTGGGCATAAGGTGGTTTGTTGGCAATTGCATACTTTTTATGAATATTAAATAATATCTTTTTATTATGAGAAGTAATAACACTCTTGATATTTGGAAAGCAGCTATAACTAACTTTTAAGTTGTTCCGATTAAAAAGTTTGTGAAGTTTGTGGCTTTTAGGGAAATATATTCCAATAGTACTCAAAAATCTTTTAGCTAGTTTATTCTGACGTTGAGCGAATAAGGTGGGTTAAACCAGATATTGTCTTTTTTTCTAGATTTTATACTATATTTCTTAATATTGGGAATGAAATTGATCTTATCTTTGAATCCATAAGAATTGATAGCGTTATTATAAAATGGTGCGGCTGTATCAAAAGCTTTTTTACTTGATGATATATTACTGATGCGATTAGAGATCATTTTTGGTATTAATTTAATAACGCTTTGTGTATGATTGGAATTAACATTAATATATAAAGGACTCATGGTTTAAGGTTTAAAATAGTTCTCAGAAAGGTTAAATGCGATATCTAGAAAGTTTTTAACTTTGGTCTCACAGTGATGTTAAGATTGAAATTGTCATATAAATTTTTTATTAGATTTTTTTTTTATTTTTTCCGATTGAAGACCACTACAATCGGAAACAATTGAATTCAAACTATAAGATAGTTGATGTAGCAACACTCCCTTGTAGCAGCAGGTTATAAAATAGTCGATGTAGCAGCAATCCCTTGTAGCAGCAGGTTATATTAAATAAATGTATGTACTAAAGCCAATCAATATTCTTTATATTTATATTAAAGTCAGTACTTTGAGCAAGTATTGCAGCAAGCAAAAAAATAAAACTATTTTACGCCGCTTAACTGCAAATTTACTACAAAGACATAACCGACTGTGACTATTTTTTTTAAATCAACCAAAACCTAACAGTATCAGATATTTATAACTTTAACCTATAAATAATGAATATTATAAATATTATAAATATTATAAATTTATATTTATAATATTTTGCCAAAGCTTCACTTATTTATGATATTTTGCTAGGATGGCTTCTGCAAAAAAAAAAAAAAAGCTTTACATTTCCTCACCTATTTTTCAAATAAATATCTAACTCCGTAAAAAATAATTAGATATCTATGCAGCACTCCCTCATTGCAACAGGCTATAAGATATTTGATGTAGCAGCACTCCTTTGTAGCAGCAGGCTATAAGATAGTGGATGTATGTAAATCAAGACATGGTATCATTATCTAGTAAGTTCCGCAGCGAGGTGGGTTTATACAAAACACTGTTAGTACCTTTGTACTTAGGTTTGCCATAAGTACAAAGTATTGAATAGCATTGTCTTGAGAATTTAAAAGTGTCAAAAACGATTCTGCTTTTTCAGAGTTAGAAAAAACTTGCATGGCAGTCATCAACATATCGTTTAAATGTTATTGGCGCAACATTAATGGTTAATGCTTGTTGAATTGCATTATATTCAATATGTTGTAAGTAAGCTTCAGAAAGGGTTTAGGTTTGCCATAAGTTTTGAGAGTGGAATTAGAAGAAAAGTTCTTTGCAAATATCCCTGGGAGAGGCAAAAAAATTAATCTAATGAATGAGATATGGAATGTTAGACCTTCCTTTGTTAACAACGCTGTTAAAGATTTTTTAAGTCTCTATAGCCTAACTTCTGAGATAAGATACCAGATTTAGTGAATTAAGAATAATGGAGCTTAGCATCAAAATATAGATAATTTATTATTTGTATTTGAAGAAAACAAAGTCTTTTTGCTATAGATATACTTTTGTTTGGACACTGTATATTTAATTTTTGTTTTGATTTGCTTATCTATAGCTTCAACGTCATCTTTTTCTAAAGCTAATTTATGGTGGCTAAGTTTGGCTTTTGTATTTTTTTGTTAAAACTATTTTATTTTTTGTTAAGTTATGTTTTTCTATAGCTGTATTTTTTTGGCTTATATTTTTTTCTCAAGTTATATATTTTGTTAAAATATATTTGGCCTACTATTTTTCGGACTTGTAAGCAACAAGTCCGGCCGTGTATTTAAGTAGGCCATGGTTACATAAGTTACATAATCATTATTTTCATCAATTTTTATTTTTCCAAACTTAAAATGTTTCTATTTTCATGTTTTTTCGAAATTTTTTTACAAGTTTTTTCTTGTTAAGTTGGTATCAGCGTTTCAGACTATTTTTTTATAATATTTTTATGACTTTTAGATTTTATATTATGATGATATTTTTTTATAACTTTTAGATTTTATATTATGTTAATATATTTTTTTTAATTTTCAAATTCAAATTAAATAGTTGTCAATTTTTTTATTTTTTATCTTTCTAGAAAGAAGATGAAAAGGAAAAATGAAAAGAAGCGCATAAATTTCATTTCGATACTTTGTAGTTTAATGAAAACTGTATGTAAATCGTGTCTTTCATCATGTCATCCTGTCATCTCTTTCATCCTGTCATTAGGAAAATCAAATAACAAGAAAATCAGAAAATTGAAGTTCTTTTTTTTGAGAATTTTATGTTAAAAAAGACGAAATTATGTTGTTTTGTTTTTTGTATATTATTTTATTAATAATATTTATAAATATATATATATATATATATATATATATATATATATATATATATATATATATATATATATATACATATATATATATGTATATATATATATATATATATATATATATATATATATATATATATATATATATATATATATATATATATATATATATATATATATATATATATATATAGATATATATATATATATTTATATATATTTATATATATTCATAATTAATACCCTGTTTTTTTTTTCCTAAAAAATGACTCAAAGGACTAAATTTTTTTTTGATAATCAACTATGTTCGCATTTTTAATAATTTTCCTGTGTAATTTTGTTTAATAAAACTTAATTGATTTTTTATTTTTTAAAAAAAGCTCATGTTTGATTCATCCCTCCCTCCACCATAACCCCTTTAATGTGTTTTTGTTCTAAAATAATACTTAATATACTCCTTTTATATATCTATTAATTGTATCCAAAATAATTAACTATTAATATAATTTCAAATAGTTTTATAACAAATAAAAATAAAAGTTTATTAAAAATAAATTCTCACCTTGTTTATTACTCCCCCCCCCCCCCTATCAGTTCTAATAATACCCTTGTCGTATAATTTTTTTCTGCCAAAGTATGGAACTTTATAAACTCTAATTTTTATTAAAAAAAATTTGATAAATACTCAATTATTAAACAAAGGCGCAAAGAAATGATTGGTGTAAATTATTAATATTAAAGCACAATGGGAATAAGTACTAAGAAATTCAAAATCTCAGTTTTTTAAAATTATAACAACAAAATAACAATATTTTAAAGGTATAATAAAAAAAAGATTGAAAAGCATATTTTCAATATGTTTTTTTATGCGAGGGAAAACTTTTCGTTGGTGATCTATTGCAGGTAAAAGAAATTTTTCTGTTTTTTTTTTTTTTGAAATTTTTTTCTGCTCTTTATCTTTCATAATAGATGTTGCATAATCTTGAATTAGTTTAACAGCTCGTTCTGCTGTTTCGTTTACAGATCTCAGTGATTTGATATGCTCAAACACGTGATTAAAGTTTGTTTTAGGTTTCCAAAACTTTAGGATTTTACCAAGCAACCACCGTCATCATTTGAATATCCGAATAAATTTAGAATGTTGGTTGATTTTAGTCCAATTAAATCAGTCAAACAAGTACTCTGCTTTAAAAGAGGAAATTGTGGAAAGCCTATATCATGTTCACAGTTTTTTTTTATACCTTTCAGGATTAGCAATTTTTAGCAATTTTAGTTTTGTCACGTTCAGATTCTTTATCAGAAAATAATGAAAAAAGGGCATTTCTACGGTTAAATACCAAAGATGCCAATTAAACTTTTTCAGAGCAGCAACAGCAACATCATTTTCAATTTGTTTTACAAATAATCATTTCTTTGTAGAATTCCAAGTCATTAAATAAGAGATTGACTGTGCTTGTAAACGTAAGGCATATTTTCACATAAAATAGAAAAGTACATTTACAAAACCGTGACAATTTCTCTATAAAACTTTCTTCATGCTTTGCAAGGTCAGCAAAAGCAAACATTTTTGATGTATACAAGATTGTACACATCCATCTAACATAAAAGAAAGCTCCAGGTTTGTGCCACTGTATATTTATTTGTTTTAGATTAAGTAATTGCAAAGCATGTTGACAACATTCTCGATAATCATCTCTTGAGAATTCCTGTTAAGTAAACAGATAAAAAATGATTACTTCTGCTTGTTTCGTTTTTAATACTGGTTCTTCAATTTTTATTTTTCTAAAAATAGTAATATTTTAGAAAATTTTTCAAAAATTTTCTCAAATACTTTTTATATATGCTGTTATATCTATAAATAAAAAGTAACAATAAATTATAAAATTATTTAAATAATGTGTACAACATTATTATTCACCATATAAAAATTTCTTTTCTCAAACATTGTGAATAATATTATTTAATAATTTTTGAGAAGCATTGAATTCAAACAAATTATATTTACTATTATTAGCTATGATACATAATTTAAATTTATAATCAATTTTGATACATATCATATTTAATTGCAATAATACATTTATATTAGGCTTAAAATCAGTTTAAAAGTAAATAATTTTGAAATTTGTGGGCGGCAGAGGAGGTGAAAACTACAAAAAAAGGTGTTGAGGGGTTGGGGGAAATGGGTCAACCTTCAAAATTTTTCAAAAATTTTTTTATTTTCACTTTTAATCTATATCTATTCTATATCCATATCTGTATGTATATCTATATCTATATATATATATATATATATATATATATATATATATATATATATATATATATATATATATATATATATATATCATATATATATATATATATATATATATATACATATATATATATATATATATATATATATATATATATATATATATATATATATATATATATATATATATATATATATATATATATACATATATATATATATATATATATATATATATATATATATATATATATATATATATATATATATATATATATATATATATATATATATATATATATATATATATATATATATATATATATATATACATATATATATTTTTAACAAATAAATATTGATATAGATACTTGAAAGTTTATTTAAAATATACCTTTAGTTCTAAAATAAATATATTTAAGTCAATTTTATGGTTCCAAAAGTTACGGTTTTTCTAATCAACGCATGATAAAAAAGTACCATTGTAAAATGTTATTTTACCCATGTTTTTTTTTTGCATATTTCAAAATATTCAAATGTGATAATGTAACTAATACGTTCAATTTGTTGTTGGTAAGATTTTTTACTATAAAAAACATATATGTTTTAAAAAAATAATGAAAGAACTTATACAAATTTTATGTAAAAGTTTGGACGCTAAGTGTAACTTTTCTTGGAAATGAATTGGACATTACAAAAACTATTTAAATAGTTAACATTGATATCTTGGATGAGAAAAGCTTTACGTACCTTTCTGAAAGTGCTTAAAGGGTCACATTTAGGCCCTTATTTGCTACTGATGACGTCATTTTGACATTTTTTCAGAAAATCAAACTAAATAAAACATATTTTCGTCAAAAGTTAGATAAACTCTTGAGAAAACCTTATAATAAATAACAAAATCTTGAAAAAAACTTACGTGTCTTTCTGAAAGTGCTTAAAGAGCCAAATTTGGGGCATTATTTGGTACTGATGACGGCTCGCTGGTCAACTTTTTTTTATCAAACTAAAAAATATATATTTACGTCAAAGGTTATATAATTTCTTGAGAAAACCTTATAATAAATAATAACCCCTTTAGAAAAACTTACGAGCTATTCTAATAGTGCTTAAAGGGTCAAATTTAACCCTTGTTTGGTACTGATGACGTAATGCTAATAATTTTTTCAAATTTCGCGAAAAAAAAAAATTTAGTGAACAGATTTTTAAAAAGGAAAATTTGAATCAGTTGAATAATATTTTGTCTCAGATTCGTCCCAATTATTTGTGTTTTCACAAGTCAAACAGTTGCGTACAAGTCAATCCATGCAATCAACCCGTGTTTCACATTTTGACTTTTTACACGAATAGGAATTAACTGTTGATTGCCAATTTCTCGCCATCCATATCCATTGGGTTTTGGAATATTGAGATTTGCCTCCACTGAATGTTTGACAATTGCTGTTTGATACGAAACTCTCTTGCAATGACATATAAGAGCATCTCTAGTTGAAGAAACTTTTAAGGTTCTGTAGCTTCTTTCTTGGCAATAAACTTAAGGTATCTTTCTTCGTTCGTATCACTGCATTATAATTTTTATAACTGACATATAAACTTATTGATTTGGTCAAAATGGGTTACATCAAAGGTATAAGAGTCCCCAACCTTGGAAAAATTGACTTGTACTCTTCAGTCTTTCAGTAGAGACGCCAATATCCACAAATAATTCTATTTAAAGTTGGTTTTGAAAGTACAAAGCGTAAATAGCAATATCTGTGTCAACCGTGTGACTGCAAACGGTTTCGAAACCAATAGATGCATTATATATAGGCAGTTTAAAGTATGTTTTTTTAAAAGACAAAAGCTCGCTGCGATTCTTTTGTGCGACATGATGGATAAGCTGTTCAATCGGTTTTGGATTATTCTTATTTTTTAAATTCTCAATCTTTTTTTAAAAAACTTCAACCCTTTTTCCCATCTCAATGGTATTGCTGCATAAGAAAAAACACCCAATTTTGGTAACCACAACTGAACAGACCCGCAAGTTCTGCAACTACAGCATCCTTCGAAGTCCTTTTATCTAGAACCTTTACTCTATTTGTGCAGTTTTCCTCCTAAAATTCAAATAGCTTACTTGTATGAGTAATCTTTAAATTGTCTAATACATGTTCTGTCACATAGTCGAAAAGCAAACGCATAATTGCATCTTCTGTTAAAATAAAAGGAACTTTTTGGGGTCTTGTATAGTTAATGTAACAAGACCGATCATAATATAACTCTAAGGAAACTATGGTTTGCCCAATATACTAGCTGGGTTTTCAGCTTTATTTAAGCGTTTTTTTTTAACATGTTTGCTGCACTTTCTGTTACGAATTTTGCCCAGTAGGCACGGACATAAAAAAGGCGTTTTCAAACGTCTTTTTTTTTTTACTCGTTTTGGACTTCTTTTGAACGTCTTTTGAACGTTTTGGACGTCTTTTAAACGTTCAAAAGACGTCTTTTTTAGGTCCGGTGCCCATTAGGTGTAAGCGTTTTATATCCATTCCTATATTTATTAGTCTTTTTGCAATAGCAAATGCAACACTTTTAATCAGCAATAATTTTTCATGAAACAAAGGAATTATTTTAATTTTGAAGTAGTACATAAAACATAAAAAAAAACGTGAAAACTGAGGGTAATATTCTTTGCTTTGCATTTCACACTCAGAGGTTTTTTAATTTACTTGATCTATATCTTTTCCGAGCTGAAATTCTGCGCTTAAATGAGGATGCATTATCCAAGTCTACACTCTCGTTGACTTTTTCTGCTCTATTTTTCCGATGTTATAAAATTTTTAATGTTTTTATATTCACATACTTATCGTAACATCTTTAATGAAATAAGAAAGTTGTTGGGCACGTATCAGCAGGTCCGTATCCAGCATTATTTGGTCTTCGAGATTTTTGACCATATAAAGTTTAAACCCCCTCAATTTGAGGTGGTTGCAAATTTTATATTGTTATAATTATTGATCGCTTGGTTTATAAGTCTAGTTAAAAGTAGTACAAAAATATCTCATCAACTTGTTGCTCTCACGTTTGGGGCAAAGGAAGCTCAAATTTTGGGGCTTTTGTGTTACCAAGCTCCAATCATCGTAATTTTTTGCAAAGCATCCTTATTTGACATAAGTATAAACATATAATAATATAAACATATGTTTGGAATTTGCTCCATGTCTAAAAATTAGATATCTTGAAGATCAAAAAATGCTGGATACGGACCTGAATTTCAGGTAGAATGTTTATGATTTTAAAGTTTCGAATTTGACGATAGTAAAAAAAATATATAATTATCAAATTTACGCTATTTATTGTTTTTCCGTACCATTGTTTAAGACATATATAAAAAAATAAATTGAGTTTTATATTTAGTTTGTGACTTACCAAGCATTGTAAGTCACAATGCTTGGTTTGTAAGTCGCAATGCACAAGTCTTTACTTTCGCAAGCGCATTTTCAGTAAAACCACCCAGTTTGTTATTATTACAACCAACTTCACCTTGATGAAGTATACAAGCATTTTTAATTTCTTTTTTAAGAACCGGATTAAAATGCAGCACTTTTTGGCTACTCGCCATTATTTAGTTTTATAATAATAAAAAAATAAAAATAAAACACGTTTTTTTAGTTTTATGTTTTATATTTTTGCCACAACCGTTTCTTTTAAAATGATTGCAGTTTGTTATGCAAATATTTTGTTTTATTTATAAAAATGACTTGATTTTTTTCTTTTATTTATGACGGTAATTCTTTACTTTGATTTTTTTCTTTTATTTATGACGGTAATTCTTTACTTTTAAAAAGAACTTTGATAACATAAAAAAAATCAAATAGTTTTTGAAAAGTAAACATTTTTTAACGTAAACAAAAAACGGGAACATTGTTTATTTTTAGATTTATTAAATTGAAATTATTTTATATTTTAAATACAATATTATCAAGCTGCTTATCGCCAGCGTGATTCCGAACGGAAAAAAAAATATGAATACCGATCACCAAAAAACTCATCGAAAACGAAAAAAACAATATCCGGAAGAAAAATTAAAGAAAGAAAAAAAAACGAAAGAGTCCAAAAATATCGACTCAAAAAAAAAGGTTCTACACCTTTTTCCAAATTTTTTTTTTATGAGTGTTCAAACAACAGGGAAATTAGTCAAGATAGTCCAAAAAACATTGCCCAAAAATCTGTCACAACGTTACAAAGTCTTAGCCACATTGCTGAATGAATCATTCAATAAAGAAACTGAAGTATAATTAAAAATAAAAAGGTTCTACTGCAAAGATGACATTAATTGACTTTCACCAAATGTTAGGAACTTTGTCTCAATAATTGAAAATGGAAAGAAGATTAAGATCCAAGTTCGTCACCCTCTTTTAACCCTTAAAGAAGTGTACTAGCTTTTTAAACACGATTACTTAGATATCAAGATTGGATTAAGCAGGTTTGGTGAACTACGACCAGTAAACGTTCGATCTATTGCAAGTTTGCCTCATAACGTTTGCGTTTGTATTTACCACAAAAATATGCGATTTGCTTTGGAATCCTTAGTGAAAGTTAAACACTTACTGTTGTCTAAGATTATAATTGGGAAAGATATATCTCAAAATTTCATTTGTAAGGACTCGTTAAATAATTATTTCTTCAACAAATGCAACAAATGCGAAGATCTGAAGTTTTTCCAGCAACTCTTGACCACCATTGAAGCACTCAACTTTAAAACAAGTTGGTACCAATGGCAAAAACCAATTATAAAGCGTTACGCTATAATTGAAAAAGTTAAAAAGTTTGGAAGTGAAAAGAATTGATTGCTCACATTATGAATATGAGAGGAAAGTTCACAACTCAAACCAATATTAAAGGTAACCAATCTGAATGTTTTAAACTAAGCATTACTAAATTCATGAATGCATCACCAAATGTTGATGTCAGGTTGACTATGCAGAACATTTTAGGTGTTTTTGTCAAAATGAGCCTCAAACAGCACACTATGGCCAAATTCAAATTTCTCTTTTCACTGCAGCAATTTGGTAAAAAAATCTTAAAACTTTCACCATTGCATCTGACTCTCTGGATCACACAAATGCCCCCTTAATTGCAAGTTTGGATAAGTTGTTAGAGTTCATTTCATTTAATACCCAAGAAATTCACATTTTGAGCGATAATGCTACGTCGTAGTTTAAAAATAAAGTCGTGATTAATTCTTTCGTTCAAACAGCATCTAAACCTTTTTTCTTTATTTTCTCGCTTATGAAGTTTCTCCTGTTTCTTCTAAACTATTTAATCTCTTAATCGCTACGAGTATATTCTCAAGAGCTATCCAACGTACTTTTAGTAAATAATTTGTTTTAAATATTGAAAAAAAATAAAAAAATAACCGCAAAACTTAATGTGTTTTTTTTTTACAATATTACTTTAAAAAATATAAAAATAATTTTTACAAAAAAGATTACTGATAAACTTAAACAAAAATCCTTTTTAGACTATTTTTTATGTTTAATGTGCATTTCAAAAAAAAAGGAAATGAAAAGTTTAATGTGGTTTTCAACCCATATTTGTTATTTATCATTTAAAGATAAATGACATTCTTTGCATTCTAAATTATTTTGAATCCCCAAGTTGGTTACACGCTTTTATACTTGAACACTTTTCATTTGATATAATAATCGCTTTTTTTTTATTAAGATTCACTTCTATAAAATTATTTCTCAGCGTCGTTCCATAAATCAATGTGGTGTTTAAATCATATCCAATTACATCCATGACTTGAATTGGAAGAACTAAAAAAATGAACAGAACCATTTTTATTTTTGTCTTAATCATTGTTATTTTATATGTAAAGTATGCTTACATGTAACTATTCCAGATTTTATTTCTTGTTGATAACATGGAGTTTGTTGTCTAAAAATGTATCTAAATATATTTGATATTCGTAAAGTACAGATGTGTGTGCGCTGGTGTGCGTGTTTCCATTTGTAATAAAATTATTTAAATCTTTTGTGATTCTAATATACTGTGTTTGAATGCAGTGATTTTAATGCTTGAATATATTTAAGTTTTTTTAAATTTTTAAAACTTCTTTTATCGGAAACAAAAATTTCGCAAAAAAAAGCATGATGAAACCAATTTGAAAGCTAAGTACAAAACTTTAAATGAATTTGAAAGGAGATAATAGAAAAAGTATGTGGGAAACCAGTTAAGCATTTCCGGTATTGAAAGAAACTCGCCACGTAAAATAAAAAATTCATGTTTTTGAAAAAATTATAAATAAAATTTCAACAAAAGAAAACAAGTACAAAGAAAATTTTATCAAAATTTAGTTGATTTTGTTTAGATCAATGCGTGGTAACAAAATTTTAATCGGTAGTTTTATTTATTTTATCAAAATCATTAATTTGCGATGACATTTAATTACAAAAACATTGAGGGATTTGAAGGAGAAGTAAATTATATTTTACTGGAGTTTTGGTTTATATTTCAAACGAAAATAATTTCAGAGACAAAGACTTTATATTTTTTTAAAGATATATTAAAACCTTTAAGTAGATCTCTTGAGTGTTAAAAAAGGATGCTAAATCTTATTTACCAACAATATTATCCTTGTACATCCTTACCAACATTATTTGATAAATACAATTTAGTAAATGTTTCCGATGCGTATGCTATTAGTGCTAAGAAACAGGTATATCCGGCCCTGCGTGTTACATTCTCAAGCATATTGCAAAGATACATAGCAGAGCAATCAAAAACTAGTAAACAAAAGCAACTTAAATATACTGTTCAAAGTTTGACGACAAAATATAATCAGATATTAACACGGGCGACCTGAGGATTTTCTGCTGGTAGGGTCACTTGATGTTTTAACTCTTTGGATGACAAATCATTGAAAAATGATCAATTGTTTATAAGTTATGGTAAAATGTTAAATAAATGTACAATTAAAGTTTTGTTTTGGGTGTTTGAAATATAATGCAGTTTTATTATAACAAAATAACAAGCCGTAGCTCAGCTGTATATGCGCGAAAATGCGTACATTTACAACTCAACTGGTGTGGGTCTCAATAGATTTCTGCCTAAACTCAGTCTTGTTTTGTTTGTATAATTGAAATAAAAGTTTATCAAAATACAACCCCAACCACAAAATACAACTTTCGTCAGCGATGATTCACAGAGTCCTATAAAAACACTCTAATGACTGTGCATGTTTTTTTGGTAAAGTCAGTGCAATAAGAAAAGCATGAATAACAGCTGGGGAAAAATCAATCTACAAATAAATAAGTTGCAAATACATCTTTTTCTTTAATTGTTCATAAGTGCGCCAAAAATCAAACCAATTTATTGAATTGAGGTTGAAGTTATCAATACCGTACATACAAATTATAACAGTTACATTTGAAGTAGACTTAATTTGACAAAAGAGGTTATTATAACATGACTTTAATTTAGAAAGTCATGTTATAATGACAAAAGAAGTCATTATAACATGAATTTCTAAATGACTGAAAATATAGAATTTTATTATTATAGAAATGATTAATAAAAAGCTCTTTGCTTTTTCCTTAATAGCTACTAAGATTTCTCATAAAGTACTTGTTGTCTACATAAGAGGGAGATTTTCATTGACTTTGTTAGTGAAATAACTTGAGTATAAACATCTTTCATATTATCTTTTATATCACAAAAAAAAAAAAAATTATACTTTTTTCATGAGAATAAACAATCATTTGCAAATAAAATAAAGTTTAATATGTTTGATGTTGAAGATAAATCATTAATGTATAGTAAGAAAAGTAAAGGTCCTAGTATAGAACCCTGTAAAACTCATTAGGTTATAGGAATTATGGTTGTTTCTATATTATTACCTAGTACGTATATTTTACTGTTCGACAACAAACTTTAAAACCAATGTAAATTTGATTCATTTAATTTGTAATAATGAATGATTTGTCGAAAACTCTCGACAGATCAATAAAAGCTCCTAATATAAAGCAGTCTTCTTTAAAGGTATTAGGTAAATGGTTAACTAGTTCTACTATTGCGTGATCAGTTGAGTATGATTGAAAACAACATTGAATATATTAAATACAACATTTTATTTTCAAAAAAATAATTATGCAGTACATTATACAATCAAGAGATTTAGAAAAACACGATTAGGCAAAAATTGGCCTGTAATTTGAGCATCTAACTCATCTTCAGCCTTTAAATTTGAGTGACTTGTGCCATTTTTTAAATAATCTGGAACTATACCTGAGATAAAAGATAAATTAAAATTGGTAATAAGGATGGTTCAATTACATCATAGACTAATTTTAATATATTAACGTAAGTTTCATCTGATCCTGCATTTTTTTATTTTTTAGACTTAAAAAGACAGGTCGCAAATCAATTATATCTAGCATTGATTCTTTTATTTTTTTATTAGAAGTTATTATATAGGAATCAAATGTTAGTGAAGTTGTAGGAATCTTTTGTGCCAAGTTAGAGCTAACATCAACAAAAAAGTTATTCAATTTTTCAGCTACTAGCACTTTATCACAATTTAAGTTACCGTCAAATAAGAGTTTTTTAGTCAAACATTATTTTTATATTCATTTTGGCTAATTTTTCTTTAATCGCATTTCATGTTTATTGTGAATTATCTTTAGATTTTTCCATTATTTCAGAGTAGCATTTTTTTTTTAATATTGTTTTATTCAAAAATATATATATATAGTCTTTAAATTTAATTACATTTAAATAAAATTTATATTGCAAAGCTTTTTCATAATATTTTTTTTTTCCTTGACGATTTTAGTAGACCTTTTGTTTTCCAAATAGATGAAAGTGATTTTGAATTTATACAGAACCTTTTTAGAGGAAATGCTTTATTGTGTTTTTTACATATTGCGATAGAAAACGTTAATAAACATTATTAGCATTGTTATATTGAAGAACCAGATCCCAATCAACTCAGTTGATTAGAAGGCTGAGAAACTGTTATGTGTGAGTTTTTATTGATCTGTCATTTAAATATTAAATGTTTAAGACAGCATTAATAGCTATTAGGCTGTTTGTAAAAAAATGTTGAAAAATGATGAACAAAATTATTTTTTATTAGGCCTGTACTAGAGCAGTTATAAAAAAAGATTATTAATTATGGTATCGAGTAGAGTAATAGAACCTTTTGTGACTTTGTTTGGTTATTTTTGGAATGAATATTAAACGGTTCGCATGTTTCTGACGGCGATAAAGGCGATAAATTTTAACTTACTGTCTTCAGTGCTTTCCCATGCCATATTAGCATAATTTAAATAACTATGCGTTTTCCATGTGATATTTTTATCAAGAAAAACACCTAAGAACTTTGTTACATTATGTCTTTTTATTTCAACATCATCAATAAAAATTTTAGGTAAACTTCGGGGTAAATAATCTTTTTTAGGTACTAGATGGAAAAGAACCTAATTTATTTTTTTTATTGTTAAGAGTTAGTTTGTTGCATTTAAACCGTTTGGATATACTTTTAAGTTCACCATTCATAGTATAGAAGAGTTTGCAAATGTCATTATAGGAAAATAGTAAGTTAGTGTCATCAGCAAACATGATATTCATTAAATTCAAAACTTTATTTAAATTACTTATGTAAATCAATAACAATAGTGGTCCCAAAATGGAATCATTTAGAACGCCACATGAAATATTTAGAAACTTATTTGGATGATCATTTTTGGTAAAAACAAATTGTTTATGGTTGGGTAGATAACTTTTGAACCACTTTATAACTTTGCAATTTATTCTATAATAATGTAGCATTTGTGATAAAATTTCATGATCGACAGTATCAAATGTTTTTGAAAGGTCAATGAAAACACCTAATGTTTATTTAGACTTTTCAAAAGAAATAGAAATTTCGCATACAAATTGGATAACTGCATGTTCTTTGGAATTATTTCTTATAGGGCCGTATTGATAGTTGTATAAAATAATATTAGAATGAAGATAATTGTATAACCTATTGTACATAATACGTTTTAGTAAATGTGGAAAGGACAGAGGTAGGGCCATAATTACTGATGTTTGTTTGATCACCATCATTTAAAACTGGAGTAACTTTAGCAACTTTTAATTGTTCAGGAAAAACTCTTTCGCTGATAAATTTTAATAGAATTTATCAATTCTGTCCGTTAATACTTTTAAGTTAGTACTCATAATTGATGCAAAATTTTTTTCTCGTTCTCTTAACAACTTCCTTGTTTCTTTCAGAATAGATTTTTTTTGTTCTTCTAATTTGTTGATAATTATTTTTTCTATGTTTTTAATTAAGTTTTCCATATTTTTATAGTTATTTAACACGTTGTAGAAAAAAATACGTCTGTTCGATTCGGTAACTATCTATCTAACGTACGTAAACTTTAAATTAAGTAATGTTAAAACATACTGAAATTTGAACATACTGAGTTTGTATATAATATTATACAAAAAAATGACCAAATTAAAACCTAAATCTAAAGAGTTCCCTTTAACAATTGAATTTTTTAAAACTAATGTAGCTAATGTAAATTTCTGGTTCTAACATAAAACTATTCATAACAATTTCCAACTTCCTTTGAAATATTTTTGTACAGCAAGTTGGGAATTATTATAACAAAATTTTTTTGTAAAATATACTTAAAATATTTTTCAAATATTGTAAGTTAAGTTAGCATATTATAAAAATAGAGAGGTCAATGTTCTTATAAAAGCAAGCAAATATTAATTAGTAAAAACGCTTATCTAATTATCTTATATGGTTTGTTTTGCAATCAACAGGTTCTTAGCAAAATATATCTAAATGTCAAACAATTCAAATATAAAAAAACATTTCAAATATAAAAAAACATTTCAAAGAAAATTGGGTATTTGTATAAATAATTTCATAAAATATGCAGTTATGTTACAACCAGGAAGTTACGTTAGCTAAATTAGTTTTCAAAAATTTTGTAAGCTCATTTTTTTTTATAATATTTTAAAAGGCATTTGTTTTTATGTCTAGTTTAAAAATTGAATCAGTTTTTTGCTTATTAAATTTATTTGATCCATATGGGTAACATTCTCAAATTTTTTTTTTGCAAACATAACATATTTTTATAAAATATTATTAGACAAGTGTCACTTTTTTCACGTGACAGTTTTTAGAATAAACGAGTTTAATTTGAATTAATACTTTTCTCTTTTAGTAGTCAAATATGCATTCACAATATTGTCTCTTGGTATTTTTTATAGTTAAAAAGGTTCCTTGTGGTTGGCGTAATGTTTTATCCATTCGTCTTTGGTCATTTTATGAGAAAACAATAAACTTGTATAAAATAATTTTTTATAAAGATTTGCCATTTATAGGAAAATCAAATTTTTGTATGCAATTTTGATTTTCAGTATTTTTATTTTTATTTGCGAAATTCATTTTTATCAACCAATGCATCAGGGTATTTTTTTACAACTCTTTTTATGTTTTTTGAAGAGCTATAACTTAAGTCAGTTGAAGATTGTGTACAATTTATTATTGGGAGAGAAATTTTTATCTAATATATTTAAAAATATTTTTTCAATATTTGTTGAAACATTTTTGTTGTACAGACGATTTATCAAAATATTTTTTCATATTTATTTCGCTTTTTGGTTTAACTTCAACTAAAAATAAAATTCATTTACAAATGAATTTTATTTTTCAACTAAAAAATCAAATTCATTTACAAATAAAATTTACAGATATAAATATACTTGTCTTTAATAATCATTTTGCAATTAATGAAAATAAAGTTTGAAGCAGCATGTGAATGACATTTTGTGTGAGATTTTTGCTTGCAACCTTGACACTATATCCAGTTTTTCTAGTCTGACTTTCAGAATAAGTTTTTAAAAAGAAAACATGTTAGACAAACATAATTGGTGGCTGGACTTGTCTTTAAACTTTATTTCTTAGTTATTTTGTATGTTTACTTAATAACCATTTTAATATAGCAGGTAACTGAGACTCTTTTTTCCCATAATCTATAAATGATTGACATGCAAATGCTTTTTTTGGATTTTTAATAACTTTTTTAAGATTTTTACAATGTTGCTGTTATAGTTTAATGACAATAAACTTGAGAAAAATATTTATATATCCTAAATTGTCATTGCCTTTCCAGAATTGTTTCTTAATCATGCGTCTTGTGAAACAGATAAAAAAATTTTAAAAGCCCCAATTTCTGGACTGTTTGGTGGCTGTAGTTTATATATTTTTTTTTGTATTTTTTGTTTTTAATTTTATTTTAATTTTCATGCTATTTTTCTCTATACAATATTCTTATATCCGAAGATGTTGTTGGCTTAGCATAGGAACAGCCACAATTAGTCATTAAGACTAATCCAAAGTAGCGTCCGTTATTGACCAACATTTTTGCGTACCGAAGTACTACTCAAGCGCTGAGTTGGCGATGGCAGGATTTGAACTCGTATCTTACAACTGTCCGAGTTTAAACTTTTTGTTCGAAACTCTTACCAACTGAGCTATCCAGTAACCTTATATACCGACATTATGGCAAAAACACGTCGCACACTATAGCCACATTATGGTGAAAAGACAACACATAACTTTTCCATCTTACTTGATAAGCTTAACGTTTTAAAATGTAAATGAGAGGAATGATTGTCCAAGATGATTAAGAATTTATATTGTTTTGAAGGCTTTACATTTTTAATAAAATGTTACATAAGTGTTTTGAATTCAATATATGTGATCCTGTCACTTCAATTTTCTACCCCAAAACAGTTGGGTGGCCTATTAATATTAAAATAATCTTTTTAATTTTTCAGGGAAACACAAACATTTAGGGGTACTGTATTTTCCATGGCAGGTACAGTAGATACAACTGAAACATTAGTACTTCTTTTCTCAGAAAGAACCCTGGGCCGCCTTGGTGCAGTAGTAAGAGCGCTTGCTTCAGGAAATGGAGATCCGTGAATCAACGCTCCCTCTAGGCAAGTTTTATAGTATTGGAAAGAAGGAGGCTTAAACTTCTCAGATAAATACTTTTCTACGATGCTCTGTGACAAGATTGTTAAGATTTTGAGGCATCTAAAACGAAATTTAAAAAAAAAAATAACAAAGGCAAAAATCTTTTTTTTGAATTTTTCGGCCACAATTTTAATAGATATTACTGCTGTATATAAACCAGTTAGATCAAAATTCCACCTTTGTAAAGCACTGAAATTGTATACATCTATAATCTCACATAACTCTTCAATAAACACTTTTAAATTTTCTGTTTTTAATGATGTTGCTCTCCATAGTCTAGTTTTTTTTTCCTTGTTTTTTTTTATTGATTTTATTTCAAAAAACTTGTCATCTTTATTTTACCACCCATCTAATTTAGAGTCCAAAGTTCTGAATTACTATTTTGTATTTAAAAGTACTTTCATTGGCAAGACATTGAAAGTACTTTTAAATAACACACACACACACAAAAACAGAAACACTCATATAACATATATGAGTGTTTCTGTTTGTGTGTGTGTGTGTGTGTGTGTGTGTGTGTGTGTGTGTGTGTGTGTGTGTGTGTGTGTGTGTGTGTGTGTGTTTAAATATATTCATATTATATATTAAAGTTTAAAGTTTTACATTCATTTGTTAAACTAGTAACAAAAAGTAAAATTAGTAATTTTACTTTTTGTTACTAGTTTAATAAAATGTTCAATGTTGTTTTCCATTTAGTAAAATGTTCAATTTTGTTTCCAATTAAAAAAAAAAAATTTATTTTTAAAATAGCTTTATAGATTGCGAAAGCTCCCAACAAGTAAATCAAATACAAAATATTAGTTATTTTCACTACTTAAAATATTTTCAATATCTTTGATATATTTTTACATTTTTAACTAAATAAAATTCAATATAAATTACAACTTTACTCACGTCACGGGCTGTGTAAAATTGTAGTTTACATAATTGTAAAATTGTACGCAAAAAATCGCCATAAACTTTTTATAAGAATGTGTAATTTTACAACGTATGCAATGTAGCTACATAGTAAAACTTTACATTACAAATTTGCTTTATAGGATAGGGCTCTAATTATATAATGATAACAACAATTCATGCCCTCTTTATCTAATATATAGAGGGCATGATTTGCTCATATATTGAAATATTCTATATATAAGGAAAATCTTTCTGTCTAAAATACACAGCATCTTTTCTTTGTATAAGAGTAGATTTATATACAAATGTTGATACTGCTGCCAACTCAAGACTGGTAGAGTTTGAGTATAAAGATCTTGTGTCAGAGTTAGATTAAGATCGTGAACAATCAAGTTGTGACCTAGACCGTAAACAAAACAGTTAGCGTGACTTAAATCTTGAATGAGACTTTGAATGTAGATGTGATTTTGACTGTGAATGGGATCTTAATCGTAAATGTGACCTTGATTGTTAAGCAGAAATAGATTGCGAGTAAACAAATGTTGTTGAAAAAAACCGTTTTTAAACGGTGTTGTAAGTTTAACTGTGTGGATTTCGAATGGTTGCTTAAACAAGATTCAATGACTTTGGTCAATTTAAATTGTTATGATAATTTGTTAGAATGCTGTAATAAGCTCTGCTGAAGCCAATTTCTATCTAGAAATATGTTTGATGGGTTCTGAGTTGGTAAAGTAGAAAGTAGATTTGGATAAACATTTTCTATATTTTGAAATGCAAAAAATAAGTAATTGAAGGTAACAAAACAATTTAGAATAATAAAAATTAGTAGAAAGAGAGTTAATTCTTACTACCTGTTAAGTTAAATTAAAAATATGAAACTTGGTTATAGAGCACAAATTAAAACCATGCACGAATGCTTTGAAGTTACAATGAAAATTGGCGAAGCAGTAATTAACAAATTTGTTGGCTTATATATCTTTAATTTCCAAGCTAAAATATTTCAATCTAATTAATTAGGTCTGTATTTCAATGAAAGTTTATTGATAATGCAAGTTTTATGAGTCTATCTACTTGGAAAATCAGAAAAAAATATGGTTAACATTTTCTAAAAACATTGGCTTCCAAATTAAAGTAAATACTAGTTTCAAAATTGTGAAATTACATATTAATCTATACAACTATTTTAAAAACAAAAGAATTTTTTAAAACTGCAAACATCATTGAACATTTTACTAAGTAGAGACTTAGTTTCTTATTAAGAGAGTTGCTTAGAATACATAAACAAATTTTTTTTTGAATTCAAAACATCTTATAGGTTCTTTAATATGCAGAAATTCTAGAAACTTCTTTATAGAAAAATTAAATTCATTTGTATTGTGTAAGGTTATTAAATTTTGCTTTAGGTTTTTCAGAATTGTATGAAAAAATATTTAAAGCTGCCAAGAACTTATACCACAAAGAAGTAAAGCTATAAAGAAGCCCAAGATGCCATATTAGATAAAAGTAAATTTAGCAGTAATTACAATAAAAAATGTCACTATGAAACAAATTTTTGTTGTTGAAATACACTAACATTTTTTTATTAGCCCTGTAAAATGAATTGTTCTGAGTCAAAGTCAGATTCCGAGGATCTCTCAGATTTTCAAAAAGGATTTACTGACAGACCTCCTCGACAGGTAAAAACCAACATTTTTTTAACAATATGTTTTTAGATTTTAAATTTTTAATTACAAAGTTTAATTTTTCAGTAAAATTTTAGTAATATATAATATATATATATATAATAATAATATATATATATATATATATATATATATATATATATATATATATATATATATATATATACGCACATATATATATATATATATATATATATATATATATATATATATATATATATATCTGAATCTGTCTTTCGTGAGCGGAACCACTCTTTAATAATTAAATTTTTTTCATGCCTCTTTCTTTTCTTTTCTTTTTATTTCATGATCTGGCATTTCTCGCTGACCTGACCTTGCGGTCTCCTATGAGTCTTCGCAAAGTTAGGTAAAACTATTTTATTTCTTTGGAATAAAATAGTTTTACCTAACTTTGATTTTTCTTTTAAATGGTCTTATTCCTCCTTTAAAAAGAAAACAAAAGAAATAATCTTTTCAACACAAAATATATTTATTTATTTTTAGTATTTCAAGTTATTTGATATTTTTGTCGACTGTGTGATGAATATTATTTAAACAATATATGCTGAATATTTTATATTAAAATATTGTTCAATATTGAGAATGTTATATATCCATATTATAAAATATTATGCTAAAACTTTATGAACTTTATTTTTTTAAATATTATGCTAAAAAAAAAAAAAAAAAAAAAAAAAATATATAAAAATTTAGAGCAAAAAAAAAAAAAAAAAAAAAAAAAAAAAAACTTGCTTAACATCTGAAGAATATTCTAACGCTTATGTAATTTTTAATATTTGTAAATTTTCTTCCTTTTAATTCGTTATATAGATTGTAAAGGGCTTCATGATAAGATCATGTGATCTTCTGGAAGTCCTACCAATAATATATTCAATGTAAATTTACCTTGTTCATATTTTTCTGGAAAAAAAAAAAAAAAAAAAAAAAAAAATTTATGTTCCAAACATACGGAACACGAAGAATCAGAACAGCATGTTTTTCATTCCATCCACTAAATTTAATTATGTTCCGGTAGCCCCTGACGCTGAGGTTGTATTATTCTTGTTTATCCTATGAGTTTTATCTTATTTGTCTGTAGGGTAAATAAAACTATATTTTTTAAATTATTTAAGAATTTAAAAAATAAATTTGTAGAAAAAACCAAAATTTTTAAACGTTTTTATCATTAAACAAATCATGTGTGTTCATTTGAAAAATTAGCTTTGAAAATAGATCATTAATTTTTTAAAAATTTATATTTATTAATTTATAAGTGTCATCAAAGCGGAGCTTAGTTTTAAAGTTTCTTTTTACCATTAAATTAGCGCGCAATTTACAATTGCTTTTTGCGAAATCTATTTTTAGATTTTACAAAAAAAACGCCAATTACATGAAAACGTCATTGTTTAATAGGACGCGTTAAATTTTACAATGAAGGTACACAATTTTTAGTGTAACTACACTATTTTCCGTGTCATTACATTGTAAAGTTTACAATATTGTAAAAGTTTTATAGGATAGGGCCTTGGTTTTAAATGTTGATTTACTGTGTTAAATAGCTTATTTTCTATACCGAAGTGTGCTCATTTATGCAATTAAATATATTTTTTTTACATAAAAGAGAATAATAACTCATAGCACTAATTGGTTTGTATTATCATTCTACTTATTGGCTCTGTATTTCTTGAGTTGAAAATTTTTGTTAAAAATCTTTAAGCATGTTTCATTAATTTTCCATAAACAATAAAATGGCCTGGAGCATAAGCAATTTTGTTAAAGTACACTTAGTGATTTTAAACATGGAAATATTAAAAAATAAATCCTCTAATAAAAATAAATTATCGACAAAATGCATAAATAAACTGTTCTCTCGTTTAAAATATCAGCACACTGTGATAAAGTTGCTAACATAGCAATTAAAAAACCAGATTATGATTAATATGAAACAGCAATGGCTGGAATAGTATGGGCTAATCTGCATGCAAAATTTTATAACAGTTGGGTTTTGAAAAGGTTTTACATTTTGCAAGGTTTAAAATTTCGAAATGAATTTACATAGTGATGAAGATATGTTCAATCAACTTGTAAGTTATCTTAAGATAAACATTTCTAATTATTTCAGAAGAAAGTTTATGTGAGGAACGTCTATGTTGAATTATTATTTGATCAGGATAAGTGTTTTTAGAAGCGTTAACACGAAATAAGATTCTTAAATATCCTAATATCAACATGTTAAAATAACATATTTTTTTTATTTATAAAGACATTTACAAAAATATACAGGCGGGTTATTTTTATTATTATGGCATTTTGGCGAGTTAGTAAATAACTTAAAAACTCTTTCCTATCTGTGTTAATAGCAATAGTGATTTTTCCTTTAGGTTTTTGTTTTTTTAGAGTTAGTGGCATTACATTGAAAGAAAACATTACAAAATTTCAGAAAGATGATAAAAATTGAGATAAACATTAAACTTTTGATATCAAACACGAGAATTTGTTTTTGAACAATGTAGTTTTTTTCGAGTTTATAAAATGTTATTTGTCAATTACTTTTATATTTTATAGTGTTAATAATTACTTTGAAGTGTATAGTTCTGAGAGTTCATATTTTAACAAAACTCTTTTATGACTACAAAAAAGATGAAAAATTATAAGTTACTTCAATGCATATTTTTAATTAAAAAAAAAAATCTATATATATATATATATATATATATATATATATATATATATATATATATATATATATATATATATATATATATATATATATATTCGGTTGGCAAAAAAAAATTAATAATATTCTTTGAATTAATTCGTTATTACCAACCCTTTAGTTAGACATAAAAATCAATAAAAGGAAAATGTTGCATATTTAGGGTAGTGTTGCCGAAATTGGAACAGCGCCAGCGAAATTGGAACACTTGCATTTATTTTTGAAAAAAAAAGAATGATGGCTGTATTTTGCATTTTTTTTTTAGTAAAATGCATTATTTTCTAAGTTTTGACACATTTTGAAAGTTATTCCTCAAAAAATTCGTTTGCACTATTATTTTAAAGATTTTTTTCGTCATTTTTTTTAGTGATCTAATTTTGTGTTCACACTATAATGATTGCACAGGGTAAACTATGGTGCCATAGGTTATACCTTTTTTTGTGTTAATTCGATGAGATTTAAATAGCAAAATCACAATATAAACTTATCTTTTAAGTTGCTGCAGTCATGTTGTTGTAGTGATATAACAAAATAGTCGAAATTTTCTATGATTGGAACATTGAAGTTTTCCTTACCTAATCAGTAATAAAATCAAAGGGATGTAAAAATAGTTCGAGTGCAATTAAAAAAATACTTTGTAACAACCCTAAACCTTAAAAAGAAAACTTTATTTAGACATTTTTAATCAATAAATTAAGAGAACGTCATAGCAATTGGAGCTTTATACAATTTTTTGTTTGTAGACTTTAAATTTGTCAGGCTAATACTAATCCTATAATAAGTTTTGATTTAACTGTTTAAATTTTCACTGTAAAGAGGAAAATCATATTTTACAAAAATTTGTTGATTTTCTTTTTTTTTTTTTTTTTAAATATATATATATATATATATATATATATATATATAATATATATATATATATATATATATATATATATATATATATATATATATATATATATATATATATATATATATATATATATATATATATATATATGTAGTGATGTGGTGATGCTATTTTGTGCATATACTATCAAGAAAGTGCTCGATAAACTAAGTCTGAGATTTAATATATATATATATATATATATATATATATAAATATATAAAGTAGAAAATAAAACTACGTGATTTCACGAAAATAAGTTTCTATTGAGCAACCACAAACCTGAAGATTAAATACACGCGGTCGTAACAATAAAAAAAAGTTTTTCGGTATAGTTTTTTCAATTGTATATAATTTTTTAAACGAACAAACTATATTTGTATTTCACCTGATGATTGTAACAGTATGAAACTTAAAGTTGTGAAAATCATGAAGTTTTATTTTCTACTATATATATATATATGTATATATATATATATATATATATATATATATATATATATATATATATATATATATATATATATATATATATATATATATATATATATATATATATATATATATATATATATATATATATATATATATATATATATATATATATATATATATAATATATATATATATATATATATATATATATATATATATATACACTCTTAAAAAAGTTCAGGCAAACTCTGGCCGGAATGGTTCAGGTAGAAAGATTTACCTGAACATTCAGGCAATTAAATTCAAACATTCAGGCAAATTGCCGTAAAAGTTCAGGTATTTTAGCAAACCACCTGAACACTTTGTGTAAAATTCCTGAAATGTTCAGGAAAAAGTAGTTTCGTCAACTTTTCTACCGGAATGTTCAGGTTCTTTACCGGAAACATCAAGTAAATTGCCTGAAAATGTAAAAAAATTTTACACGCCAGCGGCAATCGCCATTAAACTTTTTAGAGGTCGCATGTGCATGCATTCTCTTATTTAAAATTTTTTTAAAAAAAATGAGCTTTAAAAAGTTGTCAGAGTTACAGTTAGCAGAGTATTTGTTATCAAAAGGAATATCTATAGATGCTACAGAAAAGCTTAAAAGTAAGCTACCTTTTCATCTTTTTCCGAAAATATTTCGCGTACGTACGTAAAAGAGATGTGTATTGTGTATATAATATATATAGTCTTGAGAACAAGAGTAGTGTATATATACTTCTCTTTCTCTATATACTATATATACACTTCTCTTGCTCTCAAGACATGTTTGAATTATATACATGTATGAGTGTATAGATATAAAGAAGGTAAGGTATAAACATATGATATAGTATATCATATTATTAACATATATACTATTTAATATATAGTATATATATAATATATATCATGTCACTATATATCACTGTATATACTATACATATATACTATATATATATATCATGATAATATATTATATAAATAGTTTATTTATAATATAATTATAATGATAATATATTTATCATATTAGTATGATATACACTATATATAGTGTATATCATACTAATATGATAAATATATTATCATTATAATTGTATTATAAATAATATAGTATATTAGATAATAATAGTATAATAGTATTGTATTAGATAATAATAGTATATTAAATAATATAATATAATAGTATACTACAATATAATATTGAAATAGTATACTATATCGATATATTGTATACAATATGATATCGATATAATATACTATTTCAATATTATATTGTAGTATACTATTATATTATATTATTTAATATACTAGTATATTATAATATTATGATAATATATTATACCGATACGATAAATAATTGTGATTTTAAAATGAATACAGAATGTGACTATAGACTATATGGTGTTTATTATAAAAGTTATGTATTATATGATGTGTATAGTTTATAAACTTTACAAATAAAAAGATGTGCATACAATGAAATTTATTAGTTTCATTGTATGTATATCTTTTTATTTATAAAGTTTATAAATTATACACATCACATACTACATAACTTTTATGATAAACACCATATAGAATGTGATGTGTATAGATGTCAAAATATATTTATATTAGTTATCATATCGATATAGTATATTATAATAATATGTTAAATTTACAAAGTCTAACTTAGTTCAACTAAGTTTAAGTTTGTAAAAAAAAAAAGAAGTAAATAATTAAAGTAAATAAGTAATAGATTTGCACTTGGATTTTTGAACTCTACTATTTTTATAAAGTGCTGGTTGCAATAATTATATACACAAGTAACAAGCAAATGAAGCACTGCTAAAATTTTCCATGTATCCAAGAATTGCACGTAGCCCTAAATTATCACCAACAACTTGTGTTAAAAAACAACGAAAATTTATCTATTTTCCATCACAAAAAATAGTAAAGCCCTCATCATGTAAGTCTTTTAATTGCTGAACAATAACTTCCATAACAGGATCAGTGGTGTGCCGTTTAATGTCTTCCAAATGTGCCAAGGCCAACAAATGAATATTGCTTAATGCAGAATTTGCAGCTGGTGGAAAGTTTTTTATTGTGAAATAAAATGCACCTAACTTATGTATTCCAGTTTTGGATCCAAGCGGATTTGTTGTCTCTACCTCATCAAAATAAATCTGAATAAATACATGAATGCTGTTAGGAAAATAATGTTTGGCACATGTTTTTAGCTGTCTCCCATGCTTACCGTCTAACCAATCTTCTGCTATATCATTTGCTGACTCATTGTTTCTTTTTAAAATTTTCCAAGTCTCAGGTTGTCGCAAAACCAATTTCAAAGTTTTCTCAATTGGTATAAGGTAAAATTTATTTTTTACACACACCTGCATTTGTTGCTTTGTTGATCTGTCTCGCTTAACATCCCACCGATCTCCTATTGAATGTGCTTCAGGTTCAACATAGAGACCTTTTACTTTAAGATAATTCAACATTTTATAATGACTATCAATGCCTTTAAAAGGATTTTTCCAGTTGTTAAATTCTTCTGAAAGAGTATTAAATGTTGCGGCATCACATCTGTATGTTTTTAACACAACGTCTGTCTTGGCAAGCAGATAATTAATAATATCCTTTAACAACTCATTTAAACTATCCATTATGAACTGAGATACGCTTAGAGAAATGGAACTAGAAGATTGCAGAGACATCAAAAATTTTAATGCTGCGTGTGAAACACCATACTTGTCTACAATAGGTGCAATAAAAACACTTTCTTTTGCTACACTTTCTTTTGTTAAACTTTCAGAATATAAAACCTCATTGTAATCTTAAGCTAAGTATTCATTTTCTGTATTTTGGATAGTAATATCTGAATGTTTATCAACTTCTTTCAAATTATTATGACACATATGTTTTTTTAATGTTTACGTAACACGTTATAAAGTGTGAATGTGCGCATGTTATAAACTAATATTTTCATATATATGAAAATATTAGTTTATAACAAATTATTTATAAAGTTATTTATAAAAATTATCAAACATTTGCTTATAATAAATTTTAAATATAAAAATATTTTTGTTAATATATATGTTTTAGGTATCCTTCAACAAAAACCAAATCTAATCTTGCAAAAGCAGTTATCACTGCCTTTCCAAAGCTGCATTCTGGTGGAAAACTTGGATATGTGAGACTATTAGAGACATTTTACTAATTTTTTCCCCTTATATATTTCACCTCCCCAAAATAAGGGCCACTTCAGTCGAGGAGGATACTAATTATTACTAGTAGTAAACTTATCATTGTTATAAGTAGTAGTATCTTTACAATTTGTCAATTATAGGTCAAGTTGTCTATAAGGTAATGAAATCTAATTTTACAAAAAAATATTATTTTAAGGAAAACTATTATAGTCTATATACAGAACTTGTAATGGGTAATAAGAAAAAGAAGGTCACTCCTCATGGCCACATAGAAGAGAGACTGAAAACTATGCGTAAACATGTTGGTGTTCATTTTCAAGCTCGTCGAAAGAGAGTTATTGTTTTAGCAGAAGAGTTCCACTCATCAGGTACTTTAATGCTTAGTATATTTTTCATGCACTCTTTCTTCATTTAATTAAGACATTTACCTAATACTCAATATTGTAATTAGTTTTCCTAATAAATTATATAAACAATTAGCAAATAAACAACTAGCTAAAAAAAACATTTTAAATATATCTAAAGATTGTAAAATATTTTTAATTTATAAATTTTTTTTTTTTTAGCACCTTTTTCAAAAGAAGAACTAAGTATGATTGCAGAGTTGAGATTTGATGACTTAGGCTATGAAAAAAAGTTGGACTATATGGAAAAAACTTCATGCTCTCGTCGAAAATGGATTGTGAATTGTAGGCCAACATTTGATGATTTACTCAAAACATTTCCGCCACTAAAAGATCTATCCATACACGTAAGAATAAAAATCATCGTATTATCATTCAAACTTTTCACCAATAAATATTAAAAATTATTCAAACACAAAAATGAAATGTCTTGTAATTCATAGAAGATACATCTTGTAATTTTTATATATTAGACATATAGGTTTTGTTGAAGTATTATAAAATGAAAGAAAATTTTACTAACAGTTTTATACTATATTCCTATCTTAGTTTCAGAAAGATTTCTGTTGCAATTTCGCAGAGTTGAATGATTTTTTGGCTCAATGGGAGTTAATAACGCCACATGTTATCTCTTGGACAAGGCAAAAGACAAATTTGATGGTCAAGCAGATTCTTGCTGAGCTTGATATGCAAGACAACCCTTCTGTAGGTACGTAAGTGTTATCTAAACAATATGGCTGGGTGTATTACAGATATCTAAAACCATTCTAATAAATTATAAATTGATAAAATGATTTCACTAAATTTTTATTTTATTTTTAATTCAGGAATTGAAATGGATTTTGCATTGTTATTACTCCCCTTTATAATTAAAGTACCATCAAAGAATAAAAGTTGTGCATCAGCTGCTGAAGTTGCAGAATATTTCATTCAATTTTATCCGGTATATTGTAATATTAGATTCTATTAGATATAAATTTATACATATTAAGTATAATATTAAGTTTGTATTAATAGGCATAATAAAATGTATTTAATAACTATACATGTTATTTACATTATTATACAGAAAAATGCCCCGTTGAGAGTCGGACTCTCAAGGGAAGGGGAATACATAAATAGTTTGACTTAGCGAATGTCCGAGTTATGCGAAGTTCTGGGTATGTAGAGAGTTCAAGGGGAATTGAAAATCTGTACGACTTATCCAAGGTCCAAGTTAACGGGATTCTACTGTATTTTTAGTCATTAAATATAGTAAATATAGTATTAGTTCTAATGGGCTGACATTTATATTTATTTTGTATCAAAATTACCTTTTTTAATGACTTATTTTAATTTCATTTCTACATATAAATAGGCATTAACTCCGATGGAAATTGTGCTTCAAAGTCTTACTCACTAGCATCCGTTAGTCATAGCTTGGGTACTCATTGCAGTGTCGGTCAATTATTTATTGTTACAGAGTGTCGAGTTATTCCTGTCAACAGATGTATATCTTATGCTGTTGACATCTTAATTAAACTTTATTTTTTAATGAACATGGAGTATGCGGAACAATGTAGCCACATATTGTACTTTTTGCAGCATACCGTGTTAGGTTACCAAGATGAAATGCATCTATCGAGAGGAGCGAGTGACTTGTCCCTTTACCTTAGACAAAAACTTAATCAATTTTAAACGCAGAAACAATTATATTTTGGTTATTATTTGCTACATGCATTGTTATTGCTATATTGCGTAAATTTGTATAAATTATACTTTTAAATATATTGACTTTCTGAAAATAAAATATCGTTTTTACAACTAAACCGTGTTAATTTATAATCACGATTTTGAATTTTTACTATCTTCAGGCCTAATAAAAACTAATACCGCTTTTACGCTTAAACCAAGTTAGTTTATAATCGCGGTTTGGAATATTTACTCTTTCAGGCAAAATACCTAAACTACTTCGTGCCGTATGGAACCAGACGAACATTCAGGTAAAATACCTGAATCTGAACTGGTTCAGGTTTAGGTGTTTTACCTGAACCTGAACTGGTTCAGGTTCAGGCATAATACCGGAACCGAAAAAGTTCAGGTTCAGGTAAAAATCCTGAAACAGTTCAGGTATTTTACCTGAATGTTCGTCTGGTTCCATACGGCACGAAGTAGTTCAAGTATTTTGCCTGAAATTTCCGTCAATTTACCGGAACTTTTTTAAGAGTGTATATATATATATATATATATATATATATATATATATATATATATATATATATATATATATATATATATATATATATATATATATATATATATATATATATATATACCCTATGAGCAAAATGAGCTCTCGCGGAGCTCTTGGAGCTCTACAATAAACTCCGTTTGGAGAGTAGATAGAAGAGTAAATTTTATTATGTGTATTATATTGATTTAATTTCACTTTTTATATGAAAATGTTGTACTCTATGCTTAGTTTGTCTTTTTAAGGAATGAATAAAATTTTTTAAGTACATAATATTACTTTCAGTTTATTCATTTTAATGAGTAGTCGAGTAGAGCTCTTTGCAGAAATTTCGTTTATAAATTTTTTTTTTGTTAAATGCGCGAAATGCGGCTTTGAGAAGCATGCGCTTGATTTTATGCGTTACATTTCATAATTTCACGAGGAGAAAATATATATTTATGTGCTATTTTATTTTTTGTAATTAAATTATTTGAAATTTTGACAAAATATACTCCACAAGTAATATATATTGCTCGTTTATGGAGGATTTTAGGGTTTGAATTTTATTTTCGTAAATATTTTGTGTATTTAATATTTAAATTACAATATAATGTATATAAATGTTCATAACACTATACTATAGTGTTATGAACAGTTGTATACTATTATATATAACAAAAATCAAACAATATTATTAAAAATGTTGTTTTAATCATTAATTTTAATAATAGTCTATAGTCTATAGACTATAGACTATAGTATAGTCACTATACTATAGTTTATAGCTCTATAATTAGTTGTTTATAGCACTATCATAATTATAGTGCTATAAACAAACACTGAGTGTTTTAAACAAACACTGATAATCAATTACTGTCAGTCTGATTAAAACAATACTTTTAATAATATTGTTTGTTTAATTTTTGTTAATTGAAATTATATATATATATAATTTATAATATATATATATATATATATATATATATATATATATATATATATATATATATATATATATATATATATCTATATATAGATCTATATATATATATATATATATATATATATATATATATATATATATATATATATATATATATATATATTGAAATTATATTGTTTAAACTAAATTATATATTGTTTTAGTTATATGAAACTACTTTAACGTAACAAGAATTATACATTATGTAATGTTAAATCTTTGACTACAAATATATAATTATACACCAGTCAATATAGCAATTTTTAATAGTGACAATGACAAATTTTTTTTTGAAGCAAATATGAACAAGAGAATTAGTTTTCATGAGCTATCACGCTCACAAGCTTACAAAAGAATGAAATATCACAGAGAGCAATCTACAATAGAGCATAGCTCCGATACAGACTCTAGTAATGGTAATGCAGATTTTGAGGTTTTAGATACTGAAGTACTTCACCGTCAAACTGAAGTTGATTCACCTTTACCAATATTGCCACCTATGCAGACACCGCCTTTCCAAACACTAGTTCCTCACATACCTCCACCTATTCCAGATGATTCATCAAATGTAGACTTGTTTTCAATTGATGAAGAAGTAAATATTAGACAAGAGTTAGCAACGCTTGTGGTTGAGTCAGCTCTAACTGAAAAAGCAACCAATAAACTACTAAAGTTATTAAGAAGGCATTAATTGAAGAAAAAAAATTGAATTAAAAGAAGGCAAAATTACTGATAAATTGCCAAAAACACGTAAAGCGTTAATAAAAACTCTTACAAACAAAGTAGAGATACGTGAAATTCCTCCAGGTCATTACCACCATTTTGGAATCAGATCAAGAATAATAGAATCACTTCAAGAAACAAATGATATTTTGGATGGTGGCAGTATTCTTGAAATATTAATAAACATTGACAGTGTTAGCATAAGTAAAAGCAGCACGAGTCAATTCATGTCAATATTAGGGAAAGTGAGCAATTTGAATTCTGTATCTGTGTTTAAAATTGGTATATTCCATGGATTTAAAAAACCTGAATCATTAAATTTATAC
>NC_061164.1:12658177-12660677 GCF_022113875.1 Hydra vulgaris | reverse complement strand
TTTGGAGATATGTCTCCTTCAGGCAGGACTAAAGAGCAAAGTTCTATAGACAGGGGTATTGGACTTACTTCAACACCAATGAGGAAAAGGAGCAGCCCCAGTAAAAAAGGTAGGTAATGATAAAAGACTGGGTTTTGTTATTAAGAAATTAAATTACAAAGTTTTTTATATTATGTGTAGTTTGTGCGGAATAAATAAATTTTTAAAAATAATAACAGTAAAACTATGGCGATTAATAAATTAATTATGCATATATTACAGTATTAAAGATAATTGATAAGAGATAATTAATGCTTTCTTTTTGTGATATTTTTAATCTTGCTTTTATTATTTGAAATAGTATAATTTTACTTTTAGCATCCAGTTCTTCTAGATCGCCTGTGTTTGGGGGTAGGTCTCCTGTTATGTGTAAAGGACTAAGTCCTGCTGCCAAGGGTATAGGGCTTACTTTTCCACCAAAGGAGGCTAGGAACAGTCCATGTGTAAGAGGTAGGAAACGATAAGTGAAAGGACTGAGTTTTAGTGTAAGAAATATATATATATATATATATATATATATATATATATATATATATATATATATATATATATATATATATATATATATATATATATATATATATATATATTTTTTTGAATTTGAATCTGTGTAATAGGAGTTCAAATATAAAAAATATAAAATAGGTTAAAAGCTCAACTGTCTTACATTTTTTCATTACTTTTTTTTTGTTAAGTTGAAGCTGATGCTGAATTTGATATGTGGTGCAATGGAACATTGGGTAGTTCAAATAGGCACAGAAAAAAAGCCAGCGATATGTCTCAAACAGGTATATAGTGTCTATAAGGTCTAGGGTCTGTGTGATCTGACATTGTTTACTTTTTACATAACAAATATACTATCTCGATTACAACATACCATTAAAATTAAACCCTTTCACATTGAATAAGAATTAAACTTCTCATTATTGATTTAAAAAATTGATTTAAACATTTCATGATTGCACGAAAAAAATACTGAATAATTTTAATTTTTTTAGAGATTAATCAGCACATGCTGAATTTTACATATGTAGTCATGGATGCTCTTGATATAAAGAGTGTTCTACCAGAATAGAAAACGACCTCTTAAAACAAACATAGATTTTGCAGGCAATGATAAGGTTGTGGATGATCCAGTATTAGGACGCTTGCCTTTGACCACAAAAGAGCAATATTTTGATTTGGAGGAAAAATTGAAAAACGACTCCTTTGTCAAAAGTTGGGTAAGTTAATACAATTTATATTTTATTATTATTATTAAAGTAAGTTGTTATGTTCAAAATGGAATCTATTATTAAATTTATTAATATTATTAATGTTATTAGAATGTGGGAAGCCTTCATATGCTCTAGCCACATGCTAATATAAATCAAATAATAATTTATAAAAATTTATTCATTTATTTTACTGCAGCTACTGCAACTAGTCAAAGATTTAGTAAACAGCGTATAAAATATTTTCAAGGCTTTGAAATATAAAATAAAAATAAACATTACAAGGGCTTTTGGAAATTTTTTTGTGTGTTTTTATCTTAAGTTATTATTTTGTTTTGTTTTTAAATGTAATCTTGGTTGTTGTTAAGTATAACAGGCATCTAAAAGACCTGCTTAAGAAATCTTTATATGAAATAAACATGTGAAATAATGCAGATTAAGTTTTATTACATATATATTTTATTATCTTATTGGTATAGCATTATTTTTATTATTATGTAAAATCCCAAAATGTTTAAATTTTCTTTAGAAAATGTCCCTTTTGGAACATACAAAGGCACTCTCGTTGACAACATTTGCAACAACGACAGCAGCTAAAATGATGATGAAAGAAATTTTTTCCCAAGATATGTTAAAAAAAATTTGTTATGCTGGTAATAAAACATCTGGAGAGAAGAAGGTGGCAGTCAAGAATGGGAGTGTGTATTTCACACTGATAGGCAAGTAATGATAACTATAAGTTTTTATATAAAAACTTTTATATAAAAACTTATAGTTTTTATATAAAAGTTTTTGCATTGAATATTATTAACTAAATTGAATATATTTTTAGCTGTGTTAAAACATCTGGGCCACAAAGACGTTGTGAAGATTGAAAAAGGCCTAAAAGATGCCATGTTCAAAGCTAACAACAATGTTACAAAAGAGATGAGAAAAACAAAATTTGAATAACATTTATAGATTTGAAATTAAATTTGAATTGCTCTTATAGATTTTGTTTTCTGTTATTTTGTATTATATTTAATTATAATTATTATACTTAGTTATTTGTTATTTGTCGCATATTATATTTAATTATAATTGAATATAATATGTGACAAATAACAAAATACATAACAGTTATATTTAACCTTAAAATTTACTTAGTTGTAAGTACAATACATTATCGGCGTGTATATAGTTTATTATAATTGTGTGTGAGAAAACACAAAGTTTTATACTGCTTAACTCTTTCGTTAATTGTGATG
>NC_061164.1:12649216-12654677 GCF_022113875.1 Hydra vulgaris | reverse complement strand
CTTTATTTACAACTCATGCACAATAATATTTGCTAATTTTTATATTTACGTTGTTATGTATCATTTATACCTTCTTTTTAATGACTTCTTTGACCTTTTTATATAATATTTGTAACTGATTTTTGTTATATATTTTACGTCTGACGACGATCTCTGCAAAAATAGGACAAAATATTTCAAAGAGAAAAGTTTGTTTTCACGCAGTCGTTGTTTTATGATTTATTATTATATATATATATATATATATATATATATATATATATATATATATATATATATATATATATATATATATATATATATATAACTATAAAGATATTAATGTTTGTAAATATGCCATTTGAGGTACACGTTGAATGAACGGGCGGGTATACGGGTACCTGTTAAAAAAATTTTTTGTAAAAGCTGTACTTATGAGCAGTCTATAAAAAACTTTCATTTAATAATGTCATTTGTTTATAGTTATTATTTTTTATTTGTATTCAAACTTTATTTAACTTTAGTTGAACAAGTTTCAGTTTCAGTTGAATTTGAAAAGTATTACCTTGTCAAATGTTTTAGGTGTCAAAGAAGCATGCCGTCAATGGACCTTATGTATAGCAGTCGAGATTTCACTGACGTCGCATGTATACACATTTACTTGGGCGTTAAAATAGCATAATTATATCTTCCATCTTCTGGGTTTTGCTTCAACTTTGTCAGAGAGATAAGTTAACAAAAAAATAGAGAAGTTTTGATATAGGTTAAGTTAATCATTGTAAATAGGACCAATGGTAATGATAACAATAATAATAGCAATAATAGTTTTTATTCTATGATAAGAGTTTTAAAATATAAGCAGACAAAATATTATTGAAAAAATGTTTCATCAAGCTCATTTTAATGTTTAGTTTACTTTGAAACAAGATAATGAAATAAAATTGTTGGTTGATAGGCTTCTGAAGGAAAAGTAAGTCATCAATCCTTTTTTTGTAACTTGATTTATAGATAAGAAATTAAGAAAAAACCTAGTCAATAAATATCACAGCTATGGCGAGCATAATGTGATTACGTATAAATTTGTTTTATTGAGTCGCAAATGCTTGAATGATTAGTTAATAAAAATAAAAGTTGAAGTTTCTAAGCTATTCGTAGAACATACAGCTTGCTGACTAACAGTTGTAAATAATGGCTAAAAGCTGAGTAATTTTGTCGACTACCTGATACTGACTACCAATAAAGTTGCTTGCTTCTGACTAAGCCAGTTGTCAAAATAAGTCTTGCAATAATTTTGACTTTAACAAAAAAAAAAATATTTTAAATTAAGACATAGATATCGTTTTTTTAATAAATTGAAAATTAAATATAGCTAATTTTGTCATAACCGAATTAACTGAATTCCAGTTTTTCCAATATAAAGTCATGTTTATATTAAAAAAACTTGAACTGCTTCTTTTTAATTTCAGAATTATTCCAGTTGTTGCAAACATTGAATCCACTGATACCCTAGAAGTTGGAATGCTGAAACTTTACTTTTTAGCACTGTAAGTGTTGATACTTAGTGTGATGATTTTCAAAATAATTGACAGTTGAAGGTGCTTTGACTTTAGTAAGTCTTGGATGTTTAAACTATGACATGCAAGAGTAAACATTTTTCCATTCTAGTTATTATAATTAATTGGAAACTTTACCCCTATATAACTAGATTTTTACACTTTATATACAATCACAATATCTAATCTTTTAATTTTTTCAACACAGATTGATTTAAAGATTTGCAAAGAACATCTTATAGAAAAACCTGTGAGAAGTTTTAACCGGAAAAATTTTTTAAAATTTTAAATCCTTTAGTGTTAACATGAGAGAACGGAAGTAGATCTGTATAAAACGAAAAGGTTATGTTGCCACTCACATCATATTTCTTTACAGAGATATTGCACCATCTATGTAAAAGTTGATTATTTTTCAATTCAATAGCCGGTTTGTCAATAAACATTTCGTGATTAAGAAACCTTTTGAAATACCGCTCGATGTAGAAACTCTAAACCTTTGAATTTTTAATAAATTTTGATAAATCTAGCTGAAAGCTTGTATTTTTATTTTTCTATTAAAAGCATTTGCTAGAGAAATAACGTTCATTGGCAATTACATTAAATCTTTGTTTCAATATTTGACCATGGCAGATTCATACTAATAAAGAATCTGTAATTTTTCATTTAAATGAGACGCAGTGTTTAATGATCATGTATTTTAAAAAACTGTTGTGCAAATTACCATGCTCTATTCTATCCAAAACTACACAACTAAAACACTTTTTATGTTGAAGTTAGCTGATTTAAGTAGAAAAATAACCCCAAAAAATAAATAAAACAGATAAAGAAAAGTTTGTAAGCTATTCTCATAAAAAAATTATAAAGCTTGCGTAATAACTTGGACGTTGATTTGATATCCTATAGGGAGGAGTTACTATCTCTTCCTCTTCCTCTCTGCGAGAATTTAATAAGCAAAAAGAACTTGTTTAATATAAAAAAAAGCTATAAAAAATTTGTTGCTGCTGTTATAGGAAGTTTGGTTCACTAAAATCTCTTTTTTAGCCATCATTCGCGAATTTAAAGTTAGTGCAGCCGTGATGCATTTGTTAGAGTTCTGGCTTTAAAAAAAAAAGCTGCTGCTGATAACGCTGTTCGATTGGTGGCTTAGCAGTTGCTAATAACACATAAAGGCGGTTTTAAAAAGTAAGTTTAAGTAGCGGCGGCTTCTCGCTAATGGCGGAAGCTTTAATCTTTGTTCATTACTTTGACTATAGAATAAGGCGTTCGATATTTTTGTCACTTTAGTCCGGATGCACCTATTTAATTAGATAATCAAGCTAAAAAGTTTGCTGAAGGTATTTTAATTTTTGCTGAAACAAAATAACTTTACTTAATCATGTTTAGTACTTGGAGCAGGTAGGACTTTAATTAACACTGGTGGAAAGGTGATACCATAACGCATCTTAAAAAGCTGTTAGGATAAGAGTGTCAAATGGTTATATGCATGCTTCAATAAAATGAGTTGTTTTTGCGTCAATTAATAGTAGAAGTTAATTGACCAACATCAGATAGAACTGGATTTGTAGGTCCTGTAGAAAAATTTTTTACTTATGTTAATAAAATGGAGTATAATCCCTAGTTCAAGGTTCTTCTAGAAGGAGAGAGCTTGGTTAACATTCAAGAAACAAAATTAAAAAATTTGTCAACAGATTAAAAACAATCCTGAAATCAATGTAAAGCAGTTAAGACTGGTAAGCTAAGAAAAATTCAATATGGCTCCTTAAGTCATGTGTAATGGCTCACTACTGGCATAAGAATAGTTTTTATGTAGAAAAAGAAGCATGGCTTACCTAAGCAGAATTTAAAAAATCTAGAGTTACTTTTTTTACTATGTTTACAGTTTTACTACGATTTTCTGACATAAAATTAAAAAACAAACTTCAAGATGCTTTCTATAACATTCTTTCTCGATTGAGGTTATTGCAATTTTTGTTTCTTAATTTTTCTCAAAATTCTCGAAATTCTCGATTGAGAAATCAAACTAATAGAGTAAAAAAAACTGTGACTCCCTACACCTACTTATGAGCTTGGTATGCAAACCATTAAAGTATTTTAATCTCTTTGTTGTCCAATAATGATGCAAAAGACCATAACTTTGCTGTCAGGCCCGTCTTTAGGTCGTCCTGGCCCCACAGCGAAATAACAGTTGTGGCCTCTACAAACTCTCACCTCCCCTCCTTCCTTCTGTCCCAAAAAAAAAACTGTTTTTTAACACTTTTTTTTTCATGGCATACTTAATAGAGTCGATTAGCATTATTTGTCAATTCCTCTCTCTTTTTGAAGTTTGAAAAGGGACTTTTTCCAATACAATGTGTAACAACAGCAGAGAAAAACGTTCTCAGAATAAAATTGACAATTAGGAAGATAATTTTAATTTCTTTGTTCAAATAACAAGAAGTAAATCCATGTGAGCGCTGCAGAATCCATATCTAGATAAAAGGAACAAATAGTCCAAACTAGAGAGAAGTATAAACTTGTCTTTGTCTTTCAAGCTCAAATAAAAGTCGAATAAAGATAAGATTAACCTTAACAAATGTTTTTTTCCTATGATACCTTGATAGACATCATTTTTACTTGTAGACGTTTGCAAGCTCAGCAGAGCAGTGACGGATTCAGAGAAATGATTTGGATAAATAAAGATTTTTGTTTTTGTCACAGCTGCATAGTAATTGTTAGTGCCCACCAATAACATAAGTTCATTTCAAATTTGACTAAACTTGATTAAACCTCTTGAACAAAAAAAGGCAGAGAGCGATACAGCTCGTTCCACTATCAATTCAACTTCAACAACTTGATGCATTTTGTTTACTTTGTTGAACCACCCTAATGTCGGCCGTCCCCAGCTGATTTTTATTCTATTTAAAGTTTAAAATTATAAAACTAAAGTTTCTAAAATAAAAAAAATTGACTCCTTTCCGGCTGGCCTCTCCAAATACCTTGGCCTCGCAGCAGCTGCCTAAGCTGGACATGTGCCTGTTTGCAGTTGAATATATTTTAAAATATATGAGTATAATACACGTGAAAATATACAAATAAGACTAAAAAAATAGCCGATCTAAACTTTTTAGCAACTGCTTTTTTAAAGCTAGTTAAATAGAAAAGAAAAAAAAGTTAGACAAACTTGATTGTACTTGTTTGCTTTCTAAAAATTTGTTATTATTGCTAAGGTTGACACCATTAATAATTTCTTCTGCTAAAATTTAAATCTAAAAAAAAGGACCATATTGTAAAAAAGTGACAATAGCATTTACATTGGTAAGCGTACCAGATGCAAGAGATGGTTATATTAGAGCTAGAGATTATCATATAGAATTGTTCCCTGTGTTAAAAGCAAAGTAAATTAGGCTTTAATTTCAATACGCTAGAAAAGTATAGTAATTTTAATATTTTGTTTTTTAAAACGATGTTCTTAAACGAAGTTATTAGAGTATCATTTGAGTAAGATAAAGGATAAACCACCAGTTGTTTTTTTAAAATCGCATCACTAAAACTACATCTTTCTAATTTCTAAAACAAAAAAACAAAAGTTTTAAAGAACTTTTTTAAGGTAAAGTTTTATTCAATAAAACCTCGTAAAACATTTAACACCCCTCTTCCTTCCCCTAAAAAAAGCCTCCACTGCCGATAAGATCTATGCAAAATAAGAACTACAAAACAATTATCAAATAAACTTTTCATTGTCTGAAAACTTTATTTGCATTTTACTTTCTGAAAAGAAATGGTTAAAATACATTGAGGACATTCTTTTTTAAATAAGATTTTAGATATATTTTGAATTTTTGAAAGGGCAACTTTGGATATTGAAACTCTGTCAGATCAAAAAAATAATTTAAAAACCTATTTAAAACTTAAAATTACAGAAAAGTACGCCTACTTCTAAAGATTCAAAA
>NC_061164.1:12644216-12646716 GCF_022113875.1 Hydra vulgaris | reverse complement strand
AGATTTATCAATGTTTAACTTATAAAAATAATATACCTGTTTTATGCATTTATTCAAAATTATATATTTATTTTCAAACTACTATTCAGATAGTGTACCTGTGTTGGAGCAGTTAAACTTAACTTGGCTTGAGAAACCACTTAGTGTAAAAGATAAAAAGAAACTTTTTCATTTCTGTGATTTCATCCCTGCTCTCTTCAATGATTTCAGGAATTCTTTTCATGAGTAGATATAGTTTTAAGTAAAATAAACTTACCCATAAATCTGGCGTGATGAACAGCTCCAGGATTGTAAAGTTTGAATCTGTCGGTGGGTGATAGTACCATCAAAGTAAATTCAGCCAATTCTTGATAATTTTTATGATACTTTCTATCCTAAATAATACTTGTTAACAATTAATGATAACTTAATTAATTTAAAATAAAATTAAAGTTCATATAAAACTGGAAAATTATAAGTGAAATACTATTTTACTCTATTATTTTTTTTTATATTGTAAGAAATAAGTAGATTTAATTAAATTATTTATAAAGGTTTTAATACAACAACTTATTAATCTCACCTTTTTAAAAACTTTAGTGCCAACTAAATATTTGCAAAATTGAATTGTATTCAGCTTTTGTTTATTAATCCAGGAGCGAATCGGAGTTGATAATCTTTTCAAATCTTGCTTTTCAGTATCTAGATTATTCCATTGAACTTAAGAAACTTGAATAATTTATTTTCTGGCATTGAAGTATGGCTGCTTGGATAAAGCTTCCAAAAATGAGTAACATAACATTCACAAATATAACGTCGACATGCAGTTAACAACATAGGGGGCATGTAATCGCATGATTATTCTGTAACAAGCTCCTTTTATTTTACCTGTGTTAGCGCTAGTGATATCAAAGCTAAGACATTGAACTTTACCATTTGATCCAAAGTTAAAAATGAGTTCTTCTATAGCTTCTTTTTGGTGTTATTCAAACTCGATTTGTCCCTTAATCCTAGCAAGAACAGTTAATCTATTTTTTGAAAACTGTTTTCATTCAGTAAGTTCTTTGACAATTTTTTTATCAAAATGAATTATTATTACAGAATTTGAAGATTTAGAAATTCTTTTTATAAGGTCTCTGATTTCATTTGCACCTATAAACACAGCGTTCTCTGCTGCTCTGTATGAAGATGAGTTTGAGCATGCAAAATCAGACGTGCATCCTCCATAATTGACTAGAATACTACTAAGAATCGCTGTGTGTTGATGTGGAGTTAAACTCTCTCCAATTGCTGTGTGAGCCGTACGGTGCAAGATATCCTTGGTTAGGTTGACAGAACTAGGATCAATGTGTCTCAATTTCAAAATTACTATCAGTTAAAATACTTTTACTAGTTTTAAGAGAACTTGATGAAGTTTCAGAATCTGCATCAGATACATTGTCTGACTTACTTTAATCACATTTAGATTTATGCTTTCTTTTTATTGAGTACTAAAATCTTTTATCCAAACCTTCTAACCTCGCTTTCGTTTCCTTTAACTGGTGTTTCCTTTAACTGCTTCATCTAGTCTTTCACCATTTTTTCTACCTTTGTTCTATACAATGAAATTATTATTATTAAGTGCTTAAAAAAATTTGAAAATATATTTTTGTCTTTTTATAAGGTATAAAGTTTGATCTATTATTACCTTGGCTTCTAAGTTGTAAGGACTTCGCAACAACAAGCTTAGATATTATGCAGCAATGTAACTGACTGGTAAAACAGTTTGGTGAGAATGATCGACTTTTGTTTAAGCATCCAACAATAAAACTCAGTTTAACATTAAGTCTAGATTTCCACAGAAAGTTGTTGTACTGAAGAATTTGCTTTGTAGTAGCAAACTTGATGTTGGGAAAAGTAGAACATATTTTTCCCACAACGAAAGTTTGATCAATTATTTTAGTTTTCTTTTTCGGCGGCATCTTATAAATTATTATTATTTTATGCTAATCTAAAATCAAATGCTTTAAATATTTGTATGTTAGAAAAATGAATCATAAATTTTAATTTTAATTTTGAAAATTCTCTCTACTTTAAAAACTCTTTCTACTTTTAAAATCTTTTATATTTTTTTACACAAAACAAACTTTGTCAATTAAATTATCTTTTCGAATATAAAATTATTAAAAAAAAACCAAAAATATAATATATTTTAATACTAAAAACCCAATTTTTTTTGAAAATAAATACCTAAATATGAATAAAAAAGAAAAGCTCTTTAAACTTAAGTATTAGAACTTATGACCATGTTTATGCATAGTTTATTTTTTAAATTGGTTGAGATTTAATGGTCCCACAAAAGGGGGAAAGTTTTCCATACACGGGGCAAAAATTGACTTTTTAGCCCTGTGTGGGGAAAAAACCTTTCCGATGTTCAAAAAAAATTTTGTAAAAAAATATAAATATTAATTTGGGGTCAGGCAGTTCATAAGCTAGGGCTTTAATCAAAATTTTGAGATGACCTATTTTTGATTAACCCTAA
>NC_061164.1:12504216-12641716 GCF_022113875.1 Hydra vulgaris | reverse complement strand
TCTTGCATCATTTTTACGGTATGTTATGGACATATATTTGAGCGTTGTGTTGAAATCGGGTTAAAAATGAAATGTTGCCTATCTTGAGGAAAATATCTTCAACAATTTTAATGCTTTTGGATGCTTATTGAATGCTTCTAATAGATTAACAAAATCTGCAGGATGGATCAAACCATATATCACCCCATAAACCACAGATGTAAATCGCATGCTGCTTGAGCAGCTTTCGAATCTTGATAGTCTGGTAATAGAATTTAAGCATGTAGAATAAAAATTACCCTCGAGTTACACCTTGCATTGCTTATAGCAGGAAGTGATTTGATATTTACTTTTGGAGAGGTACCTATGCTTTTAAACATTCTATAACAAGCTATTAAGTCATGCAAAAGTCCTAGTCATCTCGCCAGTTTGTCCAATTCACTTCAAAGGATTTCTAGTATTTATGTCACAAAGGGTAATGAAGAGTTATTTTAAATGCAATGATACCGCAAATGGTGGGCGCTTTTTTACAACGATTTAAAAGAAGTTTAAAAAAAAAAAAATTAAAATGATAATTTTATAGTAATTGAATAATTAAATCAATTAAAAATAAAAATAAAGAGAAGGAGAGGTAAAGAAGTTCAAGGAAGCGAAAAACTGAATTCAGTCATGTTGGCTGATGATACAAATCTATTTCTTACTAACAGTGATATCAAGAAATTATATACCGATATAAATATTGAACTAAATAAAGTAAATACTTGGTTTAGAGCTAACAAACTCTAAATATAGCACTTAACACAGAAAAAATAAACTATATATTATTCTACTAAAAAAATAAAGTTGCCTGATCTTATATTAAATGATAATTTAATCAAAAAACAGGCCAGTATTAGATTCTTAGGAATTCTTGTTGATGAGAAGTTATCCTGACTTCCTCAAACAAGATACAATCTAAAATCACTAATATAATTGGTATGATATGTAATAACGCAATATTGATATAATTATGATGTATTGAGTTCGCTCATAAATCAATTAACAAAGCCTTAAACTAATTTACTTTGGACTAACTTATTGCCTCATCAGCTATGCAAACATATCACGGGCTATGATGCAACGATCAAAACATAAAAAAAAGTTATAACCTACAATAACATGCGTGCAGAACTATTTATTGTAAAAATAAGCGCGAACATGCTAAACCTATAATAAAAGATATGAAAATGATGCTTTTGAAATAAATAACTATCAGCATTTAATTTTTATGTATCAATTCAATAATAAATCTCTCATGCAAATTTTAATAACAAGTTTAAAATAAACATAAATGTAAATTTTATCTAAGAGCAAATATAAGTAACACATGTAAACTGTCTCAAAACTTAAATAAATATACTAAATATAGCATTGCATATCGAGGACCTAATATATGGAATAGTTATCAAAAAGGATTTAAATGTATGGCAAAGTCATTAAGTTCATTTAAGTTTCTAATAAAAAAAGAAACTTTGAAAATTTGAGAATCTTTTGTGCTTAAAGTAATCACCAAGGATTTTTTTTTATTTTCTAGCTTTTTATATATTTTATCTTTATTTGATTCACTGATCAGCGCAGTAATTTTATGCCCATCAGGGTTTTTAATTTAATATCTATATTTTATGGAAAGTGTATATAGGGGCTCTATGAAAAGATTGCGATGACGTATTGTCAACTTCATCTTCTTTGAGCTTCTTTCTGAACTCTTTATTTTATAAAGATCATTGTAAAAAGAAAAAGCTACATTTTATACTGTATATACAAAAACGGTGCATGTTGACAAGATTTTACTGTCTTCTTTGTTCAACGGACATATTTTTTCTTTCTTGTATATATATTTTTTGATTATTTATTTTTAAGCAGAAAAATAAATAGAGAAAAAAAAAAAAAAAAAAAAAGAAAGTAAAAGAAAGGCGTATTAAGGAAATAAGAAAAAAACCGAATAAGAAAAAAAAAAAAAAAGTAAAATAAAAAAGTAAAAGAATACAAGTATTAAAATAAAAAAAGAAGAAGAAAGAAAAAAAAAACATTAAAAAAAAATAATTAAAAAATATTTGTTAAATAAAGAAAAATCTTTGTTGTATTGTAATACTGTTTGTCCTTTCTTGTTTCTTACTTTATTTTTTTGCGTTCTGTTGTGTCGTAATGTTGTAACTTTTTTTTTTTCTTGTATATTTATCGTATATATTATACGAAATGATACTTACTTTAATACTAAAATGTCATGTGATATGTTTTTATTTCTTGTCCCTTTCTTACACTCTCTTTCATTTTAATGTTGTTCATTTATTATAATCACTTTATAAATTTTGTTGCTTTTTTTGTTTGTTACGTATTATTTTTGTTTTTGGTGATGAGGTTTTATAACGGTCATAATATTATTGCTTGGTTTTAATTGTTTATTATTATAATTGTTTTGCTATTTTTATTATTATTAAAATTATTTTTTTGCTATTATATTACTTTTATGTTTTGCACACTCTATCATTGTTATTATATATTGCGTTATTACATATCATTGCCACATGTTAATTTAAACTGTATTATTAAGATTATTAGGTGTATTTTCTATTTTCATTGTTTGTTTTTTTAATTTGTTAAATTATGCTTTGTATAACTTAATAAAATTGTTGTTGTTGATTTTATTTTTTGTTTATTTTATTTACTCCTTTGACTAGATTTTAACTATATGAGTGATACCTAACCTTATTTGTAAAATAATGATTATATTTGTAGATTTTTAAATTTGGTTAAATAAATGAATGAAAGATTTGGTGATGTTGGTAATCTTTCAAAAAGATCAATCATGATAATTTTTAAAAGAGTATTTAAAAATAGTGTTGGCATCCTATTAAATTAGGCTTTTCTAGCCCAATAATTTTGAAGTGTTTTTGTAACAGTACTACTACACCAATTTTTATTCCTGTATTTACAGATAATGTGTCAAATACAATCATTTTTATGGCTAGCGGCAGCTCATATTCATCCAGCTATTCCCATTAAACAGTATATATATGGCTAGCGGCAGCTCATATTCATCCAACTTTTCCCATTAAATAATGTTTCACCTTTTCCATTCATCAGCTTGAGAACAGCAAGTCTAACTTCTCTCGTATCAATTTCCAAAACAACTATTTAATGTTTCATTTTTTTTATGTGCTTTCTATTACAGTATAAAGACTACTTTTATTTTTTGAAGTTCTCTATGTAATTCACTTTCAACTTTTCCTTTTCTTTCATGACCCCTTTGTAGACATTACTTTGAGTTAGAATAGGAAAAGAAATTCCACCTTTTGATAGAGTTTTGAAGACTTGTGTGCTTTTTTTGTACTAATCTTTGCATAAATCACTAAATTTACAGCCAAATTTGTTTTTTTGTCTTTTAGACACTAATGACAAAATTTCGGCACACTCAGCTTGAGAATCATTGCTGGAACATTGCTCTTCAGTTTCTGAATGACCTCCTTCAATAGCTGATTTATCGAAATCTTGGTCTTGGCTAATGACGTTTATTTCTTTATTAACACAAGTATTTTTGGATGAACATATTCAGTATCTTCAATTGTGGTGCAATATTTAACTCTTCCAATTGTTGACATTTGTAGAACATAAAATTCTTTATCTTCCTGACACAACCATTTAACTTTCTTATCAGTTATGCTAAACAATTGGATGAATCTTTGAGTTCCGAGTTTTCGACTATCTTTGGCAAGTTTTTTCAATTCATTTTCTATTTTTATTTTTTTTCTGATGTTGATTTCCCTTGCAGAATTGGAATATTAAAATTTCTCCATAATAGTTTAGTTTCTTTAGCCAACATTGCAAATCTCTCCGTTCTGTTTTTCACATTTGATGACAAACTTTTAAATTGATCAATTTAAAAGTTCTATTTGCATTTTATTCATTTCACCAATACTTTTAACAACAGCACATCTTCTTTAGGTGTTAGCTTTTCAAACCTCACTAAATTAGATTCCCAAACTTTCTTAATCTTGTCTAAAGCAAGACCATATTTGGCCACTTTTGTATACCTGTTATGTTGTTTTTAACTTATAAAAATAACAAAATAAGGAAAAATTTTCAACAATGGGAGTGATCTTTTTAAACATTAACATTAAAAACTTCTATTCTCTGTTAGAAAGTATAATTTCTCGACTCATGGTGACATGGGTAATAAAAAAATTTTATAAAAGATATTTATTCATACCCTTAATATACATATGGCGCTTTGTACGATGGTGAAACAAAGAATATGATAACAACACAAATAGCAGAACATCAAAAAATGAAGCTAAATCAAACTGTAAAGTCTCTAGAATTGTTAAACATGTACAACATTGCAAAGGTACAATAACTTAGAATAATCCTAAAAAACTTTCAGTTATTTTAAATAATTATCTCAATTATTTAAAAATATACAAAAAATCAGGAAGCAACTGAAATAGACAAACTCCACTGTTGCTACCCAAAAATAAAATTTTAAACCGGGATAATGACAAACTAGTGATGACTCACAGTTGATAAACATTTTTTGTTAAGCTTAAAAAACCTATTTAATATTACGCAGCAATAACATCATTATTGTAAATAAAGAATTTTTGCAATATATTTTAGTTTCAAAATGGATAACTATGTGAGAAGAAATATCACATTAAGAATTTAAAAATTTCAATTTTTTAATTCTCATAAATAAAGTTAAATTTTATTAATTTAAAGTTAAATAAAAAACATGTCACCATTATTGATGTATTCTCAATTTTTTATTGAAATTTTATCATACTATTAAGATGTCATTAAAATGTTATATATATATATATATATATATATATATATATATATATATATATATATATATATATATATATATATATATATATATATATATATATATATATATATATATATATATATATATATATATATATATATATATATATATATATATATATATATATATATGTATATATATATTTAGGTGAAGAATTGTTCAGAAGTATTGTCTAATGGCATATAGTGAAGCCCATAAAATTACCTAACTTTAATTTTAGTTCATCTTTTAGTTTTACTTTTTTTTTCCCTATGTAATATTTTCTACTTTTTCCAAAGAGTTTTTATCTATTAGTATAGCAATATTTTTTCGATCACAACAAGTTTTTGAAATTTAACATTTGCTTTTTTCCATTAAGCAAAAACAACTAGAAATAGATTTTTAGCAAGATCTCTGTTCAATAAATTGTTGTAGTGTACATTATTTTGTTTTTCAGTATAATTCCTTTTTAAATAACTTCTCTGTTTGTAAGCAGTTTGATAGAAATAAAATCCTTTTCCAGGTCTATTAAACTGTAAAATTTTAGTCATGAACAAATGTCTGTTTATAGTTTTTAAGCCAATTTATAAAAATAAATAACAAGTAACAAAGTAAATAATAACAGACTACGATCTTGTAAAGATTTTTAACGGTGGAGACATATGTCTATATATATTTTAAAATTGATTTGCCACTGCGCTTTTTATTCATAAAAAACAGTCTTATTCGAAAAAAAAAGGCTATATGTATTTTATACAATCTAAGTTTTAATTTATCCTAATAGTATAAATGTAAAAATTTGGGTATCAAGACGTTTTCTTATCCAAAGTGGTGGTCCAAAGTAAACTTACCTTGAAAGTTAGATTTTAATAAAGATTCATTTTTTTAAAAGGTTAACATTTTTTAAAATATAAGAATCTCATTGTGCCTTAGTATGATCGCTAAAATACTGTTGGACAAATAACCTATGCTATATACAACTCCCAGCTAGCGCACTTACGTTTGACGACGTATGTAAATACATCGCGACGTCAGCTGTTTCCTCTGATGCAAATACAACGTTTATCCAATGTTAGTTTTATCGTATTTATATTAATGAAAACTTTTATAACGGCTCAAAATTACATAGATTCAACATATCTAGAAATAACGCAAGTATTAATTATTTTTCGGATCGAAACCCAATATTGATCCAATGTGTTGGGATCAACGTTGATTTAATGTAAAGAAATCAACGTTGACCAAATATGTGTGACCCCAAATTGATCTAATATGTATAGACCAACGCATGTATAGCAATATATTCAACCCCAAATCGATCCAATATATATGGTGGATGAACGGTGATCCAATGTTTGTAACCCAACGTTAATCTCATGTGTATGTATTAATATTGGATTGTATACATTTGACTAATGTTGATCCATATAAATTTGAATAACGTTGGATTATATACAGTGGATCAAGGTTGGTTTGCATCGAGAAAAGGTAGAAATACAAATATATGTTTGTGTAATTTATAAGAACTATTTTTATACAAATATATCAGTTGATTGTGGAAGTAGAGTGGGTTATGACGCTCCTTAGGTAGGCGAACCTGTCTTTGAGGGGCTTGGTAATGTGGCCTCTATATGGCAATTAGCTGGAGGAGGATAAACCACAATACCAGTGTATAACCCTGAAGACAAGGAAAGTTGAGGAAGAGTTCATGTTAAGTGAACTCCAATCACAATTTTGTTAAAGCAATTTACTTAGGTTAACCTAACTAACAGTACGTTATAGCACCTTTCAAAGTAATTATAACCTAGTTGATGATTTTTGTTATAAGTTTTACAACAAAAGAAAATTCACATGGCGCAATCAGACGGTTAAATGTAGACTCTAGAGAATTTACTGTCCTAAAAGTCGCCAAAAAACATTCAAAAGATAAAGTCGCCAAAAAACATCATGCACAAAAATTCTCATCGATCCCTTTACCGACCACGAGTTCGTGTCAACAACTGTCAATTTTGTAAAACTAGAAGAGAACAAGGTTACTGGATATTAAGTTGCTCCCTGTTAGAAATAGAGGTGCATAGGCAAAAAGTTGAATTCTTTCAAGATTGACAAACAAAAAAAAGGTCCTACGAGTCTATTTTAAAATAGTGGGACGACTGCAAACTTTTTGTTAGAACTGAATTACAACACATATTGATACAGGAAAGTGCGAAAAACAAAAAACACATCAAAAGGATTGAAAATGAAATTCAACGGGAGCGACAAAACGCTAACCCGAATTTAGATAGCATCAAAGAAAAACGCGATGCTCTTTTCTCGCTTCAGTTTTACGGAGCATTTATTTATTATTACGGAGCTTACGAAATACTTTTCGTAGGAAAAAATACCAGCCACTTTATGAAAAAATCATTACTTCACTGATTTCCAAACAAGGAGATCTTACTAAATGTAAAAATTGGAAGCCCATATCCTTAATTAGAGCTGATTACAAAATATTCACAAAAGCGTTGGCTCTAAGACTTGCAAAAGTAATGGGGAAAATAATAGAACGAAACCAAATTTGCGTAATACCAAGTAGAATAATTTTCTCTAATTTACATTTAATCCATGATCTAATAAATTACGCGGAATTTAAAAATCTACCTAATTTTATTTTGTCAATAGATCAAGAAAAGTCGTTTGACAAAATCGATCGTGTGTTACTGCTGCAGATTATCCAAAAATTTATTCTCCAAAAACTTAATTAGAAAATTTTGTATCTTTTGTTAACACCCTATATTCAGAAATTTTGGCATCGGTTCTGAATTGTGGTTTCTTGTCCCCACCGAAATGGAAGTTAGACAAGACAACCCCCACTCTCTTTTGTTGTATTTTTTTTGTCGCCAAAGCCCTTGCTTTGGTGATCAGAGCAGACAGCAGAATTGAGGGATTCCCACTACCAGGAACACCGAAAGCCCTTAATTTACAGCAGTACGCAGACGATTTGAACTTTTTTGTCATTAACGTAAAGTCAGTCCGCTTTTTTTCAATACAATAAAACTATTTGAAAGAGCAAGTGGTTCAGAATAAACCCAGAATTGGACAACATAGAGTTGACCAACAACACCGGTTTCAAAATGTTAGGTGTTACGTTTTACACCAGACTGAGTAATACTACGAACTTCAACTAGCTAAAAAAAAAAAAAAAAGTAACTCTAAAAAAGAAAAAGTAACTTTATACTGCAAAACAAAAAATAAAATATTAGTCAAAAACGGGTCCGTTTTTAACATCCCTTCTAAAATCAAAAAAAAAAATTATTTAGAAGTGGCAAAAAACAAAAAGACAGTCGTGTCAGCAGAACTTTTTTGGAACGGTTCAACAAAAACAACAATGCCGTGGGCCCAAATTTTGAAAAGAAATTTTACCTCCAACGCATACGGACCGACACAAAATATCCTCTTTTGATATCTACATAACAGTTTACCTTCTGCGGCCTTGCTAGCCAAAAGCACAAGGCAACAGATTGTTAAAAATAACAAATGCAAAACTTGTGGCAACTACGTAAGGACAACTGCGTAACACTGCGGACATTTTTTGTCAAAATTTTTGTATTAAGAATAGTTTTAGCCAAGCAAAGAATGGAAATCTGAAACTAAACATATGAGCTAAAAAAAACATCAGCTCATAGCAAGATCTGCCTGTTTAGTAAAGATTTCTTCTTCTCTGCCAATATTTTTCTTATATACAACCAAATTTATTATTATATATGATTATAAAATCACTGCCAGCCCTTACCTTATGATATATTAATTTAACATATAAGTATTATCTATAGAGTTCGTAGAGTAAATTTAGTGTTACCGTCCTGCAATTTTTTATTTGTTTTAATAAAAATCTTTTCACAATTTCCACGAACAATTTCTTTCCGCACAACAGCCTTTATATAAAAAAACAAAAATCACAAAAAAATATAAAACCAAAAAACAAAAAAAAATTATAAAATTTAAAAACACAAAAACAATGTGTATAAAGAAAAATATAAATAGAAATGTCAAAACAAAAAAATAAAAAAACTGTTGTAAACAGTATATATTCAGATGAACATTTGTAAAACATATATATTGTAAAACCATAACTTTATGTTAACCTGAGATAGTATAATTTTATAAAAGTGTAAACAAATAATTGTTTTATAATAAAAAATAAATAAAAATAAAATAAAAGAATTCATATCAAGTGAACTCCAATCAAATCTCTGTCGGCATACATTTTATAGGTGACCTAACTAACATTACGTATTGCACCTTCTAACGTCGTGTGCGATCCTGTCCTCATTCTCTATGCTATCTTTCTAACTCAATTACTTCTGTCTTTCACGCTAATATATCTTTGTTCTTCCCAAACTTACCTTACTCTCGGTCCGTAGAGCCGGGTATGATGCTCCTTTCGGAGGTGAACCAGTCTTTGCAGACCTTGGTAATGTGGCCTTTTTATGGCAACTAGCTGGGAGTAGATAGACCAAAACAACAGTATATATTTAAAAAGTAAAGAAAGGAAAAAGGAAGTTGAGGAAAAAGTTATATCAAGTGAACTCCAATCAAGTCTTTGTCGGCAAACATTAATTGACCTAACTTACAAAGTTGTAAATTTATGTAAACTGTAATAACTATAAAACGGTAAAATATAATGTTAAAAAAATAAAAAAAAAAGTGCTGTTAACGTTCATTAAGTGACCTAATTAACAATATATATTGCACCTTCAAACACCGTGTGCATTCGTGTCTGCTTTCTCTATACAATAGAGGAAGTCGTGTTAGAAAACACGACTTCCTCTATCTTTAACTCTAATATATCTGCATTTTTCACAAACTCACATTACTCTAAATGCGTAGAGTTGGTTATGACGCTCCTCTAGGAGCTGAAGTAGTTTTTGCAGGTCTTGGTAAAGTGGACTCTGTATAGCAACTAGCTGGAGGAGGATAAATCACAATACCAGTATATATTTAAACATGCATTTTCTAACAACGTATACAATTCTGTCTGGTTTCTCTATGCTATATTTCTAACACAAGTTCTTGTGTCTTTTACTCTAATATATCTTTGTTTTTCTTAAACTTACCTCCGTATAGCGGGATATGACGCTTCTTTCGGAACTTTGCAGGCCTTAGTAATGTGGCCTTTATATGGCAAATAGCCGTAAGAGGATAAACCACTATACCAGTATATATTTAAGTATGTATGCATCTTTTTATTAAACATATATATATATATATATATATATATATATATATATATATATATATATATATATATATATATATATATATATATAACTTATCTCATCTTCTGATTCTTATTCAGTTACTGAGTCAGATTTAGAAGATGAGGTAATTTGTTAAGCAGAGGCTGTAACTTTTTTTTTTACCCTACCTGAAATAATCTAACTGAATCCTAACTTTTCAAACATTTGTAACAACTACGTTTTAAGTAAATAGAAGCAATTTTTATACTGACTAACTATATTGCATACCAGTCAGCGACTTTAACACTTTACGTCAATCCAATTCTGAAGTTGCTTTATTGAAATAGCAATCATAATGAGGTGATAATGAGTTTTAGTACCACTTCATTTATAATTGCTAATATATTATAACAGCTCTAGGATATGATTGACGTAAAGTATTAAAGTCGCTGATTGATATGCAATAGGATTGGTCAATATAAGAATAGTTTCTATTTACTTAAAATATAGCTGATGCTATTTGGTTTTTATTTTTGTTTTTAGAACCAGATAAATAAAGTAACTTATCTCGTCTCTCCACCTACTTTCAGGCAAGTTTGTACTTTCTTTCTGCTAGACACATTCATTAATATTTTTCGGATTTAATTCTACAACCACCTTTGTAGTATTCATTTTTTTTTTTTTATTGAAGATAAATATGGTTTTAAATTTTTAAATGCTGCATTTATCAAGTAAAGTTAATGAAACTAGTTAAATTTCTAAAGTGTTCAGCCCACCAATATGCGCATATTGCTTACATTTTTCATTTAAGTCATATGAAATCGGTCTTTTAATATCTATTCCACTGAGTTGTTATATGTTTATATTATAAGGTTCTATATTATTTATTCTTATTCAATTCCACTTCATCTTTTTTACCTTTTAAGTGCTGTCATGTTTGTTTTTTTATGTTTTTTATAATTTTTTTAGCCTTGTTTTGTTATTCTTCTTTCCGCTCTAAAATACCCTTGCAATTAACGGTAGTTTTGTCTAATTGTTATAAGACCTTGAAGGTGTAAACATTAAATTAGAAGTTGTATATTAAACAAAAACTTTTTTTTTATTAGTATTCTTACTTAATGCTCAAAGATTTTTACTTTTTGTTATTTTTAAATTCACAATAAACATGAAGCTAGTTTATTCTAGCTTTATGTTTATTTTAAATTAGCTTCATTCACTATAAACATTTAGCTAGTGTTTTGCTAGAGAAAACTAATTTTTTTCAACTTTAGGAATATTTTAGTCTCGTCTAGTTATTCGTGAATCAGATTTATTTAACATATATTTATTGTTTTTTTCATACAAAAAGAGCAGATGCAAAAAATATAACATGAAATACAATAGCTTGAATAATATCTTAAGGTTGCTGTTAGTGGGTCTAGTATTATACATTAAGCTAGTTGCTTTTAAAAATTATGATATTTTATATTTTATATAACTAAGTTCAATATATATTTTTAAAATAATATACTTACCCTGGTTTCCATTTTTAATTCTGAGATCTTTAATGAAACCATCTTGGACCTTATACCACGGGTCTGAGGCATACACTTTAACGTTTTGAAAAGATTGCGGACTTTGATTATTTGTGGTATAAACATTTATTCCATTTATAAACACAACAAATGTGTACACTCCCTTTATTTGAAACTGCGATAATCGTATACTTGACCATAAATTTAGCGGTAAAGGTTTGGAAATAAAGAGAGCGCTAAGACTGATAGAACTATTAATTGCTGAACAAATATATAATCTTCCTGAACCATCATTAGTGAAAAATATAGCAGGAGTTCTAGATCCATATTCTCCAAAGTCATATTCCGTAGTAAAATGAATGACATTTGTATGTCCGTAAAAAAACGATGTTGGCTTAAGTTTAAATGAAACTATATATGTTTTTTCCAATAATGACAACATTGTAACTATGTTATTTTCAGTTAACAAACTTTCTCTATGATCATTGAGTAAATCTAAGAAAAAAAAATTATATATATATAATATATATATATATATATATATATATATATATATATATATATATATATATATATATATATATATATATATATATATATATATATATATATATATTCCTTTTTCACTATATTTATTTTTAAATATTGTATTTTGTTTTTTTACTAATTGAGAGTATTTGTTCTATTAATTAATATATCTACTTTTTTCTTTTTTAATTTTTAAATATTATATCCTTTTTTTTACTTTTTTTTTGCTATATTTTCTACTTGGTATGTTGACCATATTTTACTATAGCTGATATAATCTTTAGTGGTTTTATGTGAAGATAATGTTGTTATTTTTCCATCCGAATCTTCTTTGAGTCCTTGTGATTTTATTATTTATATCTTAACACATATTTTTACTTTTTTAAAAGGTAATTGTAGTTTATACAAACAGAAAAATAAAAACTTGTTAAATAATTGCAAAAAATCATTATATTTATTCCAGGCGTAGCGTTGAATGCTGTACTTGTGTGTTAATTTATGAATGTTTTTTTGAGAAAAATGTTGAATTATTCCAATTTGAAATGGTACTTTGATTCAATTGAAAGTTAAATAATCACTCATATTTTGATATAATAACGGAGTTAGGAAACAATTAAACAGAAAAGAGGTATATCTTGAGAAGGAATACGTCTCTTCTATATTCCAAAGTTGAAAAATTGAAAAGTAAAGAAAAAACTATTTTTAAATGTTACAATTTTACGAATGAACATTGCAATGAAGAACATATTAAAGGACCTACTAATTTTACAAATTCTGCATATGAGGCACTAGACAATATTTATCCAAGAAAAAAACGTATTTGCATTCAAATTTTTTTTGGACACCCTAGTTAAACCGTAGTTAAAATGTTCTTGCATTTTATTTATAAAAATGGCCGGAAAATGGTTTTGTAAAAGATTCAAACTCGATAAATTTTAATTGATATCGGATGGCACGAAAACTTTTCTGTGACGCTGTCAAAAATGTTCAACACAAAAACTGTATATATATATGCAAATACAAAATTTTTTGGAACATTTTCGGAACAATAAGGAATAATAAAAACTTGATAATGTATACCAAAACAATAAAAAAGATAGACTCTATGACGAGAATTTGCTAATAGTTTGGAGAATCGCTTGAACTCAAAAAAAACTACTTATGGAACCTTCGACAAATTTTAAAATTCCACTTTGTACAAAATCGCACGAGGTAATAATTTCCGATAAAAACGGTTATTTCTTGCTTAAATTTAAATAAATTTAATAAACCTTTTGGAATCTCAGCTGAACATACAGAATAACTCAGAAAATTTTTTATCAATTTTTTTTATCAAACCTTTGACAAATTTTAAAATTCCACTTTGTACAAAATCGCACGAGGTAATAATTTCCGATAAAAACGGTTATTTCTTGCTTAAATTTAAATAAATTTAATAAACCTTTTGGAATCTCAGCTGAACATACAGAATAACTCAGAAAATTTTTTATCAATTCTATCAGTCATGTACAGACCCAAAATACGTCATAGTCATGTACAGACCCCAAAATTGATGTCTATATCACTTATTATACGACATGCTAATTCTTAAAAAAATCCTTAATTCAAATAACTATCACTTCCATTTTTACGAAATTTATAGAATATCTATTCCTCACAATCTGTCCAGAAATAAAAGTTGTTCATCCTCTTTAACTTGGTTTTACTGAGTTTAGTTCAACCTTACCCAGCCAACATTGACAGACGGGTACCGTATGGTTTTTGTTTGGGCTTACGGGAGCGGGATTTTGACGGCTAAGTGTTTTGGTTTCCAGACGGGTCTCACATAGTAATAAAATCAAGCATATTATCTCTTTCGGGTATTATCTGGTTTTTATTAGGGCCGAATTAATCTAGGGATTTGAAGGGTTTCCCATAAGGTTCCCAAAGGTTTAAACTAATAATTAAAAAAATCGTAACAAAACTTACTCAATGGTTGCCATTTATAATTCGTATTGTGCGTGAAATAAATTTAAAAACTTAACTTTTATGCACTATATTCTTCGTATTCATTATATTTACATTTAAACTAAGGAGAAAATATTTTTTTGACGTATTTTTTTACTTTGAAACCCCGTTAAAAAAACTTTGATTTAAAATTTCATGTAGTAAATATTCCATTGAAACACTGTTTGTATTTTTAAAATGATCAAAATATAAAGTTTTGTTTCTTCTAGCGATTGTAATAACTGGTTTGAGTTTAATCAAAATATTGGTCTAGTCAGAAACATTTAAAAAGACCAAACACGCGAATGGAATGTGATGTATATGTTATATTTAGGGAATTAAAAGCTTTTAAATCGTTTTTACAGATCCACTCTTTTCCATTGATTTTTCTATATTTTTTGAAAGCAAAATAACTGATGTTAACGAAGTTTACCCACCGTCAGATATAAATAAAGATATAATTAAGTGTTTAAATGCAAAAAAATGGCTTTATTGTTATACATCAACCTAATTTTTTAATCATTGATATTTTTTGACTTCGATATAAAATTGTACACTTGTAATATTAACAATAATTTCATAACATACATAATAATAACTTATATTTTTCATACCTATACTTGTAAATACTTGTAGTATAATACTTATGTTTATAATACTGACAAAATTTTTATTGATAAGAACTTTTGCATCCAAACTTTATTTATAAAACTTTAATTTAACTTGATAACTTTAACATAAATAACAATAACTAAAAAAAAAAGTTATTATATAGATTGTAACCATATGTTTATTTATTATACAGGAGTTGTAGCAAGTTAAACACAGTTTTCATTTTCCATAACTTAATTTTTAAATGTTGGAATAAAATTGTTAAGTTAATAAAAATGTTAAGACAAAAGGGTTGCTCGAATAAACACGTGAAAGAAGATAAACAGAAGTTTAGTATTCCTTATTTTGATACCAGTAATCATTGCATTGAGACAGTCTACAGTTTAAAAGTTATCAAAGTTTAGAGTGTTTTATTTCAGCTAATGAAAGTAATAATTGTTTTGAAATGTATAAGTAAATATGTATATATATATGTATATATATACATATATACATATATGTATATATATATATATATATATATATATATATATATATATATATATATATAATATGTATATATATATATATATATATATATATATATATATATATATATATATATATATATATATATGTATATATATATATATAAACATATATATATACATATATATATACATATATATGTATATACATATATATATATATATATATATATATATATATATATATATATATATTATATATATATATATATATATATATATATATATGTATATATATATATATATATATATATATATATATATATATATATATATATATATATATATATATATATATATATATATATATATAGACATATATAGAGTTTAGGGTGTTTTATTTCAGCTAATGAAAGTAATAATTGCTTTAAAATTTCAAAAAAAAAATAGTAAGGATAAAAAGGTTTTAAAAAGTAGACAAACCTTATGACAAATATGTTATGTTTAAGGAATTTGCAACTCTTTAGTCGTTTTATAGATAAATAAACATATATATATATATATATATATATATATATATATATATATATATATATATATATATATATATATATATATATATATATATATATATATATATATATATACATATATATATATATATATATATATATATATATATATATATATATATATATATATACATATATATATATATATATATATATATACATATATATATATATATATATATATATATATATATATATATATATATATATATATATATATATATATATATATATAATATATATATATATGTTTATTTATCTATAAAACGACTAAAGAGTTGCAAATTCCTTAAACATAACATATTTGTCATAAGGTTTGTCTACTTTTTAAAACCTTTTTATCCTTACTATTTTTTTTTTGAAATTTCAAAGCAATTATTACTTTCATTAGCTGAAATAAAACACCCTAAACTCTATATATGTCTATATATATATATATATATATATATATATATATATATATATATATATATATATATATATATATATATATATATATATATATGTTTATTTATCTATAAAACAACTAAAGAGTTGCAAATTCCTTAAACATAACATATTTGTCATAAGGTTTGTCTACTTTTTAAAACCTTTTTATCCTTACTATTTTTTTTTTTGAAATTTCAAAGCAATTATTACTTTCATTAGCCGAAACAAAACACTCCAAACCTTGATAATTTTTAAACTGTAAACAGTATCTCCTAAATTTATATATATATATATATATATATATATATATATATATATATATATATATATATATATATATGTATATATATATATATATATATATATATATATATATATATATATATAAACAGAGCTTTGTCTAGGGGGCTCATTTGCAAATTTAAGGGCCCTTTTACAAATGTGTGGATTTCTTTTTATTTAGCATTTTAATTTAGAATTTTTCTAATTTATTAGAAAAGTTTTTAGGAATTTTAGGCCCCTTATGACAGGTTTTTTTTTTGAATGGGAGGGGGGCTTGTATCTAGTAGCCACGGCTCAATATAAAAGGTGTATACAATATATATCAAATTATATACAATATGAATATAAAAATATATTTATTTAATAATTTTATAATTTATATATCAGTAACTAAAGGAATGTTATCAAATTATTATATGAAACATAAGCATGTGTTTATCTATTACAAGTATATTTTAAAACGTTGTAATAAACGTCGATTATAAAATTAAATGTTATGTTTTTCTACTTTCTATGGTGAAAATTACATATTTTATCTGAAGAGTGTTGGGAGAAATCGTTAGCGTTTTATAACATATTAAAAATAATGCATTTGTTACCTAAAACATTTAAAAGTAACAGTTAAATTTATTTTTTTTACAGCTTATATTGAAACGAGATATTGTGTAAAGAGGTTTTCAAAGAAGTCGTTTTAACAACAATGAAAAATATTCCAATTGCCGAAATAACTGTGAAAGTATTCGATACATGATTAATGAATCGTTTAAAAGTTTGATTTAAAATTTTGACAGTGTAATTTTAATTGCTATTTTTTTGAAATAAACCAAACAAATTATATATAAATTTGCTTTTTCTGTAAATTTTAAATATTTGAACTTAGTTTTTCAAGATTTGCAATGGGTAAACCTCGCGGGACCCTCACGTCATACCCGGCGGGCGTACCCATATGGGTCCCAGAAGAAAACTGCGGCCAAGATCCCTCGGGTTCCCAATAAGTTTCCCCTATGGGTCGCATTTGCAAACCCAAATGGGTCCCTTACGGTTTTAAAGCACGGGATTTGACTGAGACCCATAAGAGATACTCGGCGGGCTCACCCATATGGGCCCCATATGGATACTGCGGCCATGATTAGGCGGGATACTGTTGGTCTTCCCATACGGGACTCAGTTGACAACCCGTATGGGCCCCGTACGGTACCCGTATGTCAATGTTGGCTGGGTACACACTGAGTTTGTTACTAATAAAACAATAAAACGCATAGAGCTCCCTTTTTTGATATAAAAGCAATACACCAAATGCAACAGTAACAAAATCTTTGTGCCAAAGCAGATGCTGTTGATGCAGTTTTAAACTGTCTATACAAACATAGTTGGTATTTAGATTCAATAATGATTCTTCAATCTTGCTCTGTTGGATGACAATTTGTCATTTGAGGAGAAAGCGAACCTTGAAAAAGTAATTCTATCTTTTAAAATGCTGATATTAACTTGGTACAATACTAAAAACAAATCAAAAATAGATAAAATAGATTAAAAGATAAAACAAAAATTGGAAACAAAGTTAGTAAAAATCCTTTTTCTTTGCTCTGTTGGTTGATGAATTTTCATAGCTTATGTTTGATAAAATTGGATTAGAGGAACAAAGGATAAACGATTGGTTTTCGCATTCCCCGGCGTATTGGTTTACTCAATCTGTTTTTAAAAACTTTCAGAACTATGCTTAATCTTTAAATGTAGTAAATGATCATTCAGAAAGATCTGTTTGAATAATGCAGCAATTTATTCATTGATGCAACTATGAGGAAGATAAACAGAATACATTGCTAACTGTTGAAAAAGTTCGGTGTGCTTTCAAAACAAGTGGAAGACGTTCAAACAAACTTTCTAAAACTAAATTTATTGAAAGCTTATCTTCTCTCGATAAAAAGAAAAAAAATGGTGAAAATGAACATGATCGTAACTGAAATTATTTGAACTTGAAATTTAATCCAATAAAATAAAATTTTGTAATACAAAATACAAAAATAAAAATAGTTTTTGAAAAGGTATTATGATACCATGTATTTTTAATCTAATATATAGGCAAAAATAAACAACCCGGAAAAAATAAATTCAAATTTTTATAGTTAAACTTTCCCCCTAGACCTGTAAAATCGGCAATTTTTAATGATTTTTAAGAATTTTTTTTTAAAAAAAAGCTTAGGAGGTAAGGATTAAGTGGACCTGTTGAGCTCAAATTTTTGGGAGTTGTTTTTTTAACATTTGCCCCAAATCTAGAGTGTATGGTATTTTAGAATCAAAAAATTTGTCAAATTGACTACCCTTAATATATATATACATATATATATATATATATATATATATATATATATATATATATATATATATATATATATATATATATATATATATATATATATATATATATATATATATATATATATATATATATATATATTTATATTTATATATATATATATATATATATATATATATATATATATATATATATATATTCATATATATATATACACATATATATATATATTTATATATATATATATATATATATATATATATATATATATATATATATATATATATATATATATATATATATATATATATATATACTAGGTTGGTTGAAAAGTTCGCGGAGCGGCACCTATGTTGCAGTAGTAGAAACAAATTTATAATTGTATTAAACGTATTCATTCTTCGTATGAACGCATAAAAAATTTCAAGTCGATATGTCATTTCAGTCTTTGTTTACAAGCTATTGAAATTAGACGTGTCATAGTATTTTTTTAAATGGAAAATATTGAACATCGTGCTGTAATAAAAATCTTTGTGAAAAAAGGTTTAAAGCCCATGGAAATTCATAATGAAATGTTAAATGTGTTGGGTGATGATGCTTCTTCAAAAACAACAGTATGCAAATGGGCTGCGGAGTTTCAACGTGGGCGTTCAAGCCTTGAAGATGACCCTCGCTCTGGACGTCCAAAAAGTGCTACTACTGAAGAAACGATTAATGCTGTGCATGACATGGTTATGGATGATAGACGATTGACCAAACGTGAAATTGCTGAGGCTGTGGGCATCTCAGATGAACGGGTATTACACATCTTGCACGATGAATTACGTCTGAGAAAGCTGTTGGCAAGATGGGTGCCGCATTCGCTAACTCTGGATCAGAAACGCACTCGAGTAAAACTTTCTCAAGAACATTTGGCCCGTTTTCAAAAGAATAAAACAGATTTTGTGCGTCGATTCGTAACCATGGATGAGACTTGGGTTTACCACTATGATCCGAAGCTGCGACAACAATCTGCAGAGTGGACAGAACCCGGTTGTTTAGCTCCGAAGCAAGTGAAGGCGTCAAAATCGTCAAAGAAGGTTATGGCATCAGTTTTTTGGGATGCGAAAGGAATTTTATTAATAGATTACCTTCAAACCGGTAAAACGATAACAGGTGAATATTATAAAAATCTTTTGGACCAGTTGGATAAAAAAATTCGTGAGAAAAGACCTAGTTTGCTGCATAAAAAAATCATTTATCACCAGGACAACGCACCTGCTCATATCAGCGATGTTGCAAAGGCGAAATTGGTCGAATTAAAGTACGAACGCTTGGAACATCCACCCTATTCACCAGATCTGGCTCCGTCCGACTTCCACCTCTTTCCACATCTCAAAAAATTTCTACGTGGAAAGCGTTTCTCATCACATGAAGAAGTCATTGCAGCCGTAAATGGGTATTTTGAAGGCCTTCCGGAATCGCACTTCAGAGATGGGATACATGAATTGGAGAATCGTTGGAAAAAATGTATTGCTCTTAAGGGAGAATATACTGAAGAATAAAGTCATTTTTTGAATCATAAAATTGTTTTTTCATTTCCGCTCCGCGAACTTTTCAACCAACCTAGTATATATATATATATATATATATATATATATATATATATATATATATATATATATATATATATATATATATATATATATATATATATATATATATATATATATATATATATATATATATATATATATACTAGGTTGGTTGAAAAGTTCGCGGAGCGGAAATGAAAAAACAATTTTATGATTCAAAAAATGACTTTATTCTTCAGTATATTCTCCCTTAAGAGCAATACATTTTTTCCAACGATTCTCTGATTCATTTTTTCCAACGCAACACGTTAATAGTTTATATATAATACAACTATTTACACTAATTACAACACCCCTTGATCTTTAGATCACAAAGTCCGCTTACTTCTTTGGAAACTTCCGCACACGCGTGGATCTTCTGAGATTCAGGTTGTTTGCGGTGGGTTCTTTCGGTTCTCTCGTAGACAAGTCAGCTATAATGGGAGCTGGACGGACGTCCGACATGTGTCTCGGCAATCCATTGATTTCTACCGAAACTCCTCGTCCTTCATCTGAGACTCTTTCTTTATTCCGTTTGCTAGTACATTTTGAATCAGGTGGTTTTTCAAATACTTCTTGTCCTTGTGTGTAGTTGTAGAGAACTTTCTCGTTATTTTTGGCAAAAATTTTGTGTGGTTTCCACTCATAGGAAAATATAGCTTTGTAGGGGAGCGATATTTCCACTCACTTTTTCCTGGGAGCCACGTTATACCAATATTCCATTTTTAACGGATCTTTGCCACTTCTTGCTGCCATGCGCTTGATTATGCGATGGTGACGTTAAACAATTTTATTTCCAGATGGCCTGTAATCGCAACAACACAGGGTGGACACTCCCCATTCTGCGTATTATTCACTAACGAGTTTTGAGCGAAAGGTCTTGCTGTTGTCAAGAAGAACTTGCCACGGAGGTCCTCTTTCTCGAAATATTTCTTCTAGATGGAAATACACTGTTGCTTCTTTCTCGTTTTGTAGCTTCCTTCAAATTGCGAACTTTCTCCTTTTACCACAGTCAATGATAGAAAAATATCTGATTTATAATGGGTAACGTCAATAGCTAAACGTTACCAGCTCTTTCCAACTTCAAGATTTCTTTCTTTCCATCTAATTGGAGCAGGATCTACCGATAAACATATTTTGCAACTTTTTACGACTGATTCAATATCTTTCCTACAAACTTTCTCCTTCGGATATGTCTGTTTCATTAAATAAAGGGTTCGATTTACTCCAGAGTGATGAAGATTATGAAACAACTTCACATCAAGCGGTACGAGATTTGCTGTTATTGCAGAATGGTTTGAATGCAGCCAATTCTGTGGTACCCTTGTCAGAGCATCGGCTTAATTTTCTGCTGACTTAACGAGGAAAAGTTTTAATTGTATACCGCACTCCTTCAAATCCTTTAAGGATTTCAACCAGCCAACAACAGTCGCCGAGTCACACTTTATGGTAATACATTCGAATCCCCATTTTGTTGCTAGATTGATTCCTTTTAATACAGCTTCTAACTCTGCGAGATTAATGTGAGCCGCATCATCTTGTTTTCTCAGCCACGAGCAGTCTTCTACTATTTCCCCAGCCACTTCCAGAACTATGCCAACAGCTAAACTACTTGCATCACACCACACTGTTGCTTCAGAAGTGTTTTTTAAGTTCCATGACCAATGAACGGGATCTTCCTTTGTAAGTCTTTCATTTAAACTGCTTACTAATTCGACAACACGATCTTTCACCAAAGTGTCCCATCCACAACTACTCAAAACCATTTTTAGATAGCTGCACGAAGTGCACAACCAATTTGCTATTGGAAAATGTCCAGTCAGCTGTCCGCACAAGGAAAAGATTTGCCGACGCGTCATTTTTCCTTCAGGAACTTTGAGTATGTTGTCACGTTTCCAACGCACTTGGTTGTTTTGTTTGTACACTTGCAATCTAAGCACACGCCCACCAACAAGTTTTCTGGCAGCTTAGAATCCAAGCCGTATTTTTTCAAGAGTTCTTGAACTCTACAACTGTATTTTTGACAACTTGTTTTTATTTAAACTTTTTACTTGGAAATCTAATGTCTTTTTTTAAATGAAAAATCATTTTTTACTATTGATTTTTAATACAGTGCCTTTGTTTCCTTAAAACATTAAGCTTAAATTGAGTTTCGAAATAAATGTGCTGTAACTTTTTAGCTAGATATTTTTAACGAGAAGAATCAAAAAGTGGATGGCGTGGTGCTAGTAAGATAGTTAAACAAGGCAGAAAACAAATGGTATTCGACACAACGCATAAAGGTACTGAAGTACAAAAATTCTTCATCAAACAAAGAGCTATGGTATCAATAAGATCTAGTCTCAATTAAGTTATTTGCAGGTGTGTTTTAAAATTAATTTTAGTTTTAGATTTTAACACATATGCAAGACTGAAAAACGCATTTAGTTAGAGTTTACAAACATTTGATATAATAACACCTAATTTTTTAATGGTTTGTGCTTGAAGAATATTGTTTATTACATATTAAATTAAAATATTTGCACATAATGACAACAAATTTATCTTTAAAATTGTCTGCAAAACCTTTGGCTTGGACACAAAGACCAAGTGAAAATGATACTGGAAAGGTACACTTTCCAATTGCAGCTTTCTAGTCTATAATTTTGTTTATAAGTATTTTACTTGTGTTAATAATGATATCGCCACTTTTTATAATTTTTTATTATTAAGTAATGCATCAATATGTTTCTGAGCTTTGAATGATACTTTTATCAAGTTAAAATGAATAATAAATCTCAACGTGTATTAGCAAAATTATCCTTTTGTTTTTGATGGTCTTTAATCTATAACAGATTTTTAAATTGATATAGTATACGACCCTTATCGTTTAAATTTTTTTAATCATGCGCATATATTTATAGCAAAAAAATAATAATATAGCAAAAATATGTTTCTAACTGCTAGCATAAAAATTTGAAGTTTTTTCATTTTATAAATATACTTTATTATTTGAATAAAATGGAGTCTTGTAAAAAAAACAACCGTCAGAAAAATTATGTGTGTGTGTTTGAGAGCTACTAAATCTGTATAGCTTATATGGTATCATTTATAGGACTTCGTAAAACAACCTCTTCTATGCCTTTATTGTTATTGTGAAAGTATTATTATCTCTATAATTGAACTTTTTTTGTTATTATTGTTATTACTACTGTTATTATTACAATGAATATTAGTGTAATTTTATTATTAGTTTTATTAAAATTGATTTTTATTTAGTTTAAATATTTTTTTTAAATTTACGGTTAATATTTGTAGGTCGTCACGTTTTTGTTAGTAACATTCATGTATGTAATTGATCCTAGCTATGTACTATTTTATCATTTTAAAGAGAAATAAATGATTGAATAAACGATTGATGATATATCATTTTAAACTTTTTATTTTGTCCATGTAATATACTTAATTTAATTTTAGTAAGTAATTCTTAGAAGCTATTGATTCCTTTATATGTTAGTACATGTTATACGATTTGATTAAATTTTATGTTATACCATATGTTAGATATATATATATATATATATATATATATATATATATATATATATATATATATATATATATATATATATATATATATATGGTTTGGGCTGGGGTAGGGTTAGAGATAGATGCAGCAAAGTATACATTAAATGACTAGGGATACCAAGCAAGGAGCATATATACATCAACTGAGGGTTTTGTTAGGGGCAGTAGCCTGTTATTAAGTTTATTATTAAGTTGAATAAAATAAATTAAATTAAAGATCATAATAATGATAATCATAATTAATACCATCATTGTTATCATCATTATCATCATCATCATCATTATTGTCATCAGCAGCAGCATACTTAAGCCTTTCTTTCTTATGCTGTTTCTCTAATCATGGTCAATGCTCAAACGAGTTATCATCTCTATTACAATAAATAAAAACTTATTTTTGCTTGGCTCCATATTCAACAAGTTGCATCCATTTACTGTATCTGTCCCTATTTATTAAACACTGGCACCAATATATGCTAGAATTTAATAAGTACTAAACATAAGTATAAAACTGCAATAAAAAAGCCCCGTTCATAGCCCCGGCTATGAACGCCTGCTATTTCTTATAATTTTGCCGGGGCCAGGGCCGGATGTGCAAAAAAGTATTATTTTTGTTGTTTATCATATCAGTTATTATATCATATCAATTATTATATTTGTATAAGTTTATATACTTTGTAATGTTTATTTTTTTTCATCAATGTAAGAAGGTTTTTTATTTATTTTACCTTGTTTATATAGTTTACCATTGTAAATTTGTGAAAGGTAGTTGTTATTAGTATTTTTTTTTTATTATTATCACTATATAATTGTACAACGACAAACTAATGTTATTTACTTTTGAGATGTATATATGAAATTTATATGAAGATACAATTTTTTTTAAACTTAAATCTTTGATTTCTCTTTTTCTTTTTTTTTGTTGTTCTTATTGTCAACTTTTTTGTTATTTATTTTTTTCGATTCCATATTTATCTTTTAGCAATCAGAGTATAAAGTTTTATTGTTAAATTATTTTTATTTTTTTCAGCAGAAATTTTATTTTTTTTATATGAAAAAATACAGATACAACATATTCGATGAATGAAAAATGAGGAAGCAATTTGTTTATATTTTTTAATTAATTTGTTTATCTTTTTTAATGTATGTAGGATTGTTTTATTAAAACTACTTAATGATGCTTTAGATCAAAGCAAGCAAATAACAACACAAGGAAATGACGACTCACCAAGTAAGATTTGTGTTAAAAATTTGTGCATTAAGATAATTATTCAATATTCATAATTATTATTTATTATTTTGTTCGTTTCTTTATAGCTAAGTTTGGTGTTGCTATCTACTCTGGGAGAAAATATCAACTGATTCATAAAATACAATTTAAAGCTTGCTCTTCGTAAGTTGGAAGCAGATCTATGACTTTAAATCTTTAATTTATTTGATATAAGGATGATATTTGAGCAAAAATACAACATTTAATATAAATATAAAACGTTTATGTCAAGAACTATATTACTAATGAAACCATGTAATTTAATACGTATGAAATATTTCCTCGACAGTTAATTTTTTTTATTTAAACAAATCCAAAAGCTTGCAACTTTAAAACATAATTTTTGCAATAAAAGAGATATTTATCGTTAAAAAATGACCTAGACGGCATGTTATTAGCATGTTTCAAACATACGCGAAAAATTCGACCGTAAGTCACGTTCTTTGGTCATAAGTATGAACTAAATATAACCTGCCAAAAGTAGCTTGAAAAGCGCGTACATATGGAGGTGCTTTTCACGTTACTTTTGGCACGTGAAATTTAGGCAACTTATTGCTCTCTTTTAAAGTCATGAGGACCAAAAAGTCACTTAAATATCACGTGCCAAAAGTAACGTAAAAAACACGTCCATAAATCACGTCTTTTGGTCATTTTATGAAGACAAAAAAGTCACCTAAATGTCGCGTGCGAAAGGTAACGTAAAAATAAACGTTTTTGCAACATCGCTGTGCCTGCTGGGTCAACAACTTTTCATTTCAACACACAACCATCAAAAAGGTATCTAACCATATTTCTCAACTAAATATATCGAACGCACAACAAAAAGGCGATATATCAACTAAAATAATTAAAACTAAAATTATTATCTTTTCTGATTTTTTATGCAAAAACTATAACTACTCTATTTCAAAAAACATTCTTCCAGACCTAATATAAAAAGCTGATATTACTCCAATACACAAAAAAGGCTCCAAAGCAGATAAAAGCAAATACAAGCTGATCAGTATTCTATTCAACCTATCTAAGGTATATGAAAAAAGTATGTATGAGGATATAGCTAGCGTCTTTGAAACCATTTTATCTAGACATCAAAACGATTTACATAGAAGTTATAGTGTTCAAAAGTGCTTGATTGCAATGACCAAAAAATGGAGAAAAACCGTGGATCATAAGGAAAGCATTGGCGTATTACTTACTGACCTTTCCAAACTCTTTATTTGCATATCCCATGCATTACTAATCGCCAAACTAGATGCCTATGATTTTAGTCGAAACAGTTTAATACTAATGTCTTCCTATTTAATGAATAGAAAACACAGAGTAGGAATAAAAGATGAATTTAGCTGTTACGCTGATATACAATACAGAGTTCTCAAATCACATATAAAAATGTTATTTAACATTTTTATGTGTGATTTTTTTTTTCCTTTCTGACGATGAAGATGCTGAAAATGTAAATGACAATACTTTATACTGCACAAAAAAAAACTTTATTCCTGTAGCTACTAACCTTCAAAACGCCGCAAATCAATTGTTAAAATGGTTTAAAAATAATGGCATGAAGGCAAATCCTGAAAAATATCACCTTATTTTTAGCAAACATGGTAGCCTTAAAATCGTAGCTTTTTTCTATTTACAAATAGTAAATTGCTACGCTTATAAATCTTCACTGAGGTATGAAAACAATATTGTTTTTTAACTTCAATAACATTGCAATAAACATCGCAATATTATTGAGTGTATAATAACTTTCCACTTATATAGTGAGTCTGAAAGTTCAAAAATCCGTTTTCATAGAAAACACAAAAAATAAATATAAACATTTTTAAATAAACAATTCAATTTTTAAATATTTATAATCTAAATAACGAGTTTGCCAAGTTTAATATAAAGCAAAGAATGTATGAATAAAAGATTACTATAAGTAGGGAGTTTTGTCACGTGACATTTTATCGCGGAAAAAAATCGTTAATATATTTTTGAAAAACTTCGTCCAAAAAACGCCTGAAATGATTTTATGTAGGTTTTGAAGAATAAAAACCCACCCATAAAAATAAATATTATATACGTACATGTAGATGTTATTTTTTTTAGAAAAGGTTGTAGTACAATAATTTGTTTGGGGACGACGTTTTGGTTTAGAATCGATAAAGTTATTTAGTGTTAAATCTTTCAGTTTTGTTAAAATGCATGTAAATTAAAATAACTCTTTCGTCCCCACGTAAAAATAAGTTCTGCAACTATTTATTTATTAAGTGAACAAGTTTTTTTTTTTTTTTTTTTGTACTCTAATAGGGTGGGTTTTTTTGTTTTTTAAGTAAAGATTATTATAATTTCCCCCGTCTTTAGATATTTTTGGTAAATTTGCCGTTTCTCTTTTACTTGAGAAAAGATTTTTGCACACGTTGAATTCTATATTTTATATAGCTGAGAATTTATTGTAAATTTTAACTTAAGGTATTCTAAAGTGAGTTTGTTTTGTGTTGTTAATGTGGTTGTTGCTAACCAATTAGTAATTGAATCTCAGCAGTTTATTAGTAAGTCTAATTTGTAACTTAGCAATTTTCTTTTTATACAGTTTACATAATTTTTAAGTTTATATATATATATATATATATATATATATATATATATATATATATATATATATATATATATATATATATAATATATATATATATATACATATATATATATATATATATACTCTTGCATGTCTCTTGCATGGCATCAAAAAAAATTTCTCATAAACTGTAGTTTTAAAGAGCGCGTTAATAAACCAGACTAGAAAAAGTTTTAAAAATTAAATTTTTTTTTTTAATTGATAGACTGTCTGGCCAAACCAAACCCTCAGTCGATGTAGCAGCACTCTCTTGCGAGTCAGGTTATTTGTCAGTCGTTGTAGCAACACTCCCTTGCGAGTCAGGCTATTTGTCAGTCGATGTAGCAGCACTCCGTTGCGAGTCAGGCTATTTGTCAGTCGATGTAGCAGCACTCCGTTGCGAGTCAGGCTATTTGTCAGTCGATGTAGCAGCACTCCGTTGCGAGTCAGGCTATAAAATAGTCGATGTAGCAACATTTACGCATGTTTTAAAAATGTTTTTTATTAAATCAATAACAAAAACACCACTAATTAAAAAAACTTTCTAGTCGTTTTAATTGCGGTTTTTAAAAAATTTTTTAAAAAACAATTAAATTTAATGTACTTCCGCATAAATTAATTGCTTTGACATTTCGATGACAATCAAAAAAAGCTTAAGAGACGAGGTAATTAAAATTGTAGTCGAAAGACATTAAACGACTCTTTCGACTACACTACAAAGATATATATATATATATATATATATATATATATATATATATATATATATATATATATATATATATATATATATATATATATATATATATATATATATATATATATATATATATATATAAATATATTATATATATATATATATATATATATATATATATATACATATATATATATATATATATATATATATATATATATATATATATATATATATATATATATATACATATATGTATATATACATACATATATATATATATATATATATATATATATATATATATATATATATATATATATATATACATATATATATATATATATATATATATATATATATATATATATATATATATATATATATATATATATATATAATAAGTAAAAGACTTTGAAATAATATATTTATATGTTTATATATTTGTTCGAATTGATGACTGGAAAATCTTTATTTATTTAGATAAAATGATAAATGAAAGTATTTATGATTGGTATTCGGCTTTAAAAGTTACATCTTATGATGCAATATATTGTAAATATTGTTTGGATTTTAAAGTTGAACTGTTCTGCTGCAAGAAAGCTTTAGCCAAAAAGATAAATAGATTAGTTGACACCATCAGAAAATTAAAGAAACAACGAAATAATAAAAAATTAGCATTGTTATTAGGTGAAGTCTTTTTTCCACCTGTGGCAAATTTTTCTGATAATACAGTGAGTGCATTAGAAATTCCTAAAGAAAAAATACTGATAAGCGAAAACAAAATGCTTAAAAAAGAAAATAAAATTTTAAAAAGGAAAATGGAATCTATGATGGATTTACAAATGGATTATTTTACACATCTAAAAGATTTTGAAGATATGTCAAACAATCTAAAAATACTTCTTTAGAAAAACTCTCTTATAGAAGTTGAACTAAACTTCATTAAAAAGTGTTATTGTGAAACAGAAGAAAAGTCTAATAATATTGAAAACAAATTAGAGCTATTAAAGTCAAAAAAAAGAATCATTTAATGTTAGAAATTTGAATAAAAAAATAAAATATCGTGATATTCAGCTGGAAATAAAAAAGAATAAAATAAATTCGTTAAAAAACGAAGAAAAAAAATAATATTGCAATTAAAAAATAAAATAACAGATATTAATTCAACTCTTGAAAACTCAGATATAAACATTTCTGAATTAAAAAACGAAAAAATAAAGCTGCAAAAAAAAGTGAGTCATTTAAAAATTATTTTGCAAAACAAAACCAACTATATTAATGACAACAATATGAAAGATGTTATAAGCTTAGAGAAGAAAGTTGTTTCGTTATATAGTAAGACAAACATTTTAAAAGAGGAGAATCTAGGACTTCAAAAATTGGTTTCTTTGCTGGATGATGACGAAGTAATAACATTTGAAGATGGCAGATACAGTGATGACATTCGAGAAACAATACTGAAACTTCTTTTAATGAACGTGAGTATGAATAGTGTCAATGAAGTCATAAAAGTAGTTTTAAACAAACTCTTAATAGTAAACCTACATTTTTAATTCAAACTTTTAGTTTGAATTAAAATTGTAGGTTTACTATTAAGAATGCTTTGTTTGATATTTATGATCTATAATAAAGAAAAGATTTTCAAAGTTATTAGACAGTCTATGATATTTTAATTTAAACATGCATAAAAGAATATTATAAATATTTAAATAATAATAAGATGTATCGAAAAACAACTTTTTTTTGAACTTGAAATTGTAGTAAAGCGGAAAAGTTGCTTAATGATATAAAAAGTAATTGTGCCTAATTTTTTAATATTATTTTTTATGTCTTCGGTTCGCGCTAAGGTTCTATTTTTCTTACAAAAACACGTTGTCTGACCTTTTTAAAAAATAAAATAACAAATTCTTTGCATATACTACAGTTGTAATAGATTTTAAAGATTACGCAATATCCAAGTTAGAAATGGTTACAATTTTTAAGAAAATATTGTAATATCTTCAGTTGTTGTTAGAGGGCTGCAATTTTATGAAAAAAACATAACTTTTATTTAAAACAAAGTAATTTTAATTATGTTGTTGATGCTTTCACTTTTTGTCACTGTTACGATGATGGAATAAAAATAATTAAAATGTAATAAACCAAACAATTTGTTCCAATGGTTACAGCGGTGATTTTTAAATGACATTAAAGTATGCATAATGTCAATTTATTACCATCACCGTCAGCATTATTTACCACAACCCATCTCTATAATCATAACCTTTGTTTAATAAATATTCAGATAAATAGCAAAATTCACAAATTTAATTTATTAGTTCTGATCTGTTTGTTAACAAAATAAATTGAAATCAATAAAAATTTTCTTGACAAAAATGTCTTCTGCTTCAATGACAACTAGGAAAACGTCTACTTGTCCTATTTTCGGTTTAGCAGCAGGCTTACGTAAAAAAGTCTTGCCAACATACAAAAATATCAGGCTAAGTGAGTTTTTCTGAATGCAAAAAATAAGTATGGAAAGTGGTGAAAAATAACCTTCTTTGAAAGAAATAGCTGAAAATTTAACGCACAAAATAGAAAAATCGTGGAGAAAAACATCTATACCTGTCTCATAAATGCATTGTAAAAATGGTTCTTTATTAAAATTAAAAGTATAAAATTATTTTGAAGTCCGTTAAAAAAAGGAAACATACAGACAAATTGAAGTCCAAAATAACAACATTTTAAAAGTATGGAGGAAATACTTTATTTAACGTTGCAGCATGCAAATACATTAATTTTTCTAAATGCATCAGTAAAAAAGTAAAAAAGGTACCAGAGAAAGAACATGATTTTTTAGACGATAAAAGGTTTATGAGAATTATATATACGGAAGAACTTGATATTCAAACTACTTTAGGATTACGGCAAAAAGAAACAAGAAAAAACAGATTAAACATCCCCTTACTGTGTAACACATCAACACAGTCTTTTGCTATTACAGTTATTGAAGCTCAAGTAATATCATTAAACCGTATTCAAAATTCAAGTTTTTATTCTATATCTCAAGATTCTGATTTTGATGACACTGTGAATCGGAATACTGACTCCATATCAGATATTTGTTAGTAACACACAACTGAAGGCCAAATGCAAAAATGGAACAGAAAAGATAAAACTGAACAAATTACGATAGAGTAGGTGTTTCAAGTAGAGGTGCTGCATTTACAGCATTTGCTGAGCTTGAAGACATAATTTCAAATGAAGACCAATCTAAAGTAAGTGATAAAAATAAGATTTAAAGAGATTGAAAGAAAAACTCTAAATGTAATATTTAGACCATGAAAGTATTAAAATGTTAGAATGTGTCTGCTTTAATGGATTAAAAGATACAACGTTAGTTATTGATACGAGGAAGGAAATAAATATACAAAAAACTATCAAAGATCAACAATTAGTTTTAGTACAAAGTGTCTAGGGCATGTAGAGACTGCATCAATACATGGATAAGGCATTATGGCAAGTATAAAAACATTTCTTACTCAATACAACATTGATAAATCCAAATTAGTTGCCGTGGGTTATGACGGAATATTTATTACCAGATTTCTTAATAGTGTTATTCCTTTGTTTGAATTAGATCTAAAAAGACTTGTCCGCTGGTTTATCTGTAAAATACATGCTAATGAATTGCCTCTACGGTATCTAATTCAAAAACTAGATGAACCTCTATCAGGATTTAACGGTACGTCAAGACCAATCGGAAGAGAAATTAAATTGTGTCACACCTTGCCAACTGTCAACTGCATTCCTGTCAGTGTCACATTGCCAAAAGTAGACAAAAAATCTCTTAGTTCTAATCAAAGTTATTTACTTGATATTTTCAAAGCAATATCTACAAGTTATTGTCCAAACGCTTTGGCTAACCGAAACCCTGGAAAATTTAACCATGCCCGGTGGGTGACCACTGCAAACAGAATATTGAGGTATTATGTTGGATGTAGCGGCCCGTCACACAGGCTCAGACAAATAGTTGAGTTCGTTATTAAAGTTTACTGCCTAAGATGGCTCAATATAGGATGAAGGTGGCTCAATATAAGATGAAAACCCTCATGCATAATAGGTTCTAGCCATTTATGATTAACCATTAATTTATCCAGGTATAAATTGATGGTATCACCAATCCAGTTTTACAAAGGAATGCTTTTTTTTGCGCATCCAGAAAACATGAAATTATATCGGATACTCTCCCAAATGTGAGGAAATTGAAACAAAAATGAAAACAAAAAAAGTTCGAGATAGGGCATATTGGATCTGGATCAAAATAATCAGCATCCGGTTCCCGAACTTACCCGGAAATTTGGAATTTGGATCCGATTTATGAAATCTTGTTTTAACTCACTTTGTATAGCTTTTTCTAACTGTAATTTGATATCAAAATTTTCTTCTACTGTGTTTTCAAAATTAACTTCACTACCTTCTGTACATTCCTATTCAACTGCTTGAGGTAAATGTCTTAGTAAAAGATATTTAGCTAACAATATAACTGCTTTTTTTGGGGCTTTATTCCAAAGGCATCTAATGAACCAGATTATAAAAAACTAGGTTTATTTAAATATTCCATATAGTGAATCAACGTAGGATTTCCTATGATTAAAATTCTTGTTTTTAATGCTTCATATAAGTCCTTGCTTATATCAGATTAATATAATTGTAGTTGATTTAAAACAAAACTAGACATTTTTTCTGCAATAAGCAAATTTGAGTCTCGACGGCATAGTGCCGTCGAGACTCAAATTAGGCTCCTAATTTTACAGGTTTTAAAGTCTCTGCTAAATCTTTGAGAATTTGCAGCTCTGAATCCGATATTTTTTTTCGAGACTGCACTTCGATTAAAGCCAATTTAAATCGTTTGCTTAACTTAAAAAAACAATCAATCATATCAAATAATGAGTTCCAACGTGTCTTGCAGTCTAAAACAGGTTTAAATTCATGTCCGAATTCTAGTTTTATAAATATGGGACTATAACATATAATCATTTTTACAGGTGATTCTTTAAACAATTTTATTATTGTGCGAACTTTTTTTTCATTGAAAAATAATTTTTGACAACAACAGGTTCTTGTGAACTATTTTTAAATTCAATGTAGCCTAGATCTTCACTTTGATAAAGCTCTTTACTTTTATTTTTACTAACATTATTATTATCATCATCATTAGTTATATCGTTCTAGTCTAATATTTCTGCTAGTTTTAAATAACGTACATCCCTTACTACCAAATAGATTGCATGGGCATAGCAGATGTGATGTAGTGGCTTGATTAAACGTCCAAATTTAACCATAACAGATGCACTGTCTGTAGTTGTACTAACAATATCATAGTTAAATCTAGTTTAAATTCTCTCAGCCTTTCACTCACTATCTCAACCGCTTTTTCAGATGGCATACTCCTAACAACACGTACAACGCTAAGATTAAAAAGGCTTCTAATTGTGTGCTCAATAATTTTCATATAACGACGCGTTTTAATTAAAGTGTATTCATCGATCATATATATGGATATATGTTCGCTTATATGTGTAAGTGTGCAAATGTGTATATAAATTTATATATATTCATTTTTACTTTTATTTTGCTATTTATGATATAATGTATTAAACGATATCTTATTTTATTATTTGAATTCTTGTAAACATTTATTCAATTTTTCTTATATACTATATATTCTTCAATAACTTTGTAAAAAATTATAAATTGTAACACGGTGCTCGGTGATAAGGCAAATTAATGCCTTCTTCTTGCTTCGGCAATTAACTTAATTGTAAGTTTTTATAAACTGTAATACTTATTAAACGGCAAAATATAATGTTAAAAATTAAAAAAAAAATTAAAAAATATCTTTTTGGGATGAACTTTGAACTACTTTTGTAGTAGGTAATAGTGGCAATTCTATTTTATGTCTTATGCTTTTGCATCACATTAGTACAACCTCCTCTTATTGTTACAATAACGTTACAGGTTTTGCATTTTTCAGTTTTGTTTACTTTGCACTTTAAGAAATGCTGCCAAGTAGGAGTATGGCTTCTAAATTCTTGAAAAGTCATTTTAAAGTTGCCTTTTTAAAAATTGCTTTGATATAAAATGATGCTTTTAAGTGTAAACAGATTGACAAGCTGTTATACGCTGATTTAACAACATTATAAAAAGAAATATTTTGTAAAAATACTTGGGAAGCAAATACCTGAACAAAATAGATCCGGGTCTAGATCTTAAATTTAGGACAAGGGTATCCGGGTATTTGTATTTGGATCTTGAATCCGACTATGCCCTAGTTTGAAAGTTCTTTATACGAGAAATCATTTTTGAAAGCTATATAGACCTAATTGATTGGAAAAAAATGTGAACTTAAGGAACCTTCGATCACCATTCATATTTAAAATGAATATCTAATTTCAACTTGTTAACGAAGCTTCAGATCAAGTTTGCGGTTTGGTACAAGACTTGCACCCCAAAAAATATTACATTAATTTAACACATAAAGACAGTTTGAGACAGATCCAAATGAATCAGATAGTTGAACTCTATCAAAGCTAAACATTGTTCATTTTTCAAAAACATTTTACACCATATAAAAACTTTAATTGTTAGTTATGGGCTGCAGAGCTTCTTAACCAGAAACTCATAAAATAGTGTTTTTTTGTAAAAAAGCCAAGCCTTTAGCGGCAAACGAAGACAATAATTTAATTTCTTAAAAATTATAACCATTTTTAACTTAGTCATTGTGTAATGTATAAACCTATTACAACTTTAGTATATGCATAAATTTTGTTATTTTTATTTTGTAAAAAAGGTAAAAAAACGTGGTTTTGTAAAAAAATAAAACCCTTGCGCGAACTAAAGACTAATGTGCTCTTTTCAACTTATTTGCTTATCGAATAAAACGCATTAGAATTTAATACAAAATGTTCGTTGCAACATATCTTTTTCTATTGAAATATCTGGGAAACTAAAAAACAAGGTGTTAGATTTTGAAAAAAGGAGTATATTTGCTTGTAGTTGTATTTAGAGAGAGTTTTATGGCTATTAAACTATTCATTGAGTTTATCAAGTTCACGATTCATAGTGGTAAAAAATAAAGAATAAATTCGTGTGGAACTCCGCAGATAATGTTTTCTAATTTAGTGTAGCTTTGAACATAGGATTATTTGCGATTCTTAAAATAGAAACAAATCCATTTAAAATTATTATTAATGAATTCAAAACTTTTAAGTTTGTACAGAAGAATATCATGGTCCATAGTATCAAAGACTTTTGAGAGGTCACACTAAGAGTATAATGAAAAACCAACTAAAATGTTTAACTAATTTAATTATTGCATGTTCTGTTGAGTGCCCTTTCTAAATCCATAATGATTATTATTTAGAACTTAGTGGCTTGTAAGATAGTTGTAAAGCTTATTATGCATCCTTCGCTCTTGAATTTTAAAAAAATCATGGGAGTATTGAAATAGGCCTATAATTAGATAACTTTTAGATATCACCATCTTTGAGTATTGGAACCACTTTAGCAAGTTTTATGAGGTCAGGAAAAACTCTATATAAATAATAAGTAAGGGGTATTCAATAACATCAAAAACTTCTTTAACAACCCTTGGGCTTATACGAGCAGGACCTGCGCTTTTGTTTGGTTTTATTGTATCACAAGCAAACCGAAGTTTATAAGGCGTTACCCCAAGCATATCCATTACGCGGTCCACTTCATTTTGATATAATTTAAATTTTTTTCCTGAAGTTTCTTTGTTTGCAAGGTTTTTACTCACAAATATAATTATACTGAACAGTTAAGTAAACAAAAATTAAACGCAAAAGATCTGGAACATAATTAAAGAAGTAACCGTAAAAAAAAAATCTTGATCGGAATAGCCTTTCAATCAATCTTAAATAAAGTTTATTTTAAATGAGTTTATAACAGATAAGTTTTTAATTGCAGAATTATTTAATCAGTATTTTGCTAATATCGGTTCTAACTTAGCATCAAAAATAGAAACTTCAGAAGTAAAAATTGAGTCGTTTTTAAATTCTCATAATACCAATGAAATGGACAATAGTGAACTTACGGAAAGAGAACTGTTAGATGCAATGTTTTTGTTAAAACCTGAAAATAGTTTAGGATATGATGATATTAGTAGCAGTCGCGTTATTATAAAATCAATAAAATGTATAACTATTCCACTATTGCACGTTTTTAATTTATCTTTAAAAAGTTTTTCTTGAAAAACTTAAAATTACAAAAGTTGTACCAATTTTCAAATCTGGTGATGTTTCCAACGTTGTAAACTATAGACCGATTTCAATTCTTCCTTGTTTCTTAAAAATACTAGAAAGAATTATGTACAATAAACTTTATTCCTTTCTAAAATAAAAAGTATATATCGTATAACGAAGGAAAATTAATATATATGACAGTTACATGCGGTATTTCTAAAGAATCATTACTCGGACCACTACTCTATCTTGTTTATATAAACAAATTATTTATTTATTTATTTATTTTTTTTTTTTTAAGTTTATTTTTTGTTCCGTAATATTACAAATTCGTAACCACATAATAAAGATTCGTTAACAGTGAATATATAAATAAAAACAAAATATTACAAAGTGGTTTTACAAAAATAATAAATTCACTCTAACACTGTAAAAAGAACGCGGAAAACTTGCAGAAGACCAAATAGTCTTATCATCAAGAACCGCTTTACATTGCCGTAAATATAAAAACATATTCATAAATTTTTTACATAAAATAATTAAATTATAAAGGTATTAAAATGTCAGATAACAAGTATACAAGTATATTTTTACGAAAATCGTTTTTGTTTTGTTTTTTTTTTTTTTTTTGAAATAATATTTACACATTTATTACTAATGCAATGTTGAATATTTATTTATATTAAATAAAAAAGAAAATATTTATAAATAAATTTAAAAAAAAACACTAACTAAATTTTTATACTTTAAAATACTCTTTTTAATAGTTTTTTTAAAGCAATTTTTTAAATCAATATTAATTAAATTAATTAGTAAAAACTTATTCCAGATATGGGGTGCACGATAAGTCATTTTGAATTGTTCAAGCTTATTTTTGCATGAAGGCTCTAACAGGGTACTATTTGTACGCAATGAATATTTGTACTCTGGTTTTTGTTTATAAAGACTATAGAAAATTATAGGACTTTTTTGCATTTTGACTTCGAACATTATATACATTTACTTCAAACAATGTTAATAAAGACATTTGTTTAAAAAGAGGCTTTTAGTGTTCTGTTTTATTTTTAAAATTAATCACACGTATAGCATGCTTCTGTTAACGATAAAGTGGTTCTAGTTTCGTTTTATAGGTACTACCCCATGCTATATTTCCGTAGTTTAGGTAACTTTGAACAAAACTATAATAGATTTGTTTAAGTAGTGGTTTTTTTAATAAATAACGTGACTGGTATAATATTCCTATGCTTTTGGATATTTTACTACCTATATAAGCGATAAGTTTATTCCAATTTAGATTTTCGTCAATAAAAACACTCAAAAATTTCGTAACAGTATCTCTACCTATTTCTCTATTTTCAATAAACAATTTCGGAAAAAAAGATTGAACTTCTTTTTTTTTTAAAGAAGGATGAAATAAAGAAAACTTTGTTTTACTTGAGTTAATAGAGAGTTTGTTTGCCCTAAACCACTCTGAAATCTTTTCTAATTGATTGTTCATTTCTACGTACGGCTCGCTATTATATTTTCCAGAGATAAAAAAGTTGCTGTCGTCAGCAAACATCATAGTTGAAAATCTTTTTGAAGCCATGCAGAAATCGTTTACATGGATTAAGAAAGCAAGGGCCCAAGTATTGAACCTTGAGGTACACCACACTCTATTATAAACGGATTAGAGAGTTTATTGTCTCTGTAATATACATACTGCACACGTTTATCTAAACAGCTCACTATCCACTTGTTGGATCTACCCCTTATACCGTACATATTAAGCTTTGGTAATAATACTTTGTGGTCGACTGTATCAAAAGCCTTCGAGAGATCTACAAAAATTTCCAAAGTAACTTCTCTGTTTGTAAAGGAGTTTTTTATTTCTTCAACCAAGTGAAGGATTGCGTTTTCAGTTGATGTATTTTTTTTGAAAGCCGACAACCTTGTTTTACTCTAATAGTAACATCGACTTTTATTTGTAACAGACAATACGGAACTCACAATTTAAGTGAATGACTCAAGTCGAATAAACTATCCTTAAATATAAGTAAAACCAAATACTCTTTTTTTCATAGATTCCCCAAAAAAATATATATATTTTTAAACTTTCCTATCTATGTATTGATAATTCTAATCTAAAAAGAGAGCACTTGTGTGCGTTTTTAGGAGTATATCTCGACGTTTCATTACGTGAACACATAAGAATAATAGAAAATGTTTCATTACGTGAACACATAAGAATAATAGAAAACAAAATATCAAATAATATCGGACGATTAAATAAAGCTAAATAGTTTTTAAACCAAAACTGTTTAAAAAACATTTATTTTTATTTTATTCACACCTACCTTAATTATGGTAATATTGCTTAGTGCAACACCAACGCAACCAAAATAAAAAAACTAGTTAGTAGACAAAAAAATGCTATACAAATTGTTTAAAACGTAAATAGTTAAACGCCCACAACTGGCTTATTTAATTTTACTCTACTAGATTTTAAAACAGAACTATATTCAACCGAAAACCTATAATACGGCCAACAAACTCTCTATCGCAAATAGAGGACCCAAATTATGGAATTCTAAACTTAATAGCGACATCAAAACTACTACTGCTTTTCATACATTCAAAATAAAACTTAAACATACATTTTACTATTGACAATGAATTAAGCTGTTTTTAAATATCTTAGATAATCTTATTCTCTTTTATTTATTTACTTAATCATTTTTTTTTTTTTTTTTATGTTAATGTTTGTTTTTTATATAAACATGTTTTTTTTTCTTTTAAATTTTTTTTTTTCTGATTTTATATTATTTTTTGTTTTTTTTAATTTTATTAATTTTTTAATTTATTTCGTTTTTTTTTTTTTTTCATTTTACGGGAACAATCCTTCTAGTTTGCTTTTTTCTGTTCTTGTTATTATTATTTTAAACAGTGTAAAAATATCTCTTGATCTTATTAATAATTATTGAATAATTTTAACAATTGATTAAATTTTAAAAAGAGTTCTTTTTATAACTTTTTATTTAAAATCAACTGTTATACTCAATTTTAGTTTTTGTTCATCTTGAGCTTTATTTTGTCTTTTAATAAGTTGTCATTTTTTTTTTTTTTTTATGTAATTTTTTATTTTATTTTATTTTTTTTTTTTTTTTGAATTTTGGCTTTGGTTAATTAAATAAAAACAAATATATTTTACTTAATTTTTAACAGTATCATAAAAAAATTATCTTATAACATAACTGCTTGTAATGTAGAAAAACGATTTAAACTACGAGGTTTAGTGATATATCTACTGTTGTATTACTAAACCCCGTATCATTGTATCATTGTCTTCTTTTTGCCTCGGTGATGTAAATCCTTATACATTTTGGTATTATAGCAATATTTAAACGGCAAAATATAAATTCAAAAAAAAAAAAAAAACTCCGCTTTGAAACGGCAAAATATAAATTCAAAAAAAAAAAAAAAAAATTCCGCTTTGAAAGCATGTAGTAAAAATGTAAGTAAAAACATTTTCAATTAGAGATTCGCAATAAAAAGTTACTCGAGTAGGCTTGATTATTAAGGGAATAATTTTAAAATAATTTTTTTAAATGTTTGATGTATAAACTCTGAAAACGTTGTGCAACTTTATAGAATTATGTAGCCTAAAGACTGGTTCACGTCAGAGATCCGAAAATCTACAAATTATAAAATTTCCGATCTCTGACATCAATCAGTCAAAAACGCAGAACATATACTATTTTGAGTAATTCATTTGTTTAAACTTGTTTTTTTCTTTCATTAATATTTTAAAAAGTTTACCATTAATATTTATTAGTCAATTTATCATAAATGAACTTGCTCAGCGTTTTTCAAGATTTATTTTAACTAATCGTCTAGTGTAAATGTCTAAAACCGTCTAAAAAATACAGTCTAATTCATCATTAGAGTTTTAAGAAAATAGAAATAAAAGACAAGGAAGTATGACCAATGCATAAAAATATGCATCTTTACGGGTTTCTTAATGTTTCAGCAGTTAAAATTTGGATTTTAACAAATCCAAATTTTAACTGCTGAAACCAAATCAAAAAGTTTGTCTATATTAAATAACTAATAAAGTAGCATGTAGTAAAAATGTCAGTAAAAACATTTTCAATTAGAGATTCGCAATGAAAAGTTACTCGTGTAGGCTTGATTATTAAGGGAATAATTTTAAAATAATTTTTTTAAATGTTTGATGTATAAACTCTGAAAACGTTGTGCAACTTTATAGAATTATGTAGCCTAAAGACTGGTTCACGTCAGAGATCCGAAAATCTACAAATTATAAAATTTCGGATCTCTGACATTAACCAGTCAAAAACCCAGAACATATGCTATTTTCAGTAATTCATTTGTTTAAACTTGTTTTTTTCTTTCATTAATATTTTAAAAAGTTTACCATTAATATTTATTGGTCAATTTATTATAAATGAACTTGCTCAGCGTTTTTTCAAGATTTATTTTAACTAACCGTCTTGTGTAAATGTCTAAAAACGTCTAAAAAATACAGTCTAATACATCATTAGAGTTTTTAAGAAAATAGAAATAAAAGACAGGGAAGTATGTCCAATGCATAAAAACATGCATCTGTACGGGTTTTTTTAATGTTTCAGCAGTTAAAATTTGGATTTTCCCAAATCCAAATTTTAACTGCTGAAACCAGATCAAAAAGTTTGTCTATATTAAATAACTAATAAAGTAATGCTAGGGTCTTCCATAAAGTACACACGCAGGCAGATAAAATTAACTTAAAAACTTGTTTTTAGCTTTCTCTTTTTTATAGATTTATGTTTTTAATAAAAAATACGTTTCAAAATTGCAAAAATTGACCGTAACATTAATATCAGCCAAAATTACGACAATCATATAATAAAAGCTGCTAAGATTTAAAAATTTAAACTTCAAGGGTCATCCTCTTTGATAAATTAATAACTATGGTAATAATATAAAGATATTCATAAAAAAAAAGAATTGTCTGGCCTGGTAGTTTTGATGAGAAAATACCCTAACAACAGAAAAAAAAATTTTATAAACAAAAGAATCAAGTTTCAACTCAAATAATTCTTTAAAATATGAGTTAATACAAAAGTGTTTTTGTTATTACCTATTAAATTTGTTCTTTTTATTAATATTTACTTTTATAGAAATTACCTTTGCAGTAACTGCTATATAATTCCTTTTGTATTAACAGTTACGCGGTGCCTGGGTCTATGTATAACCAACAAAAAGTAAATGAACAACATTTTTCTCTACATATAACCAGTATCTGTTTATCACTATACTAGCTCTTTTTAACTAATTTACTAAATTGTAATTGCAAATGTAAATCAAAAAGTGGGAAACCTAAATAAAAAATCAAAGCAATTTTTTTGTGTGTGTGTGTGCGGTTTTTAAAGCTTATGTCATTTGTATAATCAAAAGATAATTCTACTTGAACATTATAGACCAAAAAATTACGTAAATTTACAAAAATGTAAATTTACAAAAATTACGTTAATTAACAAAAAATGATGTAATTTTACAAAAATTACGTAAACTTACTTTATTTGCATATTTGAATAAAAAAAACCTAATGTATGTACTCTGAAAACGTTGCAAAAACTTTGTAGAATAATATAAATCAGAAGACTGATTCAAGTCAGAGATCCCGAAATGTATTAAAAAGAATAGTTCTGAACAAGTATGAAGGTACAATTATTTTATGACTTATCTTAATGAACTACATTCTTTATAATTTTTATACGTTAAAAGTGAACTAAAAATATTTACCAAATGTTTCACAAGTTAAAATAACCATTATAAAAAACCAAATTTTGAAATATGCATAAAGAAAATTAATTTTTTTTTTCTTTTTAAATTCCATTTTTTATCCAAAGCTAAGTACTTTTATTAACTTTGCTTTCACTTTTGCTACGTTTTGTCCTTTGTTGATATGTTGAACAAATTGCAGTTTTATATATTATTTATTTATAATATAAATTATTTTAAAATATGGTATCTTATTGCGTTGAAACATTGCCATAGTAACAAGTTTGATTAATCTTAACAAATTTGATTAACCTTAATTTTTAAACATGATGTTAAATATTTACATTTTTAGGAAATTTTAATATAACTTGTAGTTTATCTATAAAGTCTGGGTTTGTTATCATCTTTCACAACAGCATTGCTGAGTTGATTAGATGTATTGAGTTAATGCTTTGAATTAAGTCTGTTAAATAAATTATAAAGCAGCAATTTATAAAAGAAACTTAAATAAAAATATGTTGTATAATTTCTTTTATGAAAAAAGCCTAATATTGCAGCTGCATTTGTTTTAATAATTTTTGCCAAAGTAAGGTTGACAACTTGTATGTTGTTTCCGAAATAAGTTACCTGATAATTTTTCAAACTTTTTTTTTATTCCTGTTTTACAATGAACAATCTTTTTCATAAACATATTTACTGCAATATAACCAGCTATAACTTCAACTTGGTCTCTAGAAAAATCAAATGAAATAGAATGAAAAACATACTTTTTCACATTCAGCAAGCTATTTTTTAGAGTTTTTGTTAAACGTTGTTTCCTAAATGCAACGACCGTTTTAAATACTTCTTTATAAACTGGAATATAATTGAATAATCTTGCATCACCAGTAAATGCTTTATAAAGCAATGAAAATTCAATAACATTGTGAGAATGGCTATTGGTAACAACAGCTCTTATTTTAAATTCAGATTGGTTAATACACTCATCGATTTCTATTTTCAAACATAACCTTGTTATGCAAACATCAGACGAGGACTTCACAACATAAGAATAAATTTTTGAAGTCTTGAATCATAAAAACAAAAAAAACTCCTTAATAAAAATTGCTTTCTCAATCTTCAGCAAAATATTTACCATTTTGATAATGGGATGCATTTTGCAAATATCTTACCCACAAAAAGCACGCAATCACATGATGCATAATTTTGTTCGATGATTTTTCTAACATATTAGTTGATGTTCGCTTGTAATTTTCACCACTTGGAAACCATTTAGGAAGAAAAATTTGATAGTCTTTGTATTACAATAAAAAGAAAACTTTAAAAAGAAAAACTTTAAAGAATTTTAAAATTATTGACTCATTATTCTGTTGCATTTTAATTGCAACAGCAATTAAAATGCAACAGGTTCGTTGCATTTTAATTGCTACATGTTTGAATTATGAAGCATAATTAATGCGTTTTTCTATGTAAATACTCTATTATGAGAATATAGTATTTATATTAAAATTAGATTTCTTTTTTTTATTATTCCTAATAATTTCAATTAGAACAAATACAAAATTACAGATCTTTGAAATTATTTACATTGCTTCGTATTAGCAATATGTAAAAAGGTTTTTGAAACATGTTCTCAATAAGCACTGGACCTTAAAAAGACCTTAAATAATACAATACACTTTTTCACAGTTCCGATATAAAATTTATTCGCGTGCAGAAATGTAAGTAAAAACGAAATAAAAAAAATAAAAGATTTATATGAAAAATTACCTTCAACCACATCAGTTATTACTATGAAACCTGAAAAATTTGTATATAAACACAATCCAAACAAATCGTGTTATTGCAATTTTTTTGTATACAAACATTTATTTTAAAAATGATAGATCTTGCAACTTTTAAACTGTCCTTACATCTGTCAATGTGTTTTATCATTTAGTACAGTATCACCATTAATCAAAAGAAGATAAAGTGATATTAAAAAAACATCTACTTCTGTTTTTTCGAATTTAAAAAAATCCTTAGCTACTTGAACCAAAACAAATGTAATGCAGCAAAGATGAATTTTTAATGATGCTAATACTTGGACTACTGACAGCTGATCATGCTGACAGGTTTAATATATTTTTAAGATTAGCAAATGCAATATTTTCTTCAAGGTTAAAAGCTTCTAGCTCGCTTTTAAAGCACATGATTTTTGTTCTAAGTAAATATGTTATAAGGCAGGTAATGCAAAACAAGTTTTAGAAATTAAATTTCAGATATAACGGAGTTTATTATGGAAACACCTAAAAAATATTGAATTACAGAAACTAACAGAAAATGAATACAAACATTACAACAATATAAAATCATTAGTACCCGTAGCTCCAAATTCATCAATAATTTCTTAAAAAATGTCTAAAGCTTACAGAAGCTAAATTTCAGATAAAGAAATTACAAATCGCAACAACTATTTATATTGTTATTAATTTTTTTTGTTTAGATTGTTATAAATTATTAATTTTTTAATACAAATGAAATAATTTTAATTAAATCCGTTTTTATCAGTCACTTAAAAATATGATAAGTATTTGTATAATGATAATTAAAATTTCAAATAATAATATTAGCTCTACGTGTTTTTTTTTTTTAGGTGAATCAATTGCAATTAATGGAATATATTTAAAAGACAGAATTAGGTAATCAAAATAATCAAAAGACTAGGTAATGAAGGATAGGTAAAGACTTAGGTAATCAAAATTTTTAATTATTTAAGAATTTTAAGGATTAAATTATTTAGCAAAAAAATTGTTTGATAATGAGTTCAATTTAAATTAGGAAAAAAAAAATTAATTTTAGTTATCGTATAATTAATATTAGTTCTTTTATCTATTAAAATTTAGAATATTTCTGACAATTTTGTGATCTCCGTGAACATGAAGGGGAAAGGTGGAAATATGCTTTAAGGGCACTAATTTATATGGTGTAGTGAAAGGTGTATCTTTATAAGATATGTAAAACTTTTTTATTCTCATTTATTATATACTCAAAAAATTCTTCTTGTGTTTTTTTTTTTTTTTAATTCTTTTTTATTAACAGCTTCTTCTATAAAATCTGATGGAGCGATTGAAACTTTAATTGATGGCATTTTGTCTAACTTTTTACAATGCGCTCCATTTTAAAAAGGTAGCGGAAAAGAAAAAAATTTAGATTGATTGATATAAGTTTATATTTATAAAAAGCAATCTAAAATTTCTTTATTGAACTATTAACATATATTTCAATAAATAAATATTTTCTTTTTGTCTGCTAATATTTTTTTTTTCGGTGTTAATTCAACATAACAAATTAAAACTCAATTATGAAAAAAGCCTACGATTGAGTTGACGTTTTAAGTAAAATAAGAAAAGCCCAAAAAGTAACTGATGTAATATTTTTATTTTTTAATAATAAAAATTCTAATAATGTTTAAAATTGGTATTAATATTATTGTTTATTAGATGAAGATGAGTAAAAAATAAGTTAATGTTTATTAGATGAAGATGAGTTAAAAATAAGTTACAAGTTATTTTTTGGTTTCTTAAATTGTTTGAATAATAATTTATTATTTATTAAATAATTATATTATTATTTTCTTTTTTAATATTTGTTGCTTTAATATTTCAATTAAAATTAGATATTATTGTGTCATATTTTATAATATACCTTATGTTATACTATTATATTTCATATTAATAATAAGTAATTTTGTATTTTTGTATTTCTATTTTTGTTCAATATTCCATAATTAATTTTTCATAATGTAGATGTTTATGTTTTAGCAACATAAGATTCTTTTTTTATTTTTCTTTGTTATTGATCCTTAAGTTATTTGAACATAATATATTCAGAACTCTGCTGAATATTAATGTATTAAATAAATTAATAAAATGAATTTAAAATATAATAATTTTTTTTTTTTTTTTTTTTTTTTTTTAGTGTAATTTATTTCGCCGTTAAAAAATGTTTACATTGCATATACATTTATATAAATTGATGGCTGGAGCAAGAAGAAGGCACATTTCGCCTTATCGCCGAGCCCCATTAAAAATTCTACATAACCGTAACATACAAATATATATATAAAAGAAACAATTAGAAATGAAATAGAAAATACTAATATAATAAAAAAAAATAAAAAATAAGAATTAATTAAGAAGCGTTAAGATGCTTAACAGTTGCTAAAATGTTTAAGAAATAAGTTAATATAAAAAAAAAAGAAAAAAAAAAAAAAAAAATTTCCTGAATATAAAAGAAATTGAAAAAATAAAATCTCATAATTAACACTAAATGAATATGTAACATCATCACTTATGACATCATCACTTGTGACATCATCACTTGGATTTCTTATTCTTTTTTTTTTTTTTTTTTTTTCTTTTTTTCCTTTTTCTTTCTTTTCTTATTCATATTATCATATATAATTGATATAATTGTATCTGTTTTTTTTTATTTTTTTTTATTGAGTTTACTTTAAAATAAACATTTAAAGTCGGATTTATTGAGATCCATGAACAATAATAATCGTTTTGATTCATCCTTAAATTGCTCTAATGTAGTCTGCTTTTTGTTAACAATATCTGAGAAATTTCTTCCACAGATAAGGTCCGCGGTATTTAATTGAATAGGAAGTAAATTTTAATTTATGTTTTGGAACAACAAAATTGTTTTCTGAAAACTTTGTTGAGTACCTATGGTTAATTTTATTAAAATAAGATTGAAATATTTTAGGAGACAATTCCTTTTTTGTTTTAAACATAAACAATAAAACTTGGTGTAAATTGAGTTTATATACATTTAAAGCACCGAGCACACTTAGAAGTGGTTCGCAAGGAACATTTCTGTCGGCTCCAAATACTATTCTACATGCATGTTTTTGTTTATTGTAGAGTTTCTTTAATTTTGTATGGCTAGTACTAGCCCACACAACATTACAATAAGACAAATAACTGTGAATAAAGGCGAAATATAATTTTTTCAGAGATGATATATTTAGAAAGGGTTTAGCCCTAAACATCATTGCAATATTTTTTGAGATTATTTTTTCAATGCTATTTATATGTGAACACCATTTTAAATTTTCATCCAATTTTACTCCTAAAAAGTTTATGTAAGATTCCCTTTTAATATAAGTCAGATAATCTTTGAACCAAAGTAAGTTTTTATTTTTTACACCGTAGTTTTCGAGTTTTTTTATTAGTATAAAGTGATTTACGGTATCAAAAGCTTTTGACAGATCAATAAAAACTCCTAATGTAAAACAGCCATTATCTAAGGCATTAGATATTTGATTGGAAAGTTCAACTACTGCGTGTTCAGTGTAATTTTTTTTTTAAAACCAAATTGTTTACAATACAACATGTCGTTCTCAGTTAGATGATTATAAAGTCTGTTATGCATTATTCTCTCTAGCAATTTTGAAAAACAAGGTAAGATTGATATAGGCCTGTAATTTAAAATATTTGACTTATCTCCAGATTTAAAAATTGGTGTTATACGGGCAATTTTTAATTTATTAGGAACAATACCTGACTTTAATGAGAGATTGAAAATGTGAAATAAAGAAGGTTCAATGACTTCAAATACTGATTTGACAACATCAACACTAATTTTATCAAAACCTTCACTTTTTTTACTTTTGAGACTGCTAAATGCAGTTCTCAACTCACTCAGTTTTAAATCAGTTTCATCCATAAGTTTATCATAAGTTTTTAAGTATGAATCAAATGGAATAGAATTAGTAGAAATTTTAGCAGCCAAATTCGGGCCAATATTAACAAAGTACTTTTTTAGTTCTTCAGCTATAATTGATTTTTCATAAACTAATTCTCCATTAATTAAAAGATTTTTTGGCAGAGTGCTTTTGTTATAATTATTTTTTCCAATTAAATCCTTAATTAAATTCCATATTTTTTTAGTGTTTCCGTTGGTTTTCTTTAATAATTGATCATAAAATAGTTTTTTTGAGTATTTTTTGGTTTTTTCAAATATATTTTTATAATTTTTGTAAGTTATTTCATTTTTATAAGTTTTTTTTTTAAGATATTTTATATATAATTTTTCTTTCTTTTTTGAAGATTTTAGTAAGCCTTTAGACATCCAGGGAGCTTGAAGTAACTTGGTATTTATGACTTTTTTTATTTCTTGAAACGCTATTTCATATTGTTTGCAAAATTGATTAAGAAACAAGTCATATGCATTGTTAGCCTCATTTGATTGCAGTACTAGATTCCAATCAACACAATTTTTTAAACAATTTTTAAATTGTTTTAAGGAGTTTTCATTGATCTGTCGCCGAACTATTATGGATTTTGTGGAAATATTGTTAATTAAAATTTTATTTGTAGCTAAGAATGTAGGAAAATGATCCGATAAATCGGTCTGGATTATACCTGTGTAAAGAGGGTTATTATGAAAGTTGTTAGTTATGATGTTATCAAGTAGAGTAGAAGACCTACTTGTTATTCTTGTTGATTTGTTTATTGTTGGGATAAAGTTATATTGTAGAAGAGTATTTATAAAATTCTTAGTATTATTATTTGAAGCATAGTTGATCAGGTTAATGTTAAAATCACCCACCAAATAAATATGTTTTCTCGAATTTGTGATTTTGTTTAGAAATGTTTTAAGATGAGTTTTAAATTTCTTTAAGTTTCCAGATGGTGGTCTATATGTAGTATTTATAATTATGTTTTTTTCTTTATTATTTACTAATTCGACGCACAATGATTCATAATCTGTTTCATTGACGCAGAGATCGTTACGTAAAATATAATTAACTGAATTATGGATAAAAATACTAACGCCCCCACCCGCATTAACTTCACGCGGTTGGTGAATTGATGTGTAATTAACTAGTTTAAATTCATAATTTGTTTCACCGCATTTACACCAAGTTTCCGTCAAACATATAATTTTAAAATCGTGTTTAATTTCATCCAATAAAATTTTTAAATTTTCAAAGTTTTTATTTAAACTTCGAATATTGATATTTAAAATTGAAAAAGTGATTTTAGTTTGTCCTAGATATTGCGAAAATTCAGAAACTGAGTAGTATTGACTTTTTAGCATTTTGTGATTAAAATAATTAGAGTCGGTGTCATTATCACCGATGATGTCATTTTCATTAGAAGATTTAAATATGACATTTTCCTCCATTTTTAAAACAGTTTAATTAAATATGCATAGTAATAATAAAAATAAAATTGCGTTAATTAATGCCAAATATTAAGAAGATAAATTTTTGCTTTTCTTTGCAACCCAATCGCGATTTATCAATTTATCATAAGATATGAAGGCAAACTTACCAGCGGCTCGTTCAATTTTCATTTTCTCCCTCAAATTTTTTCTGATTTGTGTTGTTTCAAAACAGAAGTCTTCGTTTATATAAATGTTTTTCCCTTTTAGCTTACTCGACTTGCTCAAGATCGCAACTTTATCTCTAAAATCTAAAAGTTTTATCACTGTTGTCCTCGGCATTTTTAATTTTTTGTTTCCAGTTCTATGGGCCCGTTCAATTTGGACATTTTTAACTGATAATATATCTTCAAAAATTTTTTTTACCTTCATTTCGCTTTCTTCCCAGCTTTCACCTTCATTTTCAAATAAATTTATAAAACAAAGAAAATTTTATATTTGCTAATAATGTCTACTAATAATATTGTTTTGTAAGTATCATGGTTATAAAATGTTCAAATTTAGCTAGTTTAGTTAGGCCTGTTAGTACACTTATATTATGTTTTCTTCATTTTATATTAGTTCATGTAATTTTTTCAAAATCGAATATGTGGAAAGGAGCTGTTTGGAATGAAGATTTACAAGAAGAAGTAATTCCATCTAATTGGATTAGTGATAAAACTGTTTGACGGCTTCCAGGTACCAAAGCATTGGCTGCATTAAAATGCAGCGAAGAATTGGCTTAAGTTTATACAAATAAAAGCTAAATTCTCTTCAGGTATTACATCTATATAATACAATTATTATTTTTTAAATAATGTGGTAATAAGAGTTATTTTGTTGATACAAAATATATAGCTATTTGTATAACTATTTCAATTCCAAAAGAACGCAAACAGTATTCTGAAAATTTTAAATTCACAACTACAAAAAAAAAATTGTGATAATGAAAATGTTGACAAGTGGATGCAAGATTTGCACACAAGTGGAAACTTGGTTGCAAATTTTCCACTTGTGTGTGGTTTGGATGCTTCTCCACAATATAATATATCTCCTCAAGCATAATATTAGATTTACTTTATGTTTTTTACAGATAAATCAGTTACAGTTAATTGGTGGAACGTCTTCTAAAGATAGAATAAACAAAATTATGCTGAGGTAATCAAAAACAGTATTGGACTCTTGCCTCATTTATATTCAGGGTGTCCGCAGCTCCTCTAAAATCTTCTCAAGTCCTCTTTTTTTTTAAACCACTTTTAAAATCCTCTAATTAATTTTTGATGGAAGTATAATGTTCAAAATACCCATTCTCGGTCTGCAAAACTGGTTAACGCCTTAAAGTGCATGCAGTTGTAAAAATTTGCTTTAGCAAATGCATGCTATTTAACATAAAAAATGACATTATTTGAACCCTGTCCAAGATCAATTAGTGTATAAACATGGACGTTAAACCAGTACATGCATAGTACGTTTTGATGGTGATCACATTTTGACGCACATAGTACGTGTACATACACATATACATATTGACATACATAGCACGTTTTGATGGTGAAAAAGTGTTTTACAGTCGTTTTAATTTTGATAAATCAACTTTTAAAAAACTATAATTTCAAACGTTGTTTCAACGTAAACTCAACGTTCTTGTAACGTTTTTTCGCGTCGAGTTACGTTGTATCAACGTAAATTCGACGTTCTTGTAAAGTTTTTTCGCGTCGAATCAACGTTGATATAATGTTTAAATCTAACGTTGATTTAACGATGATAAATCAACGTTAAAAAAACTATCATTTTAAATGTTGTATCAACGTAAGTTCAATGTTATTATAACGTTTTTTCGCGTCGAATCAACGTTGATATAACGTTTAAACCTAACGTTGATTTAACGTTGATAAATCAGCGTTGAAAAAAATTTCATTCTAAACGTTAAATCAACGTAAATTCATCGTTAGATTTCAACGATATTTCAACGTTATTTCAACGTTATTTGCCCGCTGGGAAGCAATCCTCTAAAAAAAATGTATTCAAAAGACACCATGCTATCAAAATATATAAGGGAATTAAAAGATAAAAATATTGATGACTTTATACTGAATTGGTCCATCCTTAAAACAACACCTGCATATAACAATAATTCTAAAAAATGCATACTATGCCAACAAGAAAAATCTGAAATTATTACGCATGCAAACCAAGAATGTTAATTAAACAAAAAATTGGAATTATTTTCTGCAGCATATGCAGGCACGAAAATAAAATTCTCCTAAAAATCTATAAAAATAAGTGAGCTTAAATAATAATCATATGTATATATACACGTTTATATATATATATATATATATATATATATATATATATATATATATATATATAATATATATATATATATATATATATATATATATATATATATATATATAGATCTATATATAGATATATATATATATATATATATATATATATATATATATAGATATATATATATATATATATATATATATATATATATATATATATATATATATATATATATATATATATACATATATATATATATATATATATATATATATATATATATATATATATATATATATATATATATATATATATATATATATAGATATATATATATATATATATATATATATATACATATATATATATATATATATATATATATATATATATATATATATATATATATATATATATATATATATATATATATATATATATATATATATATATATGTATATAACCTCATAGTGTAGTTGAAAGAGACTTTTATGGTAAAAAAAGTCTCTTTCGATTACAATTTTTTTAGTTTTTTTTAATTGGCGTTTCCCCTTATTGCAATGTATTATGGTATTTTTATGTATAGGGAAATAAACAACAAAAATAAGTTTAGTAAAATGTCAAATATTAAAGGAACTGAGATTGTCCCTGAAGACTTAAATTCATTTTATTCCACAACTTTTAATTCGTTCAGCTCAAATGTTAAAAGCAATGTTGTTGGAGTAAACCTTGCTAGCAGTAGCACTATATTAGACTTCGAAGAAAGTATAACAACAAATACATCGAACGATATTGTTCAACTTAAAAAGAAAAAAAATAGAAATGGGGGTTTTACATGTTGTGTACCTAAATGCTTTAGTAACTCAGTAAAACATAAAAATCTATCATTCTATGCATTTTCCAGCAAGGACAAAAACCTTAGAAAGATAAAGCTTTACAAAATAAGTAGAAGAGACTTTAAACCAACTTTAACTCAGAGGGTATGTTCTAAACATTTTGAAGGTGGAAAGAAAACTTGCATGAACAAAATACCAACTATCCTACCTAAAACTGTTAAACTTTATGTGGAAAAAGTGAGAGATACATATAATAGTAAAGGATTGAGAAAAGTTCTTCCAAAAATATTAACTAAAATAATTATGTTCAGGGAAGAAGATAAACTAAGAAAAGAAGTGGCTTCCTTACAAGTTAAAACAATTGAACTTGAAAAAATAATCAAAATCAAAAATCAAGACCATTGCATTGAAATAAGTTCGTTGCAAAAGGTAATTTCAGATATTAGCTTTAGAATTGATCAATTTAAGCACAACACTGCACATTTCAAGTTTTATACAGGATTTGAAAGCTATGAACTATTTAAAGTTGTGTTTGAATATCTTCAGCCTACAGCTAGTTCTCTAATATATTATGGCTTAAACGCAACAACGGATAAAGAAACTGAATCAGAAGTAAAAAAGAAAGGACGAAAAAGAACTTTAACACCTGAGGAAGAATTTTTTATGGTCCTAATTTATTTGAAATATGCATTTTCAATTGAAGATCTAGGGGTTCGTTTTAAGTTATTGACTAATCATGCTTGCCGATTATTAATAACGTAGGTTGATTTTTTCCATTCACAACTAAGAGCATTGCCTATATGGGCATCTAGAAACACTGTAGATGATACCATGCCTAGTTGTTTTAAAAAAAATTACCCCTCAACAAGGTTATAATAGACTGTACAGAGATTTTTATAGAAATGTCTATGTCTTATAGAAGTCAATCAGCTCTGTTATCATCATATAAACACCACAACACTGCAAAAGGATTAGTTGGAATTTCACCAGCAGGTGCTGTTACATTTGTGTCAGATTTGTATACTGGTAGGTCTACTGATTACAAAATTACAAAACATTTTAATTTAATGTCGCTTGTAGAACCAGGTGACTCTATTATGGCTGATCGCAGTTTTGAAATCGATGATCTTTTGCCTGAAAATGTTTCCCTTAACATACCCCCCTTTCTTAATGGAAAACCTCAACTATCACACCCAGAACAAGTTGAAACTAGAAGGATAGCTTTTCTTAGGGTACACGTAGAGCGAGCTATAACAACAATAAAAAATTATAGACTATTGCAAACAGTTTTCCCTATCACAATGGCTGCTCAACTAAAATTTGTGTAATAAGTTGCTACCTAGTCAACTTTTTGCCACCACTTATTGCTAACAAAAAAACAATTGAAGAATAAAATAAAATATTGATTTCTCATAATTATTTTAAAATATTTATATACTTTCAAATATTTTTTAGTGATAAATTGAAAGTAAAATGTATTTAAACATGCTAAAATCTTGTTGAACCAATTTTAATGTTCAAATTTAATTGGTTGCTCAAAAAAGTCTTCATTTGTGTAAAGAATAAAATCTATTTCGTTTGTTTCTGTTATAGCCATATTACCTTGACATTGGTAAAAGTAACAGTGTTTGATTTTTAGTTTTTGCTGATCATTTACAAGTTCCATAAAAAAGGTTTAATCGTTACAAGCTTCGCGAAAAGAAAGATATCTTTTCGAAAAAGGGCACTTTATTTCAGTTATTTTGTAGCTGTCATTATTAACACACAATCCATCAGGGCTACAACCTAGCCATTGCCATTTAGGGTTTATAATGAGGCCACATTTTATAATATTACAGTTATATTTTTCTTTATACTTTTCAAAAGCGATATCTTCATTTTCATTACCCCAACGACAGGCTTGAGATTGCAAACTACTATCACGATTACTTATAAGCCTTTTTAACAAAGAAGTTGGATGAATATTTTTTCTACGGTTTACAACTGTACCAAAATTTGATGCCGCAAGTCCCTTTTTTCTTTCTTCAAACCATTTTTTGTTTTTTGATTGATCTACAGTTTCTGATTCAATTTGAATCATTTCCGCAACATCGATTAGTAAGTGATTTTTGACAAAGCTATAATTTTCCTCAGTCAAATTAATTTTAAGTAAATGGTCCAGACGACATAGAAATTTATCCATTATAACTAATCTTACATTTTCAACATATTTTTCATTTTTAGGGGCTAGCTCGTAAATAGATGTCTCATAAAAATTACTCTGTTCAAAATTTAATTTAATAAGATTTTCAGTGAATTTTTGCAGTTTTTTAAGTGTTATATTTTTTCCATACAATGGTGTAGCACAAAAACTTAGCTTTCCAGTAACAAGAGGACGACATCGTAAATTATTAATATCCTTGTTAGCATCTGCTTTCTCAAATGTTAGATCGGAAAATAAAACAGCTTCAGAGTTCATTGCTAATTCATCAGGTATGTGCCATTTTTTCTAATAGGATTGAAATAGGATTCATACTTCTAACTTTTATAATTTCGATTTAGAGAGAGCGTTTAAAACTTGTTCCCAAATTAACAAGTGATCACATAAACTTAAAACCATATTCTGTTATGAGAGTACGTCCTGCATCCCAAGTATTGAGTGAAACAGTAGGAAATGTTTTAAAACAGTTTGGACCACCAGCTGAAACAGCAGAATTTAGTTTAATGATATATATGTTTTTTGATTGCTTGAATGTAAAAAATAGTGTTAAATATATAACAAAGAGAAAGCCATTTTTAAAGCCTTATGAATCAGTAGACGATTCAAGATTTGCTTGGTTAGATAACTTTTCCCTTTACTTTAAATTGTGGAAGTAATCCATAGATCAGCGAGAAGGATGTTTTGACAAGACCTCAAAATCAAAAATTTTTATATCTTCACAAACTTATGAAGGTTTGCAAATTACAGTGCATTCATTTTAAAAAGTTGTTAAATTTTTAATAGATTCTGCCAAGATGATCTTGAAAACTACTTTGGAAGGCATCGTTCAATTGGTCGCAGAAAAGATAATCACTCGATCAGAGATTTTGGCTCTAATGATAATACAATCAAGTTACAGTTTTCAGTTCGTCCAATTAGTGGTAATGTTCAATGTAATGACAGTAATATTATGGATATTGAAAATATTCCTTTACAAAAAAGAAAAAAAATAGGTCAAAGTCATTTTCAAATTAAAAAATAACATTGAGCGCTTGATGACAAATTGATGATTCACACTTGATGACAAATAAAAAAAAACTAAAAGGTTATTTTCATAACCTCAAAATTTTAAAAGTATTACTTTGTCATTAATGATGGTATCTATAAATATTGGCATAAAGGCAATTTGTTTTTTTTTCAAAAAATATCCCTGAATAATGGGATTTTTTAATACAAAAAAAGGTTTTGCATTATATATATATATATATATATACATATATATATATATATATATATATATATATATATATATATATATATATATATATATATATATATATATATATATATATATATATATATATATATATATACATATATATATATATATATATATATTCCGGAAAATAAATTAGCAAACAAAAAAAAAGGTTTTTTATGATTTTCAAATTTCGTGCAAGTAAGAGAAAATATTATATTTCCTAGTCTCTTTTCAGAATAGTAGGTCCACTGTTTATCTTACACTATGGTCTTGTCATTTTTTTAAAAACTTTACTTACATGAAAATTAGTTGCTAACTTAAGAAAATTACAAACAATGTGACATCAACATAATTACTCAAATAATGACATATTTTTTAAACAAATAGCCGTTTTTTTGTTTATGATTACTTGACCATTATTTATTAGTTTATTTTGATATAAGTTTAATTGACAGTTTTTAAAAAGTTCATCTCGTATTTTTTAATAAGAAAAGTTATAGTATTTAATTCATAAATTTTTAACTGCTATTTTTACTTTTTTACTATGGAGAACAATAAATGAAAACCTATTTTTTGACAAATCAAAAGTTAGTAGGCTTTTTAAGGTCGACAATTGTTAAAGCCTGAATATGATAGAAGTTTTTATTTGTACTAGTGACTAATATATTTATGTGATTTTATTTTTGCAAACAAAAATGGGGTTTAAAGGCAGCAAGAATGTACACAATTTGTCTCTCAATCACTCCTAATACTTGGTTTCTTTTTTTTAACATAAGCATCAAATTTCAAATTAAAAAAAAAAAAGATTAAAATATTCAACAAAGAAATACCGAATTAACTCTTTTTTTTATTTTAATATTTTAAAGCTTATGTTGGTGAGTAGATTTTGTGAAAAATCTGTACTTATGAAAAGAGAAAAGGTTTTTGTTTAAGTCTCAGAGGGAACCAATCAAGGCAGTAAAACAGGAAGATCTTTAAATTAAAATTTTTAAATTCAAATTTAATCTATTTAATTCAGTTTTGAATTATATGATATGGGGTGAAAGTGAAAAGTGGGTACTCGAGGTTCTAAACAAACTAAGGAGTTTAATGAAATTAACAATAAAATTATAACAAAAACATGCAGGAGAGGTCTAATATTAACTTAAATCAAATATCTGCTGTTTAGGTTAAGAAATGCAAATATTTTTGACTAATTTTTTGTTAATTTTAAAACAATGATCAAGTTTAAACTTAATATAAAAAAATTATCTTTAAAACAAAGTTTTTATAAACATAAACAATAGAAGTTTTTTTAAATTTGAAGTTTGAAAATGGGATTCAAATAGCTTTTCATGAACTAAAAATAATTTTCACTTAAATAAAAATAAGAAAAACAATTTTTAATCAAAGACTATTTTATCAAATAAAAAATCTTAATCATATTATTAAATAGAGTTCAAGTAGTTGCTATGTTTACAGGAGTTGCTATGTTTACAGTAGTTGCTATGCCATTAATATGTTAAAAAGATATGTGGCTATGAAAATAGCCTTTTATGTTCAACAAACTAATAAATGTCAATTTCTTTTACTTGATTTTTAAATTTCGTATCGCAATGATCGAGTCTTGCAACTTTTCTTTTTCATTCTATGTTTTTCAATAATGTCTCTGGCATAAGAAAATGAACGAACTCTTACAAACAATGTAAGTGCTCTAGCAAATTCTTACTAACTTTAGTTGATTCTGGATCATTGGAAACTTGTTTATAAGGAGAAAGTACAATATAATTTGTTGACATGGACCTAACCAGATCTTCAGGATCTAGCTTTGAAAAAATTTGTGTTGTTTTTCTGCGAAAAATGTTCTTGCATGTCAGAAATAGATCTTGAATTATATTGCTCACTTTCCATAAACCTCCTCTATCTCTAATATTTACAAGAGTCTGAGTACTATCTTCCATAACTCTGCAGCGCAGCAAAATTGAAACACACTTATGGCTATACATAGATGAATTTTTACTACTTTCAAATTTAGTATAAAACCTTTGAAAAATATATCCAACAAGATAATGTGAACTCTTTTTCTCTATATCAGTAATTTCTTGAGTTGTATCTACAGTTTCAACAAAATTCGGTTTTACACCAGTAAGATAGTTTAATATAAAAAAAGACGTTTCAGTGAGTAGTGTATTACTTAAACTTAAATTGCTGAAGCGTGAAACTAGTAAATTTTCGCTTAACAGTCCATAATATTCTTGATAAAATAAATCATTACTTTCGTTAAATTTTGCTATTATTGGATTTAATTTTTTAGAAAGATTTTTAGCATCGTTTATTGATAGACTTAATTTCTCTCATGAAAAGTGCATTCTTATATCAAATGGAAGAAACATATCCCTTTTCAATAAACTTACACGTTCTTCAACTATGCTTTTATGTTTTAGCTGGGATATTTTATTTAAAGAATTTTCTGTATTATTAATGTTTGAAGAGCATTTATCAAAGTTCTTTAATATATGCTTCAATGCAGTGTGTCTATTTAAACCTCTGATCGTCTTGTAAACTTTAGGACACTGATTACATGCATGTTACTTGACATTTTCTGTAAAGATATTCACCTCAGAAACAATAGAATCTATATCTGTATTTAATTCCATATCATTCTTTAAAAATCCTTCTTCAACTATTTCAAACAAACATTCCAAATTAACATTTGCCTCGAAATCGCTTTTAAAACTTGCCATTTTTTTAAACTTGTGCAGGTTCGCCGGGTCGTCGCATAGTTTTCAAGTTAAAATCAAAAAACAATAGAAACTGTCCGTGTTTTCAGACTATGTATTTTTATGACAATGATTGTGCCAACTATGCCGATCTTGTACCAGATTTAAACCATGTTTGTAATTGAAAAAAAAATTGAGTTTGCGGATTCGTTATTTGTATAATGAATTTTAAAATAAAATCTTAAAGATTTAAAAAATTAGTAAAGAATTAAAAAATAAAAAAAATAAAATAAAGATAAAAATCTTCAACTTTTTAACAAATTTCAGTTTCCTCATTACTTCTGATTGATTTCTATTTGTTAAAATTTTATAGGAATTCATTACCGAAAGATAAGAAACCTTTTATAGTAAAACGAATTGTAGCGGCACTGCGGAAATTGTCCGCCACTGCGTATTAATAATTCTAATCTATCTTTTTTTTTTTCTCATTTAAAAAGTATGATATTTGAAATATTTTGATAAGTTAATCCGAAAAAAAATTTCATATTATAAATTATTTAATTGTATTAATATAGAGATATACTTATCGGAGCTTTTTATCTTGTGATTTATTATACAAAGAAATAATACCGTACTTCTTGTGATACTGCCTTTTTACGTTTTCTTGCTTGGATACCATTTTTTCCTTTCCATTTTTTTTTTTACCATACAATTTAGTTCTAATGTTGACATTATTAAAAGCTCGTTTATCTAGTCTGCATATAGAATCGCATAGACATTATGTAATTTTTTTTCTTCTCGAAACTATCGGATTTTTCGATTTTTTCAATTTATTATTATGGTTTTATACCTTTCACGTCAACTTTAACTATGCGTGCATACGAAATTTTTTATGTTTTGAAAACTTATTTTGCCGTTTTCCATTTCTAATTGGTATAATTCTCCTCGTTTTTGTATTAGCAAGACCCAGGCAATAAATGTGCTTGAGTTGTTTGAAAAAATAAAATTTGTTTTAGTTATAAGTTTAAGTAATTCCCATTCTGCAATATGCGACATTGAAATAAAATAAAAATTAAGGAGAAAACTTAAAATAAAAAGGTTTGTTTTTATCATTAAAGGAGTAAAACAATTTTAATTAATTTTAAATATTTTCTCTGACGCTTTTTCAAAGACAATTATAGTAAATTCATGGCTTTTAACAAAAAGGAGATGCATAAATAAAAGACAATATTAATTAATAGATTATTGATCTTTTAAAAACAGTTTACTAAAAAACCTGCAAAATAAATTTCCATCATCGATTAAATAATGTTAAGCATTTAGTTTAAAAATCTTTAAATCAAAACACTTTCGTAAAATCAGAGCTTAATAAGTTATGGTAGTAAGTACGCGAGAAATCAACAAGCTATTTAATTAAAAGTAAGCAATCGTTCATTGTATATATATATATATATATATATATATATATATATATATATATATATATATATATATATATATATATATATATATATATATATATATATATATATATATATATATATATATATATATATATATATATATATATATATATATATATATATATATATATATATATATATATATATATAATATATATATATATATATATATATATATATATATATATATATATATATATATATATATATATATATATATATATATATATATGTATATATATATATATATATATATATATATATATATATATATATATATATATATATATATATATATATATATATATGCATACAATGTAGTTTATTATAAATCATTTACATAAACTTTTTTTATGGAGATACATTCAGTACAAATAGAACTTAACTGTCTGCACCTTTTTGCGTTTTAAGTAAAGCCAATTTTCACTTTAATTTGGCATTTTTACATTTTAATTTGACAATTTTCACTTTAATTTATTGTTTTCAAAAATTATTATTTAAGTATTCACAATCATTTAAATTCATACCCATTGATTTATGTGGCCCTGTTTTTTAATATATCGAAAACTCTTACTTTTTCAAACGGTTAATACTATGATTATTTCCTTTTTGATTTTATTTATTATTTGAAGCTTAACGCTTTTAAGTGTACGGTACCAATAGTAATAATAAAATAATTTTGATATTCACTTATTAATTTTGTCTTTTCTAGGTTGTTTTCTTTTTTTTTTTTTTAATTTATTTTCTTCAGATATTGTCTCAATATTAATTGTTCATGACCATTCTCTACAAATGCTTTTGCTAAAAAATAATATTGTTTTTTTAATATCATTTGTTGTAAATGTTGTTATAATTTGCTATTATAATTTCAAAGGTTTATTTATAAAACCAGTTAAAATATATATAAGTAATTAATCTTATACAAAATCTTTGAGTTTATTGTATTATCATTTTTATGAAATAATATTTATAATGCTATGTTGATGTCGCCATTAACATATGTTGTAAACAAAGCCGGCGCAATGAGGGGGTAAACCCCCCTCCCTCCCTACATCAATGATTTTTTCTTTCATTCAGTCGGCAAATTTGAACCTTTTTGACTGGTTAATTGGCAAATGTAGACCCTTTCGACAAGTAAGTCAACAAAGTTTAAAAAACGAGGACCTTTTTTTTTTTAGTTAACAAAAGTTGTAATAGCACTATCTACCCCCTCCCCCACGTGATACCCACTTTACGCCTTTTTGACTAGTTAATTGGCAAATGTAGACCCTTCCGAAAAGTCAGTCGGCAAAGTTAAAAAAACGAGGATCTTTTTTTTTTTAGTTAACAAAAGTTTTAATAGCACCCCCTCCCTACTCCTCCACGTGATACCTACTTACGCCGGCCCTGGTTGTAAATGTTAAGTCAAGCAACTAGCAACTTTGTGCTACTTCTTTAACGGTTTCTAGCTAGCACTACGTCTGCCAATGTTGTTGGCCTAACGCTTCTAAAGTTATTTTGATGTTGACCCAACGTAGTCTGGTGCTGGGTTATGTGACTATCATCAACATTTCTTAAAAAAAATTATACAGATATTGTTGTATAAATTTACAACATTTTAAAATGTTATTATATATATAACTATATAACCTTATTTTGTGAAATGAATAATGATTTGGTAAATGATAAGATTAATGATAAGTTAAATGATAAGTTAAATGATGAGATAAATTCACATTTAACCATTATTTTGTAACCTTTGCATTATTTTAGCTAACAGAAATTTTTATTTTGTCAGTCTTAGAAAAAAGGAATTGAAAAACTTTTTTTTGCAAAAATTCGCTGCATCAAAACAAAAGTTTTGTAAACGATTAGTATTTCAAACATAATGCCAGTAAACGATTAGTATTTCAAACATAATGCCATTAATAGATAAAAATTGCAACAAAAATGTTTTAGCATTTAGCCCAGAAAAATCTAATGGAAAAATTAATGCTAAAGAATCAACAGATGATATAACAATCGCAAAAAGAACGGACTTTATCAAATGTAGCAATAATGTTGGCACAATAGTCGTAAATAAAGAAAAAAAAGAAAAAGGCTTTGATTTGCTTTTAACATGTTGTTGTCTATCTAGCAAAGAAAATACAATTCATAATGATTGTGAACTTTATATAAACTTGAAGTCAATTAACTCAAATGAAAACAAAGAATGTTCTAGTAAAGATCCGATAAATTGTGATGAGTTTCCTTTTAATTCTGACCAAATGATTGATCAATCATCAAAAGATCCAGACGTAATTGTACAAAACTCACTTGGACGTAATTGTCAGAGTTCAGAAACCAATAAAAAATTGGAAAAAAGCAAAAAGATCAGTTCGTTAAATCCATTTATCAAAGTAAAAGATATTTTTTATTTATAATGTAATAAAATGTGGTAAAAAGGTTTATTAGTAGGAAAACAGATATTGAAATGTGATTAAAGATTAATTAGGCCGGATTGCAAAGATAAATATTACAAATTCTATTGTTTTATACATTTAGCATAATTGCCTGATTTTAATGCGATGTTGCTAATATTAATAATATATATGTAATGGTAAAATTCATTAAATAGGTTACTGTTTATGTAAAAATGCCAAAAGCGTCAAATTTGCTTTCTTAATTTATGCCAAGTCTAAACGTTTTTTATTTAACCTTTTAATTTTTAAATGGCAAAAATGTGATTACCTATAAATATAGTTGCTAAGAGCAAGTTTAATATTGTTGCTAAAAGCGTAGTTGCTAAGAGCCCACCTAAAAAGTTTTTAAGTTGGCTTCTCAATGCTTAAATTTTTTGACGGGTTAAAAATTATTTATTGTAATTTTTTGTTTTTTTTTACTTCTTATATAAATTATTATCTCATGCAAGTATATAATTGGATAAGTAAACACTAGTTATAACAAAACCTATTATTGTTTACATTAAAATACAAATTGTTATTATTATTACAGTAGGGTTATAACCTTTTTATTATAAATGTTAAAAAAAAAAAAAAGCAAAAACAAAAGGAGTTCTTTGATTTATCAATTAAAAAATTTATAAATACATGCTTAGACTTAAATTTTTTATAATGTTTAATAAAACCTTAAAGTATATCAAAAAGTATTTAGAATCTAAATAGTGTCCTGGTAATTTAAATGATGTACTGATCATATAAATAGTGTCTGGTTATCTAATTGATGTGTTGGTCATCTGAAGGTGACCTTGCCATCAAACATTTGGTTGTTTAATTAATAATATTGCATAATAAAGTAAGATATTTAACTATCAGCTCAATATGTATCTATGTATCAACTTGTATTTTACTATCAGCTTAACATGTATATATGTATCAACATGCTCAACATATAAATAACAGCTCAATATATAAATCATAAGATTATCTAAAATATCTTTACATTCACGTTTTATATAAAGATATATAATATATTTATTTATTTATAATATTATAATTTATTTATTTATAATATTAAAGATATATATATATATATATATATATATATATCTTTAATATTATAAATAAATAAATTGCTTTAATATTATACATAAATAAATAATTATAAATAAATAAATTTTAATAATTATTCTTAAAAAATAACAGAAGCTTTAAAAAGTACTATTTTCAGATATCAATTAATAAAATATTTTTAAAATTTATAAATAGGAAATTAGAATTAATTATATTATAATTAGAATTAATTATATTATAGCTCTATAACAGCTCACAACTAGTGATCGACTAAAACAGGAATTATGCCGAAATCGAAAAAAACCGAACTTTTGGGTATACTAGTTCAAAATCAAAACCAAAACCGACATTACGGCAAACATTTTACCTAAACTAAAGCCACAATTTTGGCTAAACAAAATAAAACTTATTTAAAAAATTGCAATTTTACATTTGTTGTTTATTGAGAATTTTTTGTACGTAGGGTGGCCAAAAATTTAAATATTTATTTTGGCTTTTTAAATAGTGGGTCAAAAGCTAACTCGTTCAATATAAATATGGTAAAATATCAAAAATTAAAAAAATTTTAGTAATGATCAAAAATAAGAAATTTAATATGTTCCGACCAACTTTTATAGAATTTTATTTATTTTTTTGTTTTTTTTTTTTTTTTTTTTTGACAAGCAATCATTTACAACTAAAGATAATTTTCAATAAAATATTAAATACAAATACATTTCATTATTTATAGAAGTTACGAGACCGGAGAACCTGAAGAAGATAAAATCGTATCATCAGTAAGCTTTGGTAATAAAAAGGAAAATAAAAGTGTATTGTTAGAAAAAATCATGTAAAGAATCTTGATTGGCAATAAGTTCGATTATGTTCTTTTTAAATTTTTGAGAGATATTGGCTTTTTTAAGTTTACAATTCAGACTTGTAAAATGGTTCAATAACATTGGGCCACGATAGGAAATAGCAAAGCTCGTAAGTTTTGATGTACGAAAAGGTTTTTTAAATCTCGTGTTGTATCGGTTTAATATTTTAGGGTAAATATTTTCGAAAACCTACGGCGTATTTTTTGACTGATGATGGAACATAAATTGAGTAGTTTTGTAAATATTTAGTTCATAAATATCAAGTTTCCTCATGCTTTTTAGAAGAGATTTAGCATTTGTGAAGCAATTTTGAAAATGAATTATGCGTGCTCCATGATTCTGTTGTTAACGAGACATTCGAGTTTAGATTTATTTGTACTATCCCAAACCATATTGCCATAAGATAAATAATTATTTATGCTGAGTTAGTCTAGATTTGTCTAAGATTTGTCTGATTTTATATAAAATGCCAATATTTCTTGAGATTTTATTGCAAAGGTGTTTAATATGATCTCTCCACGATAAATTTTTATCTATTAAAATACCAATTATCTTTAATTCATTAATATATACATTGATGGAAAGGTTTATGAGATTAGTTTTAAATTAAATATTTAAAGAATTGTTTTTTAATCTGTAACTAGTTGTGAAGTAGGGCCACATACTGATACTATACATAAATAGTACTACTATAACTACTATTTGTAGTAGTACTCTTTAAGTATTAGTAACTAATTAGTATTATATACGAAATAGGCATTAGTAAATAGCAGTAAAGTAATAGCACTAAAACTAAACTATAAATAAAAACAATGTCTTTGTCAAAATGCAAAACTCAAAAAAGAGCTGATATTGCATTAGAGATTATGCTTGCTAAAATTAAACAACAGCAATCCGAAATCGGACAAATACTATGATTTATGATACTTTTCAGTCAAAATCAGTCTCTTTGGATTGAAGAGAGGAGAACGTTAATATGTAGCATAGTTTAATATTTTCATAATGACTAGAATATTTCATTACAAATCTCAGATGTTTTTGTACCAAATACAAATAATCCAAAAATAAACCTGGTAAAATCAAAAGATATAAAAAAGTAGCAGATATAAATAGTGATAGAGACATCCATCAGGACAATGCTTTTTTAAGTGATAAAGTTATAATAAAATTAAAATCATTAGTGAACAATTAAATAAATTTATAGATAAAGAATTGACAGCATTAAGAAAACCACCTATAACATATTATTTCAACATCGCAACAACGTGAATAAGACCTCGGTGCCCACATCGGTGGTATATAATAATAACTATAATTTATATAAGTAACTTTGATATACAGTAATAACGGTTATGTACAAATTACTTATGAAAACTTCAATTTACAGAACTAATTTAAATATACAAAGGGCTTTGCTGTGAATAAATTTATTGTTAAAATAATTGTTAGAACAATGTGATTTTTTTTTTAATTTATTTTAATATTACTTAAGAACAATAGAGAAATTTCTCAACGAATTTATCGATTTCAATTCTCCAAACGCGTTCATCCGGTTGTTTTTAGTGCTTACATTACTTCTCAGGTAATACTTTTTTTAATTGAAATTGTAATTTATTAAATCATTATATATGTCAATCAAATCTTCAACTTTTTGTTTATTTTAATTAGTATTTTATTAAAATACAAATATTAGAAAAACGACTTGTTAAAATGTTCTTGCTACAATGTAAATTCCCCACTACATTCAAAATGCAAATACGAAACAAGCAGCTTAAAGAAAAATAAAAGCAAAATTAAACTGTAATATCGCCTGGAATTGTTGTATTGGTATATACTTTTTAACATTGACTTCAATTTAATGGCACGGCGTTAATAAACGACTTTGGTTACACGACACTATAATTCGATTATTAAAAGAGAAACTTATATAATTTCTTGATTAAAATTTTTGGAACAAAAGTTACTTCATCAACTTCTAGTATTCTTTATTAACAAAAGAAAAAATTGTTCTTAAAATATGTTTGTTTTATTTAGGAAATTGTAAAAAGCCCTCAGGGTTAAATAACCAAATATTTAGAAAGCTTTCTGTTCGACTGTTATGCTGTTATGACTGTTATGGCTCTTTTTTAACTTTTTGATCATATCTTGCTCATTTCTTTAGAATTTCTTTAGTTTAGTTTACTCAATTAGTTTTATTTTTGTACGAAAGCACTGTGGCAATCGTCGACGTTTAAATCCATGAACAATTCAATTCGTTAAATTAAAACCAAGATTTTTTACATGGTCTCCAGTATGGAGACCATGTAAAATATCTTTTGCTTATATCTTTACTATTGAATTGTGTTATAATTTTGTAAAAACCTTGAGTGTCATAATTGAATTGAATTAAATAGTTTGCTTCTTCATTTGGTCCTAGCGGTGCGCCTATTTCATCGTCTCATTAGAGTAAATCAAGTTTTTTTGTATGTTCATGGTCGGATATTTAAAATGTTTGTTAAAAAAATACATTATTCAATATAGTTTTCATTTAAATTATCAATAAATTTTATACTAATTTCAAAGTTTTGTTTCAGTTTTTTTTCCACTGTCTTCGTTCCATTCTTTGTTTGGATAATTAAAATCACCTGTCATAATTGTGTAGTTATAATAAAGTATAACTTTTTTGGTTTACTAGACTTTGACTACTAGGCGGTATGTAAATACATCCAATTAATAAATTAATACCACCATTTTTACTATACACTCTTTTTTTGTTTTAGCATTTGTACCCATCAATGTTCACAACAGCTTTATTATTGAACCCCATTTCGCTCACTAATATAATATCTGGTTTATCACAGGATAAATGCGCTTTAAGTTGCGTTGGTGTTCCAAAGTTTGATGTGATTTTTGATTGGGTGGTTTTTTATTGTTTTTTCAAGGCTAGGTATCAATTTTGGTAAATGATATGTTAGGTCATTCATTTAATATATTGATGAACCATTAGACAATTTAACTGATACCTTTTAAAGCAAATCACTAACGTAACAGCTAGTATACTATCTGAGATGTCGATTGGTAATTCAACATCAATCAAGGCCTCATCTGATTTATCTTTTGGCGTATCATTCGATGTATAATTTGGTTTAGCAGTAATTAAACCATTCGAGTTTTTATTTGCGAATTTGATTGATCTTTGCTTCCTTGAACAATTTAATGTGACATTTGAATTTAGTGCTTTTGAAATGAGTGTTTTTGATTAATTTTCAATTTTTATTCTTAAATTTTTAATATTGCTTAGAAAATATTTTCGTAATGTTGTTATTTCCAATCCTATAATGATTGTCATTTATTTTCTTAATTTCTAGATTTTTGTTGAGTCGATTTCTTTCTTCAATAATTTGTTTTTTAGAATTCTCGTTGTTTCATTGCTAAATCGAAATTGGTATAAATGTTTCTATAATTTTCAGTGTTTTTTAGTTTTTCCGCTGATTTACTTACTGCAAGATCTAACTCTTGTTATTCAACTAAGATTGGACCTGGATAATTGAGGAATGAGTTACGTTTAAATTGATGTAATTTAGAAATTTTTGACTTATCAAAGCCAATAGTAACTAAAATCTGTTTTATAATACGTTTATCTTCCAAATGTTTTTCAGCTGTTTTTTTGATTCTCCTACACCAAAGATTACTAGATTTTTCTATTTTATGTCTTCTTGTTCGATATTTACAGCAGAGGTGTACCGGATGTTTTAGCCGGATATGCCGGATATTGAACTTTTCTAAAGTTCTATAAGTGTTTATGAAAAAAAAACAAGTCTTGCCAGTCTACAATATAAAGTTATCATAATTTTACTTTGAAAAATTATGAGAAAAACTGTATGACATGGGGTATGTGCTGTACTATACGAAGTATAGAAAATAGTAATTAAAAAAAAAATTTGGCTGTAAAAACGATTTTTCCGTATACATTAACGCATATACCTGCGTTAAACCAATTTTTTTTTTATTCTGTTTTTTTAAATCTTGAACACTACTTAATGTAGAATGGCAAGACTTGTTTTTTCTTTATAAACACTTATAGAACTTTAGAAAAATTCAATGTCCGGCAAAAATATCCGGTACACCTCTAATTTACAGCACATATAACGTCTATCGCTGGTACATTTGGCCTGTCTTTTATCTTGAATAAACTACTAAACATTCTTGAAGAATCATTTATAGCGTTTTGTTTTTCAAGGTATTGAATTTTTTGATTTTCTTTTGATTTGATGAATCCAGACCATATAGGAAGAAGGAGGGTAAGGGGTGATTTAGTGACTTGGAGGATTCAAACTTCTTGTAAAGTAGGGAGGGCGTTTTTCAAGTTTAATGATTTGTGGGCAAGTTCACTAATCAATTTTTATTTACAGGGTTATGCAAAATTATAAAGTGCTTTATTCAAAATTATAAAATCCTTTATGCAAAATTATAAAATGCTTTATGCAAAATTATAAAGTGCTTTATGCAAAATTATAAAGTGCTTTATTAACAATAAATAAATGCCATTATAATAGAATAGGTCATTTTCAGAATCATCTAAGAATGCATAGGAATTAAAATAAAATATTAAATTGTAATTAAAAATTAAATGACTAACTGGCTGAAAAACATAGACCAAATCAGTAACATTTTTATCTATTAATTAATTAATGCAAGTTATTTAATTAAAGTTATTTAATTAAAGTAAGTTAATATAATTAATGCAAGTTATTTAAATTAATGTTAAAAAATTAAAATTTTAAACCTTACATGACAAGAAAAAGTCGAATAACGATAACTAAGGAAATTCATGAAACAATTATAAACTTGTCTAATTTGATAGATAATCATTCAACCAAATAAATTGCCGAAACTTTAAACATTAGCCTAAGTGCTGTAAGAAACTGCATAAGAAATTATCAAGAAGGCACCAAATTTGCTACTAAGGGAGAACGCCACAAGCAAACAATCAAACACAAAAATTCGTTGTTCAGTGAAATCGAAAATACTTTATTTAATACGATAGCAATAAATAATGAACTGACACAAAGTGAAATGGTAAATGAAGTTAATGCAGCAACCGGTATGGTAATATCTCAATCAACAGTATCAAGGAAATTGCGGAAAATAAATATAACGCGAAAAAGGCTTTCATTGGTTCCCGAAGAACGAAATTCCCCAGCAAATATTGAAAAAAGGGCCATATATGCTTGCCTTATCTTGCGTATTTCTAGTGATAAATTGGTCTTTTTAGACGAATCAGGATTTAATCAGCATTTGAGAAGACAATATGGGTATTACCAAAAAAAATGAAAAAGCATATTCCATTGTTTCCGGAAACAGAAATACAAATCAAAGTTTGATGTGTGCAATAAATATTTCTGGTGTGGAAAAAGCTTTGTTGAATATATAAATATACAAAAAAAAATTTACTTAAATAATATCTGAGAAGTAGGGGGTTTGGGCGATCGCCCCTTTGACCCCCTCCTCACCTCTATGAATCCGCCCCTGCCAAGTTATTTTTATTTTTTATTTTTTCTTCTTTAACAATATTTTCTGGTAAAATGTTGTTGTACATAATATATGGGAACACGAAAACTTGAAGAGGATTGTAAGATCCTGCCACCGAAAACCGTTTAGCAATACAATGATAATAAACCAATTATTTCAAACAAATAAAAAACAAAAGTAAAAACCTTTTAAGTAAACAATTCAAATAAGATTAGACATCTCAATTATAAAACACCGTTTAACAATACAATAAAAAATACAAAATAGCATTTTAAATTAAATTTAGATAACACTTAAAAAAGAGAAACGAGATAAAAAAAACTCAAATATATTTTTTATTGAAAAAATTACAGTTTTTAGTTTATTTTTAAAAGTTGAAAAATTCCGACTTTTAGAAAAATTAAAATTTTTTAAAACAGCTTGGTTTCACAAAAAAACTCCGCGAAATGATATAAGAGATCTTCCTAAATTTGTATGCAAATAATGTTGATAAATAAAACTGTTATTACTTAGATCATATTTGTTTTTGGGCTTTATTGGATAATAGCGTTGGTGTTGTATGAGTAAAAGGATCTCTAAAGTTTTTTATTCGCGCTAGATACTTCTGTTGTCGATAAAGAGGATCTAATTAACTTCTTTGACTTGAACCATTTTGAAATTTTAATTAATTCCTTGTTCATGTCATTAAATAGTGTTATGATATTATTGCTAGACAGAATAAAGTTTATGTCATCAGCAAACATTATTGTCATTAAATTTGAGTCATAAAGATCATTAATATAAATGAGAAAAAGGTTCTAGTATAGACCCTTGGAGGACACCGAATGTTGTATCTAGTAAATATGTCGAGGGTACTTCAATTTGAACATGCTTTTTACAATCGCTTAAATAGCTTTTGAGTAACTATGGAAGATTACCACAGATTCCATAATTTTTAAGTTTTTTAATAAGAATCTCACGATCTATCTTAACGAATGATCTATTTTATCAAAGCCTTTTGATAAATGCCTAAATTGAAGCTATTAACTTTAAAGATGAGCCTTTAGTTAATAAAATTTAAAAAAAAAATAAAGACGAAGAAAGCAAAAAGTTGATTAAGATTAGTTATATGTTTGAATTGTAAGGCCTAAACTCTGCGTTGGATTCTTTCAAATCAGAAATTCTTAGAGCAGTCTTTGCAAGAGCACAACGTAGTTCATTTTATGCAACAAGTCTACTTCTGTATTTAGATTTGATTCTCAACAACCTTGAAAGCCTGTTTCAAAAAGAATTTTGATGAAAAAGGAAGAAGCAGGCGCAAAGCAATCTGAGACAGAACAGGATACGACTGATCACGTTGAAGAGTAATCATTTCTTGCTGCATCACTGGTAAAGTTCAATAAACTCATCTTGTGAATTCTCGGGAATATCGTCAGCTCTGACGTTTGTTGTTGAAGATTCAATTGGAATGCTTGAATCTTTTTTGACAAATCTAAGAATGTTGCATTTAGACCTGGAGCGATAAAATCACCTTTTTTAAGATTGTAAAGATGTCAACCAAATATTTTGTGAAGTTGGTTTTTCTCTCCAAAAAGTGCTTCAGAGAGTGGTTTTGATTTTTTATAAAAAACGTTTTTAATTTATCATGAAAATCAAAAAACACGTTTTAAAACTTTGCCTCAGGCAATCACTTCACATCAGTGAGAAATAAAAAAAATTATTTGATGCATCCAGTTCACTGTAAAAGTTTGAAAATAGGTAGTTATTTAAAGCACTATCTTATACAAAATTTAAGGCACTTTTTAGGTTTTTTAGTATTTTCACAAATTTGTCCGGCAATGTCTTCGTTGTTAAAACTTCGATGAATCATACAGTGAGCTCTGATGATAAAATGATGCATTTATTACCAGACATTTAAATCCAGACTAAATTCTAGCATTGCCGTAGCCCCGTCTGTGCAAACGCAACAAACATTTTTCTAAGAAATTTCATGATTTTAAAAAAAAGAAGCAATACATTGTGTGCAGTAGTTATAGTTTCAAATGATTTACAAATAAAGAAACTTATCTTTGAATTAACATTTATTAAGATACTTTGCGTAAACCAGTAAGCCACATCTAGTAAGTAAGCGGGGCCCCGGTCCCGGCCCTGGCTAAAAATGAGCCTTTTTCCAAACTCGGCCCAGATAAAATTTTAAGATTTATCAGGGGTTGATAGCCGGGGCTAGAAAAAAATTTATAACTCTTTATATATCATAATTTTATACTAAAATTTACTATTTATTAAATTCTAGCATACATTTAAGCCAGTATTTAATAAATAGAGACAGATACAGTAAATGGATGCAACTTGTTGAATAAGAAGCCTAATACGAAACAGTTTTGGTTTGTTGTAATAGAGATGATAGCTCATTTGAGCATTGATCAATAGGGTGGGTCGTACTTTTAAATTTTTAATTACGGAAGTGCGTGCAATAATTATTTTATGTATTAGGATATTAGAAGAGACGTGAATAATTTTTTTTTTCTTAAAAATTTCATCTAGCGTGGGCGCAGTGTGTTTAAAAAATGTCAGTTTTACGAAAAACTCATGATATTGGCATTTTTCGGCCTTTTTTATATTAGCCAAAGGTAAGGCAATTATCAAAAAACAATCAGACATGACATAAAAATAAAACATAATATTCGGTGCTACTTTTCTTAATGCTATACAAATACGGTAGACGTATGAAAAAATGTCTACCATTATGGATTTAACAAAAAAAAATATCTATAATTAAATGTTAGAAATGGGATGGTGCGCAATATTTTGTTTATATATTAGGATATTAGGAAGACGTGAATAATTTATTTTTTCTTAAAAAGTTCATCTTATGTGGGCGTAGGGCGTTCGAAAAATGTTAGAAATGGGATGAATAATAGGGGCGTTTGAATAAATAATAGGGGCGTTTGAATAAACGTAGGGCGTTTTAATATATGTTAGAAATGGGATGATGCGCAATATTTTTTTATGTATAGGATATTAAAAAAAACGTGAATAATTTATTTTTCCTTAAAAAGTTCATCTTATGTGGGCGTAGGGCGTTTGAAAAATGTTAGTTTTACAAAAAACGCATCAAATTAGCGCTTTTTTTGCCTTTTTTTCATAAGCCTATGGTGATACAATCATCAAAAAACAACAAGGCATAATATAGACATTAAAATAAAACATAACTTTGGTGCTACTGTTCATAAAGTCATACAAAAACGTATTAATAAGTACCGTGTTTGCTTTAGGATATTAGAAGAGGAAAAAAATTTATTTGCTCTATCGATAATAAATAAGATAGTTCCAACAATAATTTACAAACTTTCTGAAGGATTAAAAATGTATTGTTCCTAAATAAAATGTTATCTAAAAGATACAACATATTTAAAGCTCAAATTATTTATTGAGATCATAAATAAAATCCAAAGCAAAACAATTCATATTGCTTAAATTAATATAAATAGATGTTTTTTTGATTGGTTTACGGGCGTGATTTCTCGATGTGCTAATGTTGCTCTGATGAACTCATCTGTTCTATCTTTTCCAAACACCGGTTGAGAAGCTCTTCTGACTACTTGGACATATCGTTCAATAGCTTGCTCATGAACAGGAAAACAAGGTATACACATCGGAATATCATTGTGTTTTAAAAGTTCATACTTTGACAATAAACATGTAAGTAAAGGTTCGTGTACATCCAAACTCAATCAGTTAGATCAAAAAGTGATTCAGCATTTTCATTATGTATATGTTCTCTACTTCTTACATTAGTGTTTCCGTATTTTAAATCTCCTGTTAATTTTAAAATTGTTTCAACTGCAAATTGTCTTTCTGCTTTTTCTAGTCTACACAACAATGCTTGAAGAACATTTTCACTATGAGCATTCCATGAAGAAGATAAAACATAGGGCATTACAGTGTCTTTAACTTTAAGTCTTTGATAAGAAAGAAGTTTTAATTGCTTGAGTATATGGTTAGGCCCTTCAGTCCACTTTCACTTTATTTTGATTTCAAACCAAAGTGGCGCATAAACTCCAACAATAAACTCCACCAGAAGTTGAAGATTATATTTTTCTTTATAATGCGGAGCACGAAAGTAAACATATTCTATTTGCGAAATTCAACCATCTTGCATGCGAATGTGGCCCAATGTCATTAGCTTTAAGATTTTCCGGAAAAACCCTAGCGTTAGTTGCATGGGTAATTTGCTAAAGATACTTTTGGTCATCTGATAGCGATTTTACAACTTCAGAGTCAAGTTCTATTATTGCATTAGGAAATTTAATTTTTTTTTATACTATCTTTGACTATGAAGCTAGTTGCCTTATCTATAAGTTTTCTAATATAACCAGAAAAGTTATTTTTAGATGCAGTTTTTTTGTCAAGCTGAATCATAAGATGTCGGAGAGGTAGCTCATTTGTATGAAGAGCACAAATTATCCACATTAGTTTTTTATCCAATTTATGTTCAAGGTAATGGATAAGACCTCCTTTCCAACTAGTGTTTAAAGTTGTTGAGTCCGCACCAATGGCAACTAAATAGTCTCCAACATCATGATTCATAATTCATTTGTAAAGATTATCAGCTATTTGCTTAGCTGCAGTCTCTACTCTTTCTTCAGAAATGTTAGTAAAATGAAGTTGGTATTTTCTTCCAGGTTCAGAACAAACTGAATAATGTTCTTCTTTTTTTTCCGATTGAAGTAATTTTCCATCTTCTTTTTCTCTCATGTACTTAATTAAATCTTTTCATCCATCAAAAAGTATACATTGAATATTATCACTCTTTGCTACTTTTTCAGCTCTACCTCGGACTTCTTTCATCAACTTAGTCTTACTTTGTTTTATTTTTTTGTGATCAACAAAAGTATCAGTATATTTCTTTAAAAAATTTGGATCTTTTGCAGAAGCTATAGTATCAGTAGCTATGGCTGCAGCAGCTCTGTTAGATACCCCATACCTAATAGCGGCTTGAGAAACCCTGGTAATATCTAAGTAACTTTTTTTCAAACTGAAGTCAGCTTTTTCTGTATCATTTGCTTTTTTGTTACCAATGTCCGAATCGTTTGTTGTTTGAAATTTTACTGCTATAGGAGAAAATAAATTATGTTAAATAATTTTATAATATTAATTAAATAATAAATCAAAATAATTTATATTAAATTTATACTCAATTTTTTTAATTCACAGTTGAAATAAAAAAAAAAAAGTTGAAATAAAAAAATTTTAATATTTTAGCATTTACCTATATCCTCACTATTTGCTCCAGGTATTTTAGAGTCTGATTCTTTTCAATCCAAATATCTTGTTAACCGATGTGTCTCTGATATATCAACTAATCCTATTTGTAAAGAACTTTTCTTACCAATTTTATTTCTTTGAGCTTGTAGGAAAAATAGTTCTTGCAAAGGTATCTTTGCTACTTTTGGACATATGCAAGTTACATGAGCTTTAAAAAGATAACCATTGCATCAATTTTCATTACAGCATAAGATTTTGCTCTTACATTTTGTCAAGTCAAAATGCTTATCAAGTTTGTCCGTATACATATTTCTTTTTTTTGTAGTTCTCAATTTTCCAATGTCTATTGCAATGTTCCATTCAAGGACAAGTTTATCGACTGCATATTTTTCTGAGACCATCGGCATTGTAGAATTTGCTGACATCTAAATACTTTTTATTTTAAGAAGTATTTGTATACACATACATCTTGTATCCAAAACTGATCTATAACGCAACAAAATTCCGTATCGTAAACAATCTCTCAGCGTAGGCAGCTCTGATGAACAAAGTTCAAGTCCATTCCTCAACAGCTCGTACAATTTAAGGCATTTTAATATTGTTTGAGCTCGAGTAGATTTAGCTATTTATCGCAATGAAATTGATGTTATGTTTGTTTAAAAATATTAGTAGCTTTTTGTAGTAGGTAAAAAGACTACCTTTATATATATGTTATAAATTTATTAATTACATCATTTTTATAACAATATTTAGGATGTCAAAGTGATCATAAAAACATAAATAAAACGCAAATCGCCAGGAAATTATTACCTTAGCAATTATCCTACAAATAAGCTATTGGAACTTTATAACAAATAAAAAATCATACTGACTATGATAACTATGATTCACCTCATTTTATACTAGTGGCATTAAGTGCATTGAAAATAACAATAAGTTAATACTAATTTTTTTTTTTAAGTTTTTAAAAACTGGCATTTTTTAAACGCCCTGCGCCCACAAAAGATGAACTTTTTAAGAGAAAATAAATTATTCACGTCTTCCTAATATCCTAATATATAAACAAAATATTGCGCACCATCCCATTTCTAACATTTAATTATAGATATTTTTTTTTGTTAAATCCATAATGGTAGACATTTTTTCATACGTCTACCGTATTTGTATAGCATTAAGAAAAGTAGCACCGAATATTATGTTTTATTTCTATGTCTATGTTATGTCTGATTGTTTTTTGATAATTGCCTTACCTTTGACTAATATAAAAAAGGCCAAAAAATGCCAATATGATGAGTTTTTCGTAAAACTGACATTTTTTAAACACACTGCCCCCACGCTAGATGAACTTTTTAAGAAAAAAAAAGTTATTCACCTCTCTTCTAATATCCTAATACATAAAAAAACTATTGCACGCACTCCCATAGTTAAAATTTTAAAAGTACGACCCACTCTATTGATCATGATTAGAGAAACAGCATAAGAAAGGAAGGCTAAAGTCTGTCGCGACTGCTGCTGCTGATGATAATGATGATGATGATGATGATGATGATGATGATGATGATGATGATGATGATGATGATGATGATGATGATGATGATGATGACATCATCATCATCATCATCATCATCATTATTATCATCATCATCATCATGTTGATCATAATGATGTTTATAAAGGCATACATATACTCAAAATGAAACATAAATTTTGAAAAAAAAAAAGTGCTTTAGGATGTATAAATGTTTATGCAGCCCCGGTCCCGGCTATATTTTATCAAACCTGGCCGCATCTGTTGATTCAACAAGTTAGATGCTAACAAGGGGAGACATCACCAATTTTTCTACTGACGGTGTAAGAAAAAACATGTGCTGCAGGTGCAACTTTAGTGCCATCAAAATGCGATTTTTTGACTGATAAGCATATAGCAGTTTGATGAACATAAACAAATAATTTTAAAAAAAAAAATAGCGGCCATAGAAAAATTGTTACGCGACCCACACTGGGGTTGCGATCCACAGTTTCGGACTACTAACATTAAAAAAATAAGTTATTATTTTTAAAATAGATTATATTTATTCACACTTTGAAGGGTTTCAAGATGCCATATTAAAAAAACTCAATTTTTATGCTTAAAAAAAAATCATTTTTTTAAGAAAGACATTTTTTATATTGTTAAAAAAATGTCTTTTTGTTTTATTTAACAAAACAAAACAAAAAGACATTTTTTTAACAATATAGCCTATTGCACTATGATTTCTAAAAAAACCATAGTGGGTTGTTTTGTTGCTTAATTTTACTAATAAATAGACGAGTAAAACCAGGTCAAACTACACACCACATTATTCCGCCATAATACACCACAGCATTCCGCCATAATACACCACAGCATTCCGCACACTGATCGAAGTTTTTAAATAAAAACTAAACGGACGAGCTATGAAAAAAATTAAAAATAGGCTTGAACACATAATTATCTCCTCTATGCCAATTAATAAAATTATATGTATATCCCAATTACCAATTTTTTCTTTTTTTAAACAACTTTATCAGGGGATCAAAAATTTTTATATATTTCTTATCGTTGAGAACAAAATAGCGCTAGAACCGAAACTGATATAAAAGTAATTTAGCCCTTGATGTTATTTTAACCCTTGTCTTGTTGGAAATTAAATTTCCATTCTGAGAGTATAACTTTAATGCAGCTATAAAAAAAAGATAAAACATTTTGTTATAACTGCATTAAAGTTATACTATCTGCGCGAAGTCACTTAGTCAATTAATTGAGTGAGGGGTTCTATTAAAAAAGAGAGCCTGTTTTTACTTTTTAATTTTCTATTTATTTTATATAGAAAATTAAAAAAGTAAAATCAGGCTTTTTTTTTAATAAAAACCCAATTAATTGACTAATTGACTTCGCGCCTATCTTTATCTATTTAACATGGTGTTAGTTCAATTAAAAATGAATTAATATGTTCAACATGATCATAGTTGACTCATTAAAAACCAATTATTATGTTATTTTGCAATATAATCACTAACTTAATTCGCTCACTTTAAAATGTCAAATTTAAAAAAAGCCTACAAGGAAGATACTAAGATACTAGCCACATTAACTGTTATGAATCAAAAAATACTTCACTGAGAAAAGCTGAGTTCAAATATAGCGTTCCAAGCTCAACACTTGAAGAATGTAAAAAAAACAACAACAAAGTTTCCATGGCTCAGATACAACAACGACACTTTGAAAAAAAAACAGAAAGAATGATGCGTTCTAATCACTTGGTGACTGGAGTTATGATTTGACACAAAATGAACTTCTTTAATTTGTCATTGGCTACCTTAAACGCAAAGATCCCTCAAAAATGGTGAGCATGTTTTTATGGCTTTATAAAGAGAAGGCCACAAAAAATTTATTCGGACAACTCAGCATCTAACAGAGCTGCTTCTTGTACACCAAAAATAATTGACCGTTATTTTGAATGCATCACTAAATAATTAAAAAAATAGAATTTTCTGGTGATCAAGGCAAAACAATCGTAGTTTATCGAAAAGGGACAAAATCTGCATTTAAACTTACTGGCAACAATGAAAAAAGTAATTATTTTGTGTACAATTACTGCAAAAGGTTGCTAAACATAACTTTTTGTGTTAAGTTTAGCAACGTTTACAGCATCCTTTGCAGCCTTTTCTTTATCTCTGTGTTTTGAGGAACTTGAGCAAATTCTCTTCGGTAATACATTTTTCGCCAAGTTTTTACAAGTTGCACTGCTTCAATTTTTTAACATGCGATTGGTTTCAGGCTTGAAAAAATAGCTTCAACTCTATCGTGATAACGCTTTTGCAACCCTCAACTCATGCTTTATATCTATTAAAACTCGAAGCTTGCGTGGTTAATCAGTGTGTAGTTGCAGTAGGTACTGCGGCGGTTTGAAAAAAGTTTGAAAAAAAAAAATTGAAATAAAAAAAAAAAAAATTATTTAATTTTTATTGCGGTTTAACTAGAGGTCAAAGCCGCCGCCATTAGCGAGAAGCCGCCGCCACTTGTACCTACTTTTTACAGCCGCCACTTTGCGTTATTAGCAACTACTAAGCCGCCAATCAAACAATATATTCAGCCGCAGCCGATTTCAAAGTCACTTTTGTTGGCTGGAAGAAAAAAAAGAAGAGTTTAATAACCCAAAGTTCTCTTGTATAACTTAAAAGCAACTAGTTATTTGGAGCTTCTTTTTTTGTGTGTGTAGCTTTTCCGTTTGCCATTTAAATTTTCTCTAAGATGAAATAGTAACAACGCACTCCTCCGTTTTATAAGTACATGAACGTCCGCTCTTTCTTTCATATTTTTCAAATATTCTTGGCTTATAAACATTGGCTTCGCTTTAAAGACACAAACAGAGTTTGTATTACTTTGTAATGGATCAAGAAGAATCGCATAATTCACATAACAATTCTTTAAAATACTTGAACATTAAGCTGTGCAGCTCATTTAAAAAAACAACCACAGATTCATCATTAGTATGGAAATACTATGGTCAAATAATGACACGAAATGGTAAAGTTATCGACGATGTACATTATTACTGTAGCGAATGTTTTTTGATAGAAAAAGGAAAAGTCGAGTCCTCAGGTGCAGGTCATTTATCAAAAATTCACAAGGTTAGGATTTCCACATCAAGCAGTAATTTGAAAAACCATCTATTTATTGTTCACAAAATATTAACAGACAAACCTGCCGCTGAAGTGAAAAATGATCAACTTTTACGTAGATGGTGCAGTACCTCTATAGCAAGTTCATCGAAATATGATTTAAGTCGCGATCTTGTCCTTTGGTTTTCTACAGATCTACTACCATTTTCTCATGTTGATAATGAAGGATTTAAAAAGTTTTTTGAGAAAAACATTGGTCTAAAACTTCCCACAGGTTCTGCTGTGAGTCAAGTAGCATTACCTAATATGTACAAATCTTTAAGGCGATCTGTATTGGGAATTTTACAAAATATTGATGCAGCAACAATTTTATTTGATGGTTGGACTGACAAGTATAAAAAAATTAATTATATGGGTCTGAAGTGTTCCATTATCAATGAAAACTGGCATAAAAAAATATTTACTTTGGCTTGTTTGCCTTTAGAATCTCATACAGGTGAAAATTGTCATAATTTTATCAAAGACATTGTTCAAGAGTTTTTTCAGAGGCGTTGTAGAGATATGAGGCTGCATACCGTACATGACGGTGCAGCGAATATGATGAAAACCTCTAGACTTTTAGGTTCAAAGGATCCACAACATTGTCTAGCTCATATCTTGCATTTAATATTGACATGTGATGGCATAGATAATTGTACTGAAACAAAATGTTTGTTAGAAAAATGCAGAAGAATTGTAACCTGCCTGAATTTCAAGTCAACTTTACTTTTAGAGGAATCACACTGTGAAGCAGACATTCTTGCTGAAGTGAAAAACATTGATGATTTAGAGCAGCAATTTCCCATTCAAATTGATGATGAAGCAAACATGATTGACACAAATAATTTAGATATTTCTTGTAATGAAAAATTTGACGATAATTTCATAAAAAGACAACATAGAAGTCTGAAACAGCAAATACGCACAAGATGGAACTGTGCTCTCTTTATGATAGAATCAATTAACCAATTATTAGATCCTGTAGAAATTTTACTTAAGAAATGTGGTAGACAAGACCTTTGTTTAGATAATGATGAACAAGCTTTGATTTCAGAATTGGTTAAATTTTTAAAACCATTTGAATCATTAACCCTTGTGGTCAGTGCTGGAAATTCGCTTTCTATTTTGCCATTAGTTAAACACAAAATACTAAAACTTCTTTCGATTAACTCTTGTGATTTGAATGAAATAAAAAAATTAAAGGAGTGTTGCTCCCGAAAAATTGATAAAAGATTTAAGTTATCTACTTCTGCAAAAATTTGCTGTTTTTTAGATCCAGCCACTAAAATTTTATATACAAGAGATGAAATAAAGGAAAGTTTGTTGGAGAATGCATTAAACATAAAAGTGAACCAATTAGATTTAATTCAAGGTATTATATGTCTATACAACTAACTACATCAATAAAAGAGGTTTTTGTTTTGGAGACAATTACTGAAACACAAACAAATTTTATTTAAAAAATAATTAATTTTTTCATATTGTTGAAAGTGGAAAATAGAGTAGTTATTATTTTATTAAATCATTGAGTTCATCAAGTAATGTTTGTTTATTATTGATATCGTTTTTTATTAAATTGATTTATCTGGTTTTAGTTATATCAAAGTCAGACAATGATGAAGATTCAAAATCAGGTCCTAGTGCTAAGCGACAACTACTTCAAGAGATGAAGAAAAGTGTTACTTCTGCGGATAAAAATTATCAAATTATCAAAAAGTAGAGCAATTTATCTCTCATACACCTACGACAGATGAAGAACTGGATTGTTTATTGTTTTGGCGAAATCATCATGCAAAGTATCCACACTTAGCAGTGCTTGCAAAAGAGTATTTTAGCATACCAACCTCAAGTGTATCAGTGGAGTCCATGTTTTCACTAACTGGATTGATTTTGAACTCAAGAAGAAGCAGTTTAAGTTCTTTCAACATAAACATGACTATCTTTATTCATGATAATATCAGTCTTCTTTGATTTTAATTTTAATTGAAAAAAAAAGTTGCGTTAATTTAAATTTATCATTATTATTATTGTTTTCTTTTTGTCGAAAACAATACTTATTTTACTTCAGAGCAATTTGCGCAGCCAGAAGCCAGCAACTTTGTTGGTCAGCCAGTATCAGCTAGTTGGCCAAGTTGCTCAGCTTTTAGCCACCTGCTAAATCTGTCAGCCAGCTAGTGCAATGTTCTAAGCACGGCTTTAAACTCTAGGTTTAACCCGCTTTTACTCTAAGCATTATCTAATCAATATTTATTACATTGGTATAAAGTTAGTAAATTAATAAATGATTAATTAGTAAATAAATTATTTTGTCTTTTTAGACGCTTAATGAAAGTAACCAATAAAAAACGTGTTTTATTAGAAGTCATTGAACAAGAAAATGATTAAGTTTAATTTTTAGAGCATTGAATATTTTTTGTTACGAGTCTTAGCATCTATGTTCTTAGATCTAAGCATCCTGACAAAAGTGTCCTTTATAAATGACACATACTTAAATACCATTTCATATTACTTTGCAAAACTGTTTAAAGATGTATTAGAATTGGGAATTTTTTCATAACTCGTAAATTTTATTGATAAATTTTTAGTATTTTAAGAATTTTCGATCTGTTCGGAAAATTTAATCTTAAAAGACTTTAGCATTTTAAAAAAAACAAGTTTGCGCCTTGAAATTTTAAATCAGTTACACCTGTTTTTTTTGAGCAGATTTTAACTACGTTAATAGTGCATTGTCTGTGTACATTGTGATTATATATAAAATTGTTATAAAACAAAATCTCTCCGTTTTGTTTTGAAGACAAATTTGTAAAGTAAACGAGGGTTTGTTATTGAATAGTTTCCTATTTTCGTTTTAAAAAACTTAGGAGTTAGTAATGAGAAACTTATAAGAAGAGCAAAATTGAATGTTTTAGCTGTTCACACTCCCATTCTTTGGGGAAGAGGGCAGCTTTCCCGCTCGTTTCACGCACTATGCTGAATTCGCCACTACAAATAAAACAATATTTAAATCGCAAAGTTGAAGTTTAGCTAAGACAACTAAAGGTATAGAAAGAGGTAGACTGGGTATTGCATTGTAGAGGTGGACTGGGTACCTGCGTGACAAAGTTATTTAATTTTTATTGGTTATTCTAGCAGTAAAAAATAGTCAATATTTAATAATCAGATAAGCATTTTGATAGCGGTGTAGTCGTAGAGTTCTTGCTTCATAAGCGAGAAATTTAGATTTCGATCCCCACCACGTCCCTGGTAGTACCGCGCTCAACTAATTTCACCGCGCAGCGGCCTCCAAAACATAAGGTTTGTGTTTCGGAGTTATAGAGTTGAGAGGGTTGTAACTGCAATTAAATATCGTTTGTAGTGGCCTTCTCGTCTTTGGGAAGGAAAACTTAACATTAAAAAAAACAATTAATCTGATTCTATCTTCGAACCTTAATTTCAAATTGTCTTAAGTAAACAAAATCTCTTTTTAATTTAATTAAACGGAACAATTTTTAGCTTTAATTAAATTATAAAAATTTCAAAAGACTTTGAATGTAAAACAAGGGTGTTATATTTTATTATAACAAAAAAAATTAACATTTAATCATATTTATTATTTTTCCATCCGTTTCTTAGACGTTGTTTTTAACGTTCTTTGCCGTTTCTCACTAATTTGTCTTCTATAAAATAACTTTTAGCTATTATCCTATTTTAGTGTTATCGATTGAATCTAAAACATTGCTTTGAACATGCTGTTTTCCTAAACTATCATTGGTGTTTTTTTTATTCTGCTCAAAATCGTATGTCTCAAACTCTATATATTTCGGTTGTACCTTTTTTCCGAAGAAATTTACAAGAATTAGCTTAGAAATTATAAAAGATAAGGGTAAACCAACAAACGAAATATACAACATACACAGTGATACTTTAGGAGTTCCTATCGTACCCAATGCACAAAATATTGACCAAACAGGAACGGTAGCTACGTTAAATATTGCATAAAAGTAGTTGTATGAATCGGATTTTAGCTCATTTAAAGCTGACGGAAGTAAATACTTTTTTTTTGTTAAAAAACCATAAAGGAAAATGAACAAGTTCGATGAGCTTGAACAAAATACTACGAGGGCAGCAACACGAATACTTGCTTTCGTATCCTCGTTTCCTTTTTTTGAAAATCCTAATATCAAGCTACCCAAAATAGGACAAAGGCTGACAAATGCAAGAAATATTTTTTGAAAATGTAGCATAATTGCAGTTACAGTTCTAAACATGTTCAAAACAATGTGATTAACGTACCAAAGAGTTAAGATAATAATAAAGGTAGCAAGAAAGGAAAGAAATTCAGGTTTCATGTTATCTAGTGCAGATAATAGTCCGTATTTTTGAATTCTTTCTTTGGATGGAAAATTCTTTTCAGTGATGTCAAGAATCAAGATACATGCGACAATAGCAATAATAGTATCACTCATAACTTCAACTCTATCTTTTAGAATGCTCCCTTTAGAAAAGAAGAAGTAAAATTGATATTTTTCCATCTTTGAACGTTTGTCGATTCGTTGTCGAATAAACAGGTGAAGGTTACGAATTGTTGGCATGAATACTAAAACAGCAATAAATGACCAAGAAATAGCAAAGTGTATAAAACAAAATAAACCACCGGCTAAAACAAGTAAAAAGCTAACAATTGGTTTTATTAAAAATATTGTTCGAACTTTGCGTAGTTCACAATTGGACCATTTTTGCATTTCTATATGAAGAATTCTTGGTGATGAGGTGGCGTAGCAAATCAACACTATGTCAATTATTTGAATCAATCCCAAAATGCAACAAGTTAAAATTGTAGACGCGATTTCAAATGGGTAGTGCCCTTGAAGTGCTAATAAAAAAGGAAGTACTGTGGTAATTAATAATTCACTGATAACTAGCGTTAACACAATATCATCGATACGTTTAATTACCATTGCTCGTATATTAATATTCTCCCATATTGCCAAGATAACAGCGAATCCGAGGAAAAACATAATAACTTCAGTTTGAATTTTATAAATGAATTCAAGAAGAGTTTGACCATTTTTCAATGAAACTAAGTTTCGTATTGGAACGACTAGAAAAGCTGCGCAGATTGCCATTATAACGTCAGCAAAAGCGAGCAAACGCTCAGAAGAAACAACGTCGCCATTCTGGTAGGAATCTGGTAATATTTCAGTTAAGTGTTCATCAAAGTATTCTTCGGTTTTACTTTTCTTTTTAATGCGTTTTAGTTTAGTATTGTTATATAAACTTCCATTACCCGTGTCTGCTCTCGCCATTATAAAAACTTTACAAAATCTACTAAAATTCTACGGAGTCACAACCAACGTAAGTTTTATATTTTGGTAATTGCCATTTGTTAATCTTGTTTTAATATATATTTTTTTTTTATTAATTATTTTAATAAGTGACTGGTCATTTATTTACCAAATCTAACCGCACTGCGTCATTTTAGATTAGTTAAAAAATAAATCTAATTTTTAGGTTAGTGTTGTGATTATGAAAAATTATAGATTTTTTTTTTTAAATAAACTAAAAGTTTTTATTATAAATTAACAATAATAGTTATTTTTTTTGTATTTCAAAAGAAAAAAGCGAGATTTTGATTGATTTAAAGGATTTTATGTAATCTCCCGTACCCTCTAATCATTTTTTTGTTTCAAGGCGTGGAGTCACCGTCCTGGAAACTTATGTTTAGTAAATCAAACTACCAAATATTCTACTTTTTTATTTTTGAAAAAAAGATGTTTGATTATATATATATATATATATATATATATATATATATATATATATATATATATATATATATATATATATATATATATATATATATATATATATATATATATATATATATATATATATATATATATATATATATATAATATTATATTTCATAGTCTCTTTCCAGAATAATAAGTCCACTGTTTATCTTACACTTGGGTCTTGTCATTTTTTTTAAAACTTTACTTACATGAAAATTAGTTGCTAACTTACAAACAACATGACATCAACATAATTACTCAAATAATGACGTATTTATAAACAAATAGCCGTTTTTTGTTTTTGATTATTTGACCATTAATTATTAGTTTATTTTGGTATAAGTTTAATTGACAGTTTTTAAAAAGTTCATCTTTTTTAATAAGAAAAGTTATAGTATTTAATTCATATATTTTTAACGTAATAAATTCTATTGTTAAAATTTAATGTTGAATTAAGTCACTGGTTTTATCTATTATTACTAGGGAGTTTAGGCAATATTTATAGCAAATGTAAATATTTTTTTATATTAAATGCATTATATTCCTTATTATATTTCATTTTCAAAATGGTTTTAACCACCTCTGTAGCTTATTTAGTTTCAAAGATATACGTGTTTATATATTTTCAATTCATAGACTTTTTATGAAATATTTTCTTAAAGTATCTAGTTAAATTTTTGGCACACAAAAAAAAAACTTTTTAATGTTTTTTTTTATTGCGTAAAAGGTTGTGTAAACTAACTTATAATAAAATTTTATTAAAAGTTAAATTGTAAATCCAAACTGAACAAAATTGAACAATTCATAAGTAGAATTTTTTGGTGGGTTAACGCAGACGTACCATGAAATAGTCAATTAACAGTATAATATGTTTGAATATGTTTTAAATTTTTTTGTACAAAATAAATTTTCAAATGTTTTAATTTATAATACGTTAAGCGTAACAAAACTTTGATGATAAACATTAACTTAAATTATTTTTATTAAAATAAATTAATTTTATTTTTCTTTAATAAATTATCAAATGAACAACGTGGACCCAAATAAAACAGGCCGAAAACGTCAAAATACGTACAAAAGAAACATAAATCTAAAATTTATTTTTACACAAACAAAAAAGATTTTCAACGACTTGTTAAAGAAGTCAACGACTTGTTAATAATTTCAGTATTATTATAAATTCAAAAAGAGATTTAACCACTAATAGTCTACTGTTTTGACTAATTTATTGTTTTCAGTACCTACGATAATATTAAAAAACTTTTTTTAAATGGGGTTAGGGCTTCTAACTTTTTTGAAAATTTTGAAAACAATGAATGAAAAACTCGTTGAATTGTTCTATTTTATTGTATTTGGCTTTAATTGATTGTATACTCTCGAGTCCATAATTAAAGGGAGGGGTGGCGTTTATTAATTTTTGAGAAACTTTGCCTCCCACCCTAAGCTTATTAAGACCCCCCTCCCGTTTATTAATTTTAACTTATTATTAACAAAAAAATGATATCTAAAAACTAAAAAAAAAAAAAATCAGTGAAAATCAGCTTTAAAAATTAAAAAATATATACTAGTTACTGATAAGTAATAAAACTTTCAGTGTAAATTCTGACCACCCCCCCACCCCCCGGTTTATTAAATCTTGACTAAACTCCTCAACCCCACCCACACTTATATTACCCCCTAACTAGTATGAGGAAATTGAGAGTACATAGATTAACAGATATGAAATTAACATAGATTAACAGTCATGGAAATAAACAGTCATAATAACATAGATTAACAGTCATGGAAATACTTATACGGATTATCTTATCTATCTATTCGTCTTAAATTTTTCAATAGATGTCTTAAATCGTTTTTTCCTCGAAATAAATTATCGCACTATTAATGTACCCAAGTTTGACTATATGTTGCAAACTATTTGAACACAGAAATTTCAATTTTTAAAATTCTTTCAAAACTTTGCAGACATCATATCTGTAAATTTACTGAAAAAATATTTTAATTATCGAATTGCAAGAGTAGGTTAAGTGTGTATTGTCAACAAACAATTTTATACATAATTTGCCTTGGCTATTTCGTTTATAAATTAGACAAAATTGTCAAACTTACTTAACGAAGTGCACCAACGAGAAGGTAAGCCATAGGACTTTGCACTCCATCAGTGAGCTGTCATGTTGCCTAAGATTAGCCCTCCATTTCTGGATTCTTTCCTTTACTTGATAGGCAGTTCATGTGAAAGTAATAGTAAATTAGCCTAAGGTTAGCCCTCCATTTCTGGATTCTTTCTTTTACTTGATAGGCAGTTCATGTAAAAGTAATAGTAAATTAGCCTAAGGTTAGCCTTCCATTTCTGGATTCTTTCCTTTACTTGATAGGCAGTTCATGTAAAAGTAATAGTAAATTAGCCTCAGGTTAGCCCTCCATTTCTGGATTTTTTCCTTTACTTGATAGGCAGTTTATGTAAAAGTAATAGTAAATTAGCCTAAGGTTAGCCCTCCATTTCTGGATTCTTTCCTTTACTTGCTAAGTAAAAGTAATAGTATTTTTGCATAAGCTTTTTTTTTTTTTTTTTTTTTATAATAATAATGTGCAGTTAAGCTGCAAATAAACAACAACAAATAAACAAAATTGGTACAGATAAACATATCAGATATGATTCATACTATTTATAAAGATAAAAACCACAGAACTCAAATTCAGTAAAAACACTTTATTGGAACATAACAATAAAAGAAATAAGATTAATATATACTATAGCATTATTCTAAATTTACATTAAATAAAATTACCTTGCAATCATAGCTACAAAGTATAAGATCACCTTTTTCAAAATCAATTAATAAAGGAAATGACCATACTTCATCATGTTCATTATCGTACTTAACAAGGTATGTAGTTCGTCTACCGTTTAATTGATCAATTTAAACCACTTGCGCACATTCCCGAAATACTTCATGAGCATCTTCTTCTCTAACACAATGTTGTATAGAAATCCTACAAAATCAGATGGATTGTTAACAAATTTTGATAAGGAGTGATTTTTTTGTTGCTCTATTAATTTGTTTAGCCTTGCATCCTTAATTTTTTCCATTAATTCTTTTTTTGTTTTGTTTTCAACAGCTGCATCACGTATTGTACGAGGCTTTAAATTATTACTTATATTAGTTAAAGATTGTTTGTTTGGTGTTAAATTTGCTTGAATAACAATAAAAAGATTTTGATATAGTTCCTCTGAAGACAAGTTTATTCTTTTGCATCCTTCTACCTTTGTTTTACAAAAAAGTTTTTTGTCACAATCGACATCTAAGATTATGCGATAAAAATTAAGTTGAGCAAGGAGTACTTTTGATTTAAATGGCTCTTCTATATAAGAAACTGTTTCCTCTGCTTCCTCTAATGATATTTATGCCCTTACATTTAAATTTATCAAATCATTACAAGCTGCAACTTTTTTATGTTGTAGTTTAATTTCTTCTCGATTTTTTTTTTCTTGGTTTGCTAGAAGGTGCATACCTTTATCTTTTTTAAGAGCTTCTTTTCTTTCATCATATTTGCTTTTCATTAATATTACTTTAGTTCTTGAATATTCAAGTAATTTTTTTCTTTCTTCATCTGATTTACCATTAAGCCATTCTAATGTTTGGTTATGAGACCACATTGTCAAAGCCTGGATAGTTTAAACATTTGCATTGGGTTTTGTCTTTTTTAATTGCTTTTAATAAATTATTAGGGTTAGGGCAAGCATTAAGAAATTCTGTTATAGCATCCTTATGATAGTATAGGGCAGCTGCATTGTAATATAAAATATCAAAACAATTTCCAATAAACGGAACAAAAAAAGATTTATCATTACAAGAAGAAAGAAAAGAATTAAACCATGATGCAACACCAGCTTCCTCACTGCACCTTGAATGAAATGGCTTACATGTGGTACGAACTAACCTTACAGCACCACATTCTTTACCACTAAAAGCAAAAACAGTTTCAAAATCATTTTGAAGCAGAATTTCTTCAAAAGAATTCAAAACCTTATCAGTTTCAGATGCAAAATTAGCGAGCAAATGAAGTTTACAGAAAAAATTACTCATGTCCTTCATATTGTCTATGACATCTGAAGAAAGCAAATCCCAGTTATTAATTGCAATCGACAAAAGTTGTTCTCTTAATGTTTTTAACTATGAGTTAAAAAGAGGATTAACCGAAGAAAGATCAGACATTGTTGATTTTATTGATGTTATTAGTTTAGCAAAACTAATTTCTTTTTCAGTGGCTGAGTTGCTAACAACGTCACAAATGTCATCTACTATATTAGTAAAGTTTTGCAAGACAGTTGCTGCATCTTTGCCAACCACTTCTGACAGACCAAAAGATAAAGTTTTCCCACTAGTTGTAGTAATATGAAAGTTTTGATAATGCTTATGGTATTTCTGAGTACCATCACCATGCAAACAATTGCCTATTTTAGATTTTTTATTTATCAAATTATTTTCAAGTATTGCTTCTGCAACTTGAAATTGACCTAGAATTGAAGCTTCCTGCATTAACCTACATTTTACAGCGGCTGATGGTAGCCTATATATGTTCTTTTTTGCTAGTTTGTTTAATACTACTTTTATAATTCAGTTGACACTATTCATACTCATGTTCATTGAAAGAAGTTTCATGATAGTTTCTCGAATGTCATCGCTGTATTTGCCATCTTCAAATGTTATTACTTCCTCTTCATCTAACAAAGAAACCAATTTTTGAAACTCTTGATTCTCCTCTTTTAAAATGTTTGTCTTATTACATAACGAAACAACTTCATCCTCTAAACTTATAACATCTTTCATATTGCAGTCATTAATATAGTTGGTTTTATTTTGCAAAATAATTTTTAAATGACTCACTTTTTTTTGCAGCTTTATTTTCTCGATTTTTAATTCAGAAATGTTTATATCAGAATTTTCAAGAATTGAAGTAATATCTTCTTTTTTTTTTTTCAATTGCGATTTTTTATATTTTGTTTCATTTTTAATGAATTTATTTCATTTTTTTTAATTTCCAGTTGAGTATTACGATATTTTATTTTTTTATTCAAATTTCTAACATTAAATAATTTTTTTTTTGACTTTAATATTTCTAATTTGTTTTCAATAATATTGAGCTTTTCTTCTTTTTCACAATAAAGTTTAGTTTATAAAAAAATTTCAATAAAAAACTCTTTTATTGAAAGTGAACTAAACATTGTTTAGTTCACTTTCAATAAAAGAGTTTTTTGAAATAAGTATTTGCAGATTGCTTGAGATATCTTCAAAATCCTTTGGATGCTTAAAATAATCCAATTCTAAATCCATCATTGATACAAGTTTCCTTTTTAAATTTTTATTTTCTTTTTTAAGCATTTTGTTTTTACTGATAAAGATTGTTTCTTTAGAAACTTCAGAACTAATAGATGTATTATTACGAACATTTGTCACAAGTGGAATAAAGGCTTCACTTAATAACAAATCTAACTTTTTATTTTTGCGTTGTTTCTTTAATTTTTTGATATTATCAACTAATCTATTTATCTTTGTAGCTAATTGTTTTTCATAGCAGAGGAGCTGAACATTAAAATCACTGCAAAATTTACAATATAATGAATTGTTAGAAGTATCTTTTAACGTTAAATACCAATCATAAATTTCTTCATTAACATTTTACTTAAACTATTTTTCCATAAATCAAGTCAAGAAAATATATAAATTTAAATCAATCTAAACATCATACCTAAATTGATATCAAAAAATTTAATGAATTATAAGGTTATTTATTTATCAAAACAATCATTGTTTTGATAAATAAATAACCTTATAGTTAATTAAACTTATTGATATCAATTTAGATATGATGTTAAGATTCACTGTTACAATGAAAGTAAGTTTTAGATAATATATACAATGTTATATATAAAACTTACAGGTAAGTTAAAATAATAAAAAAACTTAATGATAAATATACAGATGATTTAATTAACAACACTTTAACTCTTTTTATCTACTTATCAGTAAATAAATTTTATTTATTTACTGACTACAAATTTTTACCTAAATATAAAATTAGAAAAAAAATTACTTCACTGAAGTAATTTGTTTCTAATTTTATGATTTAATAGCTTATCAAAAAAGTTCAGCTAGATATATCAACCAAAATCATACTAAATAAATATCAGCATTATAAAAATGTATGTATAATAATGTTCAATAAAAATATCAGATCTTTTTTTCCATATGGACTAAGAAATCCGCAGAAAGTTATCACTTAGTTAAGCGCAGTGCGCTTAATAAAACGGGGGTATTTCTAAAAATCACTTTGAAGAAAACAAAAAACCCACCCTATATAAACTTTTTATTTTAAATCAAAAAAAAAAATGTACATAACAAATAAATAGCGGCAGAACTTATTTTCACGTGATTCCAGATGAACTATCTTAATTTACTGGTATTTACACAAAATTGAATCATTTAAAAGAAAATAACTTTTTCAATTCAAGAGAAAACTGTCGGAATCACATAAACAAATGTTTTACGTTCTTTTCTGAAAAATAATACATCAATATATATATATATATATATATATATATATATATATATATATATATATATATATATATATATATATATATATATATATATATATATATATATATATATATATATATATATATATATATATATATATATATATATATATATATATATGTATTTAATTAATTTCCATGGGTGGGTTTTTATTCTTCGACACCTACATAAAATCATTTCCTTCGTATTTTGGACGAAGTTTTCCGAAAGTTTTAAAAAATCACGTGACTAAACTCCCTACTCACCGTTCCTAGCTCGACGTCACGAAATAATTAAGAGTTGTTTTGATTTCAAATCTGCCATTATGGAGGACAACTAAGTTAGCGGAACTAATATATTAATTATAACTCCGTGGATAGAGTACCGAAAGTCGGTACTATAAGAAAATTTTCTTATAGTACCGGAAGCGCGTCTATTGGTTGCAAAAGTCACGTGTAAAAACAAATTCCGATTTTAGATAAAAACTGGTAAGCGAAAGATACTATGACTCAAAATGAGGTTTTGATTTTTTTTAAAAACGAAGACCAGATATATTACTGATTTGAGGAGAAATGTAGGAGAGTGCTGCTACATCGATTGATCTATACCTGTCCTAACCCAAACCCTCAGCCGATGTAGCAGCATTCCCTTGCATGTTATCCCTAAATTAGTCAATGTAGAAGCACTCTCCTACATTTCTACCCAATTCAGTAATATATCTGGTCTTCGTTTTTAAAAAAATCAAAACCTCATTTTGAGTCATAGTATCTTTCGCTTACCATAAAAACTAAATGACATTTCAGTTAACAAATTTCTGTACAAGGATAATTTAGGATAATTGATTCTAGTTTAATAATTTGTTATTGCTTAAACATAGAAATTTGATATTAAAAATTTAAAATTGTTAACAAAGAAGAAATATGTGATTAATTATCAAAATCTGTGTTCAATCTGTAATAAGAAGTCATCAAACATTAATTGGAGGATGTACCTACAAACCACCTACCACCTCAACAAAAGATGTTTCTGTTGAGTTAAGTATAAAGTGTTTGTAATCTTTTCCAAAAAATCCAAAAATTTAAGTTGTAATTATCGGTGATTTTAATCATCATGACATTAATTAGAGTAAGACTTGAAGGGTCTGGTGAACTATAGTACTGTTATATTCAAATATTTGATTGATCAATATATATAATCGATTGGTTATATATATTGATAGCTATCTCATACAAAATATAATTGAGCAAAAGTTTTCAAAATCTATCTACAATATCAAAAATTAAACCACCACACTTGGTCCAATTTTTGGTATTTGGTAACCATTTAAATTCTTAAGTAAACTTTAGAACTTTAATTCAATAACAGAAACAAAATTTATTTTGACAATCCAAAACCAACAAGTTGTATTGTAGAAAAACAAGGTCTTTCTCAATTCTCCAAAATCAATTAAAACCCAATCAAAAGCAGATATTTTTGGCATTTAGGAAATGCTGGCTTACAAATATTTTAAAAACCCAAATAAGGTTAAAAAAGCATATTTTTTTATTATTTTCAGCCTCAAATAAACAAGATTCCCTTAAAAAAATATATTCATATACTTAATTATGTTATTTTCATATCTTAGTGATAGCCTAATAATCATCTTTGTAGAGGAACAAATTGAATAAACGCTTTGTTAAAGTGATATGTACAATATAAAATGGATTATTAACGTGGGTGAAATATAAAAGCATCGGAAATATTTTACTGTAGTTGGGAACTTTTAGAGCTTTTGATATTTAGGTTATAGGACTTTTTTTTTTTCTATAAGAACAGAATAAAAGTGTTTATCTTACTTTAATTAGTATAGTTATTAGTCCCACATATCGTTATTATTTTAGCCTGATTTAAAGATATTTTACAGTTATATTAATATTTAATTTTTTTCCAAATTTATGCATATCAATATTTTGTTATGTATATATGTTTTTAAGTTCTATTTAGCTATTTTTTATGTTCTACAAAAACTAGTATTGATTTTTTTATATTCTTCTTAAAAGAGTTATTTGTTTTGTGCAATTTGGAAAATGTTTCTTTATTAAATTATTATTTTTTTTTTAGTTCATTCATGAGTTTCTGCTCTACTTTATTTTTTATGTTTAATTTGACTACTGTTGAAATATGGTTTTAATTTAGTAAATTTTTATGAATTGAAATTTACTTTATTAATTATTCCCATTGAACCATAACCATTACATGGTTATGGTATGACGCTATTGCGAACCTAGGGGTTCAGAGTTTGAAAGATTAAAAAATTTCAAGATTTACGTAAAATTATAATTTTTTAATATTTAATTTGAAAAAATAACAAATTCTTACATAATATATTCCACATAATTGGTTTTTATTTATTTATATAAATTAGTGACTCTCTTAAATCAAATGTTAATAATTAAATCAAATGTTAGAAATGTTATTAAAAATAATAAATAGATAGAACGCAATTAAAAATATACATAGTAATTATAGCTATAAAAAGTTATAAATCTGGAAAAATTTTTAAATTATATTATGGAATGCAAAGTCCTATGGTTTACCTTCTCGTGGTGCATTTCGTTAAATAAGTTGGATAGGTTTGATGCCTTTCTAGTTTATGAACAAAAAACCAAGGCAATTTTAGCTTATAAAAGATATTATTGCTAGTCTAGCAGTATGTCATTGGGGCTTCGAGGTTAGCCACCTGGGTTCAATACCTGGCTGGATCAAAGTGAGTTTTTTTTTTTTTTTAATTTTAATTCACCTCCTCAAGGCCAAGAAGGCCACTACAGACGAGGAGGCTACTTATTTGTGGTTATAACCCTCTCTCAACTCTATAACTCCGAAACACGAACCTTGACGAGCAAGGCCGCTGCGCGAGGAAACGAGTTGAGCGCGGTACTACCAGGGACGTGGTGAGGATCGAACTCGGAACTACTCGTTTATGAAGCGAGCGCTCTACCACTACACCACTAGTTTTGATTCCAGTTTACCATAATTGTTTAAATTGGAACCTTAAATTGAAATACTACCTGAGAACAGGACCTAATTGTAAAGCAGCAACTCTAATTGTTATCATTTATAATAGATACTGTGTGTCTATTGCTACTCTACTGCCCCAATGCTGCTTTGAATTTATAATTATTTTAAAATTAGTAAAAAATTGATAGAACAACTAAAAATAAAGTAACATGCTATAATAATAAAGTAACAGGCTGTTAAAAAATATGGAAGGTTGATGTATACTTATATGTTGTAGTAACCACTAAAATTTTCAAGAAATAATTGTAGAATTTTATTAGGTATTATGTTCATTATACAATAATGTATTTAGTACATAAATGTATAATGTATATATACATTAGGTACTTATATAGAACTGCTCCACAACACTTTAGTTTAAATATATAAATAAAAAGTAGTTTAAATATGTAGGAGATTTTGAGTGCATTTCAATTATGAATCATTTCATACTTCATTTTGATAACTATTAGAACAGGCTACCACAGGGCTAAATATTAGTTCATGCATTGAGCAAATTACAGACTCAGTGAGATGCATACTATTTAGGGAAGGAGGATCTAAATTTTAGGTGTGCGTACTTTATGGAAGACCTCTTACTTGTGTCTATTACCAGTGATGTTATCCAGAAGTTATTTGGGACCACTGGTTCCAAAATAACTTTTTGAAACAATAAAATAAGTTGAATGCTTCTGAAAACATTCAAGAACAGTCACTGTTTGTAATAATTTTAGTTTATAAATATATTTATTATTAACTAATACAAACTGGAGCTTAGATGAAACATTTAAATGCCAGATACTGGTATCAAAATCAGCCTGGAGATGACACTGGCTACATTCAAATAATTGTGTAAAAATAGGCAAATTTAATTTTGAGTGGTGTCATAAAAAAAAACATTCTCATTATACAAAAGAGAATTAACAAAATTACCAGTAAGAATATACTTTGTAATATTACCAGTAAACTAAACTTCTTACCTTAATATTGTTTAGTTCAAATTTTCTGTAACTGTTAGATTATGATTAACTTAGTAAATTTCAAGTAATCAAAATTTACTAAATTAAACCATGTTTCAACAGAAAGCCAACTCAAACTGGAATCAGAAGAACTAGAGAAAAAGGAAAAAAAGAATATAATAAAATATACTTGTTTTTACTTGTAACAAAATAATAATACTATAACAAATTTAAACTTCGGATTAAAAATGATGTTAAGTTCAAAAAATTCTAAAATTATATATTAATTTTTTTTATGGAAGTTGTTAACCATATAATAAATTATTTACCTATCTTGAAATAACATTTAAGAATAAAATGACAACTATTTTACTTTGAAAGTTTCACTTGTTTTACTTACTCATGAACTTTGGAAAATAAAACATGAAACTCTAAATCTAAATCTAAAAAATCTGAAGCTCTAAAAATTCTAGTTAAAATTATTTTCGGCTAAAAAAGAAAAGAAAAAATTCTGAACTATTTAAAAATTTTATAGCTCCAGTTAAATTATTTGTGTCTGTAAAAGTAATAACACAAAACTATCTAAAGCTCTAAAAATTTCAGTGTAAATTATTTTTGTTAAAAACTCTAAATTATCTAAACCTCTAAAAATTTCAGTAAAATCTATTTGTTGTTAAAAATATTAAACTATCGAAACTCTAAAAATTTCTGAAGCTTTAAAAATTTCAGTTAAAATTATTTGTTGTTAAAAACTCTTAACTATCTAAAAATCTCAAGATTTTAGTGAAAATTATTTGTTGTTAAAAACTCTAAACTATTTAAAACTCTAAAAATTTTAATGAGAATTATTTGTTGTTAAAAACTCTAAACTATATAAAGCTCTAAAAATTTCAGTGAAAATTGTTTGTTGTTAAAAAACTCTAAACTATATAAAGCTCTAAAAATTTCAGTGAAATTGTTTGTTGTTAAAAAACTCTAAACTATATAAGGCTCTAAAAATTTCAGTGAAAATTGTTTGTTGTTAAAAAACTCTAAACTATATAAAGGTCTAAAAATTTCAGTGAAAATTGATTGTTGTTAAAAATCTCTAAACTATCTGAAGCTCTAAAAATTTCAGTGAAAATTGTTTGTTGTTAAAAAACTCTAAACTATCTAAAGCTCTAAAAATTCTAGAAAATTCTAGTTATATTAGCTATACTTTTTCTGTATTTTGTTTTTGCGCTGGTGTTAAATCTTAAGCGGTCTATTTATATTTAGATTACAAAAATTTAGTTGAGTTTAAGATAAAGGAATAAATGAAGGAAGCAGTTGACCTGCAAAACCTGTAAAGTAACATACAACCTGAGGGCTCTCAATACACAATTTGATTATTAAAAAAATAATACAGAATTGTTATCATTGTTGTTTATAAGAATTTTAAAAGCTATGTTTTTGGATATATTGCTTACATTACCATTATTATTATCCTTATTATATATTATTAGCATTATAAGGTGTTTAATTCATATAATTTTATAACTATTTGTAACTTGAATGCAAGATCTTTATTCAGAAATATAAATTATTCATTGATTAAAATAGAACAAACAGTTATAACAGCTACTGTCTGAGAATAATAATACAATCTTATAAAAAAGTAAAATAAAGTACTAACGAATTTTGACGTTTTCCAAAACCTTTATATTTAAATTTTTGTCCACCATGAATGCAGCAGTACTTTATAAAAGAGTATTTAATTTGTGGAGCCATAATACTAGCTCTCTTTGGAATGCTTTTTCTAGCAGCATTAATTGTCTTGGCGTCTCTCATCCATAATTGCACAAAACTAGTATCTTCATATTTTTTAATATTTGCTTCAGATCTTCAAATGACAAGAAAATATCTTTGCAAGTAAAACAGTTGACATTTTACAATATAAAATTATATTTTCCAATTCAAATAAACGCGCTTCCGGTACTATAAGAAAATTTTCTTATAGTACCGACTTTCGGTACTCTATCCACGGCGTAATTATAATATTCATAGTTTTTTCAAAAAATATAATACTTTATAAAATTTAATGTATAACCAGAATAAGAAAATATAAATCCTGATCTGATTTATTTAGTTATTATCATTTTTTTATTTTAAATTAAAGTTTAATATATAAATATGCAAATATTGTAATAATAAAATTATAATATGGTCAACTTTTGTGCTGTATTTGGATGTTCAAATCGTTCAAATCGTGAAAAGGGAAAACCTTTCTTTCGTTTACCAAAAGTAGCTTGCAATCAAGGCGATGATGGTAAGATTTTATCAAAAGAACGTAGACAAAAATGGATAAATGCCACAAACAGAGTTGGTAACTATCCTGATATTCTCCACACTCGAATTTGCAGTGATCATTTTATTACAGGTAGAATGAGCCTTTTTACCTTTGAAATATTTTTATTGCTTTGAAAGTTTAATATCATTAACTGTTTAACATTTTTATTTTTTTATTTAGGAAAACCTGCTTCTCTTTTCTCACAGAATGATCCTGATTGGGTTCCATCCTTAAATATGGGGCACAAAAAGTTTAAGTTTGAGAAACCTAGAGAAAAATACTTACGACACAAAAATCGTTCATTGTTAACAAGTCAAAATGATTCTATGTCTTGTAGAAACAGCATCACTAATTTAAACCCTTCTGAAGATTCAATTGTAGATTTTCAAATAGAGAATTTTAAAAGTAGTGATTCAATTGGCTCAGAAAGTGTTACAATAGATTGTAAAAACTTAGTAGATGCGAGTGTTCAAACTGATATGACTGTCAAAAATATCAATCAAATAGAAACTGAGTTTATATATAAAAACAAACTTAATTATGATTTGCGTGCAAATTTAGTCAAACTCCATGTGGGAACTATTGAATGGTTTGATACCGATTCAAAAGTAACATTTTACACTGGATTGCCAAATTTGAAAATTTTATGTTGTTTATTTAACTTCTTAAAGCCTCTTACAACTGAAAATGAGAACTCAGTTTTATCGTACTTTGAAGAATTTTCTTTGACGCTTATGAGATTGCGTTTAAATCTATCTATTAGAGACCTTGCTTATAGATTTGAAACTTCAAAATCGACCTCATCAAAAGTATTTTTAAGATGGATTGACATTATGTATTTCAGAATGAAACATTTAATTAAATGCCCTGCTCGCAATGAGCTTATAGAAACTATGCCTTTATGCTTCAGAAAATATTTTGAAACAAAAGTGGCTGTGATAATTGATTGCTTTGAAATATTCATAAATAAACCATCTAATTTATGCGCAAGAGCAGCAACTTGGTCACAGTACAAACATCACAATACTGTTAAATTCTTAATAGGTGTAAGCCCACAAGGTGTGATAACATTAAAAAATAAATATTATCAAGTTAAGTATAAAATATTTTTATTAAAAGTTTACATTTTTATTTCAATTTTATACAATAATCGTGATTATTAAAAACTTTGTTTTCTTTTTTAAAGTAGCTGTGTTCTATTAGTATAAATTTATTTTTATCTGATATTTCTTTCATTAATTGATTTTTTTGGCTGTAAAATTTGTTAATTAGTTCAGGTAAAATACATTCTTCAAAAAATTGTTTCGATTTTATTATATTCCTGTCCATAAATTCCAAATCCGGCAATATTCTTTCGCAATACGAATCTTTTGATGTCCAAATAAAAAAATCACAGTAGTTACTTGATGAAGCATATAACTGACACTGAACTTGATAGTAATATTTATGTGATTTTTTTAAAGATATATAACCAGCTTTTTAAAGATATATTCCCAGCAGTCAGCTACGTAAACGATAATTCGTCTCTTTTTTTTCCCGTGAACTTTGGGAAGTCAGACGAAAAAACTTTGGTTTTTGCGCTAATGCAATGGACCTTTCCCATAAATCGGCAAATGCGCAATGCATTGTGGTAGTTGTATTCATTTAAATCGATTAAAGTATTAGGAATTATAACGATGAGTTCTTTTAATGCTAATTTAGAAAATAAAATTGATGCTAGTTCTTTTCAGAACTCTTGCCAGGCATCTAAAGCTGTGTATCGAAAACTTAAGCATGATGAACTTATTTCTGTCGACGAAGAAGAATCTATAAACAAGAGTATATCAACTTGGTCATGAGACATTTCACTTTTACCAAATATATCTCACAATTTTATCAAGAAATATCTTGTTAATGATACTATATATATATTGATAATTGTAAAAAAGGAGTCAATAAACACCAAACTCTTGGCTATCGTTTATTTAAAGAAAACTATGTCAAAAATGTATGTGCAAATGAACAGCATCCATAAATTTGTTTATTGTAAAGTCTAATGTTGCTGCTTCTATGAAACGTAAAAAATACGAAGTTTTTGTACACTTGTGCCAATCTACTGGTGAAATACGTTATGCTAAATGCCATTGTAAATCTGGAGCGGGGGACTGTTGTAAGCATGTTGCTGCATCATTATATCAACTAGTTGACTATAAAGAGTTAGACATTAAAGTGGTCCCAGAAACCGAAACATGTACTGATGTTTTACAGATATGGCATGTACCAGGTGAATCATTCAACTCTGAAGCAATTTTGTTTTCAAACTTAAATTTTGAAAAAGCTGATGCTTTTAAAGACAAAAATAGTACTCAAAAAAGACCTTTAGTTTCAGGAACACGTAGATACCATTCATTACCAAATTGTTACGAAACTTCAACTTTACAACTTCAAACTCTTTGTGAAGGTTTAGAAAATCTCTGCCAGGGGACATATATATCTTCAATAATTCGTGATAATAACTTTCAGGCATGTTCCTTTTTTAATTCATTTCTGTCAACATTTATAGACAATGATATTGCAACTTTTTTACAATGATATTGCTAACCTTATAGTAAAAAAGATGACAGATTGATTATTATTACTCTATTTGACAATTTACAAAATATGATTGATTTAAGTTGTTTGTCTACTGAACAAAAAGCATTTGTAGAATTGCATTTAATTGTTGACATCGAGGAAGCTAAAAATATTGAAATCAATACAGTTAAACAATCTAAAAGTATATTATGGTATCAAGAAAGATGCAAACGATTGACAGCTTTAAAATTTTGGTACTGTAATGAATAGGTGGAAAAAAATTTACCCAACATCAATTTTAAAAAAATGTTTACAAACTAAAAATATCAAAGTAGGAGAAAGCTGTATGTGGGGAAAGGTTCATGAAGATATAGAAATAAAACTATATGAAAGCATAACAAAGTCAAGTGTTACTCGATGTGGTTTTTTTATAAACCCAAAATGCCCTTGGTTGGGTTGTAGCCCTGATGGAGTAGTTAGCGCTGAAAAAGTACTTGAAGTGAAATGTCCTTCTTCAAAAAAACATTTAACAGTTGAAGAAGCGTGTCAAGATAAAAACTTTTATTTAAAATTTAACGATGGTGCTCCAAAATTAAAAATAAACCACCCTTATTACTATCAGTGTCAAGGCATTATGGCACAAACAGAAACTAAAACAATTGATTTTATTGTATACACAGAAAAGTCATTGCACATCGAAACGATAGAGTATGATGCGGAATTACGGAATACAATTATTTTTCCAGAGTTAACAGATTTTTATTTCAAATTTATGTCAACAGAAATATTTAAAGTAAAATAAACATTTACACAATAATTATAAAATGTTTCTTTTTTTGTCTGGTTACATTATTTGCTATCAGTTTTTATTAGAGGTGGTAGAAAAGTAACTAAATAACAAACTATGACCCATATTTTGTTCATGTCAGCAGCCATTGTAAGTGGAAATGTGTTTTGTAATATTTTGTAGTTTTGATTCTTGCAATTGCACGTTCCACATGAATTCGCACAGGTGCGATTCTTCTTGTTTCTAGTTCTTTTTCCAAAGTAAGTTGAAAATCGCCTTCAAGAAATGGTGTTATGTTGAGACTTATTCCTTTTGGTAAGTCATTTACAATATCAAAACCTCTATCTGCCATCAGGCTATCACCTTTTTCTAATAATTTTAGTATGCTACAGTGATTTGTTATCTTTTTATCGCTTGATCTTCCTGCATATAAATCAGAAACAAATGTAATGGCACCACTCGGTGCAATACCAATCAAACCCTTTGCTGTGTGATGATGTTTATATTTTGAGAACATTGCTGATTGAGTGCGATAGCTAGTTGGCATCACAGTAAATATTTCTGTACAGTCTATAATTACACGAGTATTAGGGTATACATCTTTAAAGCAACTAGGCATTGTTTCATTAACTAGTTTTTTTGTTGGCCATATTGGAACTGATCTAAATTTTATGTGCAAAAAATCATACCAAGTAATTAATATCCTCCTGGTAGTGCTCGATGAAATATTAAACCGTATTGCTAAATCTTCTATAGGAAAGGCGCAACGTAGTCGAATTAGCACCATAAAAAATTCCTCTTCAATATTTAATATACGTGATCTTCCTCTTGTTTTAGATGAAGAAGTTTCAGATAAATTGTCAGCAAAAGTAGACATAAAAGTGAATATATTTCTGGTTCTAAAAACTTCATGACTACTTTAAATAGTTCAAAATTTTCAAAACCTGTGTAAAATTTGAAATGTTCTTTGTTATGTTTAAACCTTTCAACTGTAAATTGTGATAGAAGTATTTTGTCATTGAGCTTACATGTAGCTTCTTTTTGAGTGTTTACTAACGCTTGTTTTTCTTTTATAATCTTGTTTTAATTTTTCTTTGTAGCTTAAAACAGGTGTCGGCAGTTCTTCACTATAACTTATAATATAAGGTATTTGTGTTGTATTAGGTAATAAACCAAGGCTATTTTTGGTTTCCCTTGGTACATGAGCAGTTAGTTTAACTGTTTTTGGAATAATTGTTGGAACATTATTCATATAAGTTTTTTTGTTCCCTTGAAAGTGTGCTGAACAAACTCTGTGTGAAGAAGAAGGAGTGAAGTCTTTTCTGCTAATTTTGGCCAACCATAACTATCTTAACACTTTTTCCTTGGGTATAACATAAAATGATAACTTTTTATTACGCTTAGAATTATTAAAACAGTTTGGTACACAACAAGTACATCCACCACTTTTTGAAGTGAAGTCAACTTCACTGTTAAAAGTGAGTTCAACTTCCCTCAGTAAGATCGAATTTTGTTCACTGTTTTCACAAGGTTCAACTTCTCCGTTAAAAGTGAGTTCACCTTCAGTCATTTCACTATCATCTTCACTGTTTTCACAAAGTTCAATCTCCCTGTTTTCACTTAATTGAACATCACTGTTAAAATTTATTAGGTTTTTCGACATTTGTTTTGATTTAAATGAATACAACTACCACAATGCATTGTGTTTTTGCCGATTTATGGGAAAGGTCCATTTATTACCTACCGGAACAAACATGTTCCTGCGGCTATTCTTTGATCTTAATGTATTATTGCAAAGTTTCGGGGGGTTTTATTTTAAAAATGCGCCAAAACTTAGTTAATTAAATTATCAGTGCGATTCAGAAGCAATATAAAAAATGAAAAAGGATAATTTAGAGTATGCTTTCAAAATAGTTTGTAACTTATTTCGTATTAAATCTTTGAAGGATTACCTAAAAGAAAATTTAATAGCTCTCAGCAATAGCAGAGATTGTTTTGTTTGCAAACTAACAGGCAGAGACAATAATTATCATTATTATACATTGTTTTATTTAACAAATAAAGTTTTCCATTTTTCCTAGAAAAGGTCTAGTTTTTGCTGGGTAATTACCCTGAGAAATTATACATTTTTTTCTGAAATGTTCATAAACTTTGGAATTTTTATTTCAATTTTCTGTAGAAAATATGTAAAATATTTTTTAGTGAATGCAAAATAATTAATCATTTATTGAGAAATTTTTAATGCTAAATGCATTTAGATAATTATGATATTTCATTAATATGATATTTCATTATATTATGCTACTTCATTATTATATTTTATTATGATATTTATGATATTTTGATTTTTCATTATTAATTCTAAATGCCTTAAGCATTTATTAGAAAATATATTATTCTGATATTGAATTTCAACATGCCTCAAATAAATTTTTTTTTTTTTGAATTATGGAGTGTTGTTTATTGTTTAAAAGTATATACTATTTTTTTAGATAAATTACAATGAAACAAATGTAATATTTTGTTCACCTGAAGCCATTGTAACAACTTATTGAGCAATTGTCAATGACTCTGCTTTTAATCAGAAACTTGTTGCAGTTGCAGCTGATGAAAGCCATTGTGTGAAAAAGTGGTAAGTGATTTTATTATATAAATAAATTTGCTTCTTTAGTAAACATTAAAATTTACAACTTTAATGACCTTTTCATATATAAAATTATTTTAAAATTAAAAAATTTTGCTCATTGAAAGAAAAAATGCATTACCTATAGCATTATATGAGCAAAATCTTGTGATTTACATGATTCTATTTATACCTTATTTGTCTGTAATTTTTATAGGGGAAGTCCAAGTACACAATCAGATGTATTTCGGTCTCATGATAATAGATTCAGAATTGTGATCACTTGTTCCTAAAGAGATTCCAGAATTGGCATTGACAGCAAATGCAATTAAACAAAAATGGTAAACGATAGTTTTCATTTACTCGACTAGATTATTTATTTACTAGTCAAGAAGGAAACATTGTAATAGCTGAGTAGGCGGAGCCAGAATTTAAACCTCCAATCCTGCTGCTGCGACCAATAATTATTCCGAGCTTATAACAGTGCTTTATCCAACTGAACTATCCCGAACTTATAACAGTGCTTTAACAAACTGAGCTACCATTATTGATAATCATTGTATGCATAATTTAGTTATTATATCATCTACACCAGAAAGAAGAAATTTTTCTTCCCAGTTGTTCAAGATATTCTTTTGAATAATTATTCAGCTGAAAGAACTAAAAAAATGACTGATGTAAGATCATTTTGTTCGTACTTTCACAAAGAACAAGGTCAAAAAGGTGTAAAATATAAAAGCTATCTTGATAGACCATATGTTCAATTTCATTCCAAAACAGATTTTAATGATGAAAAGTATAATAATACAAAACAAAAATATAAACAACCTTTAAAATTGATCAAGCTTCATTTTTTTGTTCGAAAATATTCTACTATTTGTTTCTTCTGCTGTTGGTGTAGATATCAATATTTTTTGTGAGTTTTCTTTAAGAATTTCACGACCTTTTGAGATGGCATTTATATTTTTTTGTATTTCTGCTAATGTTATTTTTCAATCTGTATAGCATATTTTACAAATACAATTATATTTTTTTGAATTAATTAGTTTTTCATTTATAAAATTTCTATATGTAGGCCAGCTTCTGTTATTTTTCTCTTATTATCCCATAGATTATTTTTCATAGAACCATCATCATAAGATAAATAATTTTGTGTTATATCATGGAGACATAAAATGCACACGCTTAATGAATTAGGAGGTAAGAAAACCTCATAAGGTTGTGCCATTTTTTTTGGCAATTGTAAAATGTTTTTTTTTAAGCAATGAAACATTGTGATCATTACATTGAAAATCAAACAACTTATCCTCCATTTATTTAAAAATGGGTATCATGATGCAATATAAAAGTAAACCAAAAATTATGAGTATATAAAAAGCAAAACAAAATGTTTGAACTTAATAAATTATATTTGAAGATGATCTGACTGAATTTGACCACTACTTATGAGTAAGAAAAAAAGAAAGAGTCAGAAAAAACATTAATAATGTGTCTTTTTTTTAATTTGAAAGTTAAAAATACGGATTAACAAAATATATTAGACGTATCTTAAATTTGTTAGAATGGCATATTTCTGCTTTAATTTCATTCACAGTAGCCTCAAGTGAGCTTCCACTCATGAAAAAATTCAATTAAAGCTCATCAAGAATTTTTTTGCTCAGCTGTGGGAAAAAAACAAGCAGGTGGTTTTGCCGTTTTGGTGGCAACTAGCACAAAATCTTGACTTCCATAATGCGTTTGAAGATTTTTCAAAGCAAAATACATGAAAAAATAATATAATATTGTAAGAAACAAAAGCTGAGCTCCTTGTGTGCACTTATACACCAGTAATATAGTTTAACTTAAGCAGATATTTTTTAAATTTAAAAACTTCCTAGAAATTTTTACACCTAAGGTGCCATTGTTTGCTTATGATACTACGATTTATTTTTGTCTTTATAAAAAGACAACACCCTCTGATGGAACTTACTTCTGCTACAGCATGGGGCTCTCAGTAGCTGGTGAACTTTAACTTAGATAAAACTCATTTTTTTCAGGTAATCGTTATCGCGACAATCTAGATCTTTCTATAATGATGAACGGTAATGTACTTGATGCAATACGGGGAAAAAAAGATTTGCTTGGCGAAGATACTAAAAAATACCTAAAGCGAAAACGTAATAACAAAGATTTTTACAATGTTTGATAATGTTAGTTCATATAATGGAAATTATATATTTGAGGCACTTTATAAAGTCTGGTAAAGTTAGAACTTTTATTTATTAAGAAAAGATTACAACGAGCCATCAATAGCTAAAGATCAAAAAATGTTTCAAATGACCAACTACAGAGCAAATAATTAATCTTAAAGAAGATTAATTTTATGTCAAATTGCGCCACCAATTCCAATAAACCCAAAATCATTTTCACTGCATCTGCAAGCAACTTTGATAAAGCTTACGTCATCTTGAATAGCATACTTCTTCATAGGAAATTAGTAGAATATTTTCTGTTTAACTCATCCTACCGCTTATGTACTAGTTTTATATGTTGTAAAGTATTTATTATATATCTAAATATTATATATGTAAACATTATAGATTAAGTAAATAAAAAAAAAGCAATTGCTTTTACTCAGCATTTTTAATGTAACTGCTCAGCTTTACGAGAATAAAAATTGGAGCGATTTTGCTCAAATTTTTATTCATGTAAAGCTCAGCAATTACTCCATGAAACACTAGAGTAAAAACCAATTGCTTTTTTTTATTCACCTGGCCTTATGAAAATGAATAGATTTTTATCTTTTTTCAAATTGATTTTCCGAAAGAGTTAGTTAAGATCACTCGTGAACTTTTTTTTTTTTTTAAAAAAATTTTAAGTTAGAAGAATTTTCATAGTTTTTTTTGTCTAGAGGGATAATACCGAAAGTTGGCCACTCTAGGTGAACCAACCTCACCAACGCTACTGCTTTTATGAACATGTTTCTAATTAATATTTGTTTTAAATTTTTTTGGTTTAGTATTTTTTGAGATGCCTATTTAACCACGCGCAATTTTTTAAATGAAATATTAGACCCGCATTTATCAAATTTTTGAAAAACTTTAAATATTTATAATATTTATATTCTAACTACACGTTGCCTTTTAAAATAACATTACCAGCATTAAAGATATACAACCGAAAAAAAAAATGAATTTTGAGTAAAATATTTTATTATATTTGATTTATATATTATATGCAGTGCCGGCCTTAGGGGGGGGCGAGGTTGGGCGCCGCCCAAGGGCGCCAGGAAACTGGGGCGCCAAACGTTGTATGCAAACTTTAACAATATACTAAATAGAAAAAATAAGTCAAGGGATCGTCCATAAATTACGAAACGCAAAGTTTCACAAAAAACAAAACAAAAAAAAAGATCAAAAGTTTTCCCTCGCACAGTCTTAATTTAAATAAACAATGAAAATAGGAAATTAAGTCAAATGAAAATCGCCGCGTAAAAGAGCCTAATATCTCCTACTCCTGTTCTTAAAATATATTTTGCGTTGCGTAGTTTATGGACGATCCACAACCTAAATTTTTTCGATTTCGATTTTCGATTTTTTGTTATTTTTTCGAATGTTTGTTTTTTTTACAAAAATAACTTCTTTAAATAATTTGTTTATTGTATTATTACACTGTTAAAAATTGTTTATGCAAAAGTAATAATTTGATTAAAAGTGTTTCAATCATAGCATACATTTTGTCACTTAAAATCATTTTTTTAATTGTATCTTTCTCGGCGCCAATTATTTTGCGTTCCATTTATTTAAAGTTTAAATTTTAAACATTATTTTTGAAACGAGTTGCGAGCGCGTCGTTTATTAATTTGTAGAAAAAATTTAAAGTTGTATTTGTGATTCAAATTCAGTTTTTGTCAAGTTTTCAAATTTTGCGGTAATAAAAAGCAGGTAAGTATAAATAATGAAATTGTTTATGAATTATTAGCTTGCGAGTAATTTTTTATTTTAAAATTTTAGACAAATAGAAACTGTCAGCAGCAATCAATGGAGAGTACTCATAATAAAGAAAAAAATGTTTTTAAAACTCATAATAATAAGAAACCATCTGGTGCTCAATACAGAAAACGTAAAGCAGAAAAAGTTGATAATTTGAAGAAAAATTATAAAAAACTTGAAAATTATTTTACATCGGAAAATAGTGATTGTAATAAAATAAAGGAAGGAGAAAATGCTGCGCATGTACTTAGTGATACATCAACCAGCGATGAAGAAGACGGAATAGTGTCAGTTGGAAATGTTCACTACGATGAAAAAGATAACGAAAATGATGATGGCCAAGACGGTGATGTAAATGATCGCACCAAAGAAACAGCAATCGATTACTCAGACTGTGGTATGTGGCCAATTCTTCGCAACATTCAATTTGTTGATTATGTAATTAATATAGGTGCAATACAAGTTAATTTGGACACATATCCACGCGATAATAGAAGACGACATTTTTCAAATGCTTATTACAACCGAAAACTTTCAAATGGTGAGGTTATTTCACGACGTTGGCTTGTGTACTCAGTTTATAAAGATGCGGTATTTTGTTTTTGCTGCAAACTTTTTGATTTCAACATGAATTTAAAGTTAAACGGAAATGGATTCAATAAATGGAAGAATTTAACAGAAGCATTAAAAATTCACGAAAATAGTAAGTCACACAGAATTGCTTATCAACTATGGATTGAGACAGAAATACGAATGAAAGCTGGAGAAACTATTGATAAACAAGAACAAAAACTAATCGAAAAGGACAGTTTAAGGTGGCGAAGTGTTCTTGAACGATTGATGAACATTACTTTATACTTGGCAACAAATAATATGGCCTTCAGAGGTTCTTCTGATAAATTGTATGCAGTTAATAACGGCAAATTTTTAGGATTGGTACAATTACTCGCTAAATTTGATCCTATCATGTTAAACCACGTCACGCTAGCTCTTAAAGGAGATATTTCTGATCATTACTGTGGAAAAACCATTCAAAATGAAATGATAGATATAATGGCATCAAAAGTAACCAACATAATTATATCCAAAGCTCTAAAAAGTACATATTATTCTATTATTGCTGACTGCACTCCTGACGTATCTCACAAAGAACAACTCTCGCTTACGATGGCTTTTTACCTTCCATGTGGAAGTCATTCTCTCAATTTGGTTATTTGTGACGCAGCGCAGTCTTCACTAAATTCCATTAACGTTTTTGGCATAATACAAAGATTATTCACATTATTTTCTGCATCAACTTCACGCTGGAATGTTTTACTTAGTCATACAACAAACTTCACTCTTAAACGATTATGCGAGACTCGTTGGGAAGCCAAAATTGAGAGCCTCAAAGCCATCCGATACCAAATAAGCAGCGTACATGATGCTTTAATTACTATATATGAAACTGAAACCGAAACTCCCGATATTGCACACGAAGCGCAAACATTAGCAGAACAATTAAAAGACTATAGTTTTTTAGTTTCTTTAATTGCATGGTACAATGTACTATTCCAAATAAACGTTGTTAGTAAAGCAATGCAAGCCAAAGACATGGATCTAGTACAGTGCGCTGAAATGTTGAAAAAATGCATCACATTTTTGGAAAATTACAGAACGTTTGGCTTTAAACAAGCAACGGTTGATGCCAAAGAGTTAGCTGAAGAGTTGAACATCGATGCAATATTTAAGCCGCTTAAAAGAGTGCGACGAGTGAAACGTCATTATGATGAAAATGCTTTTGACGAACCAATTCAAAATCCCGAGAAGAAACTTGAAGTGACATTTTTTAACCCTTTATTAGATACATGTCTGTCGTCAATAAATGAAAGATTTGAACAACTTAACGAATATGTAAATATATGGAGTTTTTTATTTTATTTGGATAATTTGCCCATCAAGAATGAACTTTTAAAATTGTGTAAACAATTACAAGAAAAATTAACTGTAAATACAAAATCAGAAATCGATGGTGCTTTGCTATGCGACGAACTAATAAGTGTGCAGTTTTTTATAAAAGATAAATTAAGCAATGTTGAAAATGAAATAAATACAAAAGAGATGACACCACTTTTTGTACTGAATCTTATTAAAAAACATTGTCTACAAGAGTTATATTCAAATACATGGATTGTTCTGCGCATTCTTCTTACAATACCTGTTACTGTTGCTAGTGGAGAACGTAGTTTTTCTAAACTGAAGTTAATCAAAACATATTTAAGAAATACCATGTTGCAAGATCGACTTAATTCTCTATCTATGTTATCAATCGAGCAAGATATAGCTGAAAATTTAGATTTTTCTAGTTTGATAAGAGATTTCGCGGACAAAAAAGCTAGAAAAGTTAGATTTTAAAATTTAAAATTTAACTCTTGCTTATATAGTTAGAGGATTTATTATATGTTTAATAAAAACATTTGTTATTTTTAAAGCAGCGTTGCGTTGTCTATTTATTTAGTCACTCATTTCTATAAACCCATATCATGAAAAGTCTAAGTTTACAATTCTAATAAAAAATTAATTAAATAAGAAACTTGATGCACAATATGGATCTCTTTGCATTAAACTAAACCTTTAGCACTCTTGTTCATCATTTTAGAGCATTGGTCTCGTTGTTAATGGTAACAACCTACCCATATATACCTAGGGGCGCGTTCACCCAGTTTTGCCCAACCTGTCAAAAAAGCTAAGGCCGGCGCTGATTATATGTATGTATATATATATATATATATATATATATATATATATATATATATATATATATATATATATATATATATATATATATGTATATATATATATATATATATATATATATATATATATATATATATATATATATATATATATATATATATATATATATATATATATATATATATATATATATATATATATATATATATATATCAGGCGCGGATCCAGCATTTTTTGATGTTTGAAATAACTAACTTCCAGACATGGTACAAACCCCAAAAATTTATATGTTTATACTTATGTCAAATAAAGATGATTTGCAAAAAATTGCGATGATTGGAGTCTGGGAACAAAAAAGCCCCAAAATTTTGGCCACACAAACCCCAAACAAGAGAGCAACAAGTTGATAAAATATTTTTTGTACAATTCTCAAGTAAATTTATATTCATCGATAAATTCTAAATTTCATACAATAATCTCTTAGTGTTCAAAAATAATAATTGCACAAAGCTTTAACCCCCCTCAATTTGAGGGGGTTACAAATTTTGGAAGGTCATGTTTTTTGAACACTAAGAGATTATTGTATGAAATTTAGAATTTATCGATGAATATAAATTTACTTAAGAATTGTACAAAAAATATTTTATCAACTTATTGCTCTCTTGTTTGGGGTTTGTGTGGCCAAAATTTTGGGGCTTTTTTGTTCCCAGACTCCAATCGTCGCAATTTTTAGCAAATCATCTTTATTTGACATAAGTATAAACATATAAATTTTTGGAGTTTGTTCCATGTCTGAAAGTTAGATATCTCAAACATCAAAAAATGCTGGATCCGCGCCTGTATATATATATATATATATATATATATATTAGGGTGGTTCAGAATTAGGTTAAAATTTTTTTTGGACTAGAGTGAAAATTTATAAGGTGCGCAAACTTTTGCTTTATAAATAAGTTTTTTTTTTATTATTCAACTAAAAAAAGTTTAAGGGTGGCACACGGCCAAAAAAAAAATTTTTTTTTGGCCGTGTGCCACCCTTAAACTTTTTTTAGTTGAATAATAAAAAAACTTCAAACTTGGGTATGTTTATACTTATATTAAATTAGGATGTTTCAAAAAAAATTTGAGTGATTGGAGTCTCGGAACTACAAAAACCCCAAAACTAGTGCCCCTAGCCCCAAATATGAGGGCAATGAGTTACCGAGATTGATACTATTGCTATTCTAAACTAAATTATATAATACTCTTATAATACTTTAGCATTCGACAATTATGACTTTTTAAAGTTTCCCTCTCCAAAATGAGGGGGTTAAAAACTTTACCCCCCTCATTTTGTCATAACTTTCGAACGCTAAAATATAACTAAATGAAACTTGAAATCTGTCAATGACTATAAATTTAGTTTGAAATAACAATTGTATAAAACTTGGCCCTCACATTTGGGGCTGGTGGTACAAGTTTCAGGGTTTTGGTAGTTCCCAGGCTCCACTCATTGAGATTTTCTTAATTGCCAAATAAAGCTTTGATACTACTGCTTCCATCATTAGAAAGCCAAGGATTTATAACAAGAACAGCGTTTAAGCTGGAGTGGTCACTACTTTTCCTTACCTGTAGACACCATATTTTGGAAACACCTAAAATCAGTCAGGAATTATCTTGAGAAAGACACAGTTTCGTTGATGAGGATTCTCAAACAGAAACTTGTATAAATAAACAACATCTTGAGACTGAACAGTTCTATAAAGATGTGATAGATAATAGGTTCCTGTCTATTGCATTATGCTAAATGCGTGGAAAAACCGTTGTATTACTTTTAAATGTATTTACTATTGGAAACCATTTCAAATTTATCAGAAGAAAATATAGAAGAGATTCGTGATTTTGCTATGTTTGTCGGCATTTTTTACACTCAGTGGCTTCTAAAAGCAGTAATGCCAACTGCTCTCCCATATCAGGTTAAAGATAATAAATAAGTTAACTGCGTAAAAAAAATTAGTTAACTGTTTGATTGATAATTTAATCTAATATTGTTAAAATATTGCATATCGGGTGGACACGAAAAAATCCGGTCAACTTAAATTTGAGATTTCTGAAAAACCGTAAATGATTTTTATTTCGATTTTTTTTATTATTAAATGTTTTTACATCAATTAGAGTTTCAACTTAATTTTAAGGGGCTTAATGGGCTGTTTGGTAAGAGATCGAATTTTATAGCGGATTGATGCTCACAGCTGTTTCTGTCATTTCGCAGATTTTTAATTTTTTATCTTATTCGTGGCATTAATCCACTTTTTTTGGAAGTCCTTTTTATTTAGTTAACGTAAAACCCACTTTACCTATTTGGATTTATGGAAAGTTTTCTTTCTTTCACTTCCAGGTTTTCTTTCAAAGCTTTGAGTAGTCTTGAACTTATTTATAGTATCTACGACTGTAGATTTTGGAACATTTTTACGTTTAGCAATCAAGCAATATGAAATCGATAGATTTTTGCAAAAAAAATTCACAGCTTTTTTACGCACCTCAATTTGTTTCCAAAACATTTTGCAAATCATTGATTTGTAAACAAACGTTTATCAACACAATTAAAGATAAGGAAGTAACGTTTAAATAAAAAAAAATAAAAGAAATGTAAAGCATTTGCAGTTTTAGAGAAATCTCAATTTAAACTTGACCGGATTTTCCCGTGCCCATCCGATAGGATATGAAAGCTCTGTTGCAGATGATGAGGCTCATGGATATAAACCTTCTTGGAGCAACTTCAGTATTTAAATGTGACAGAAACAGCTGGTACCTTGATCCTGCCTTAGTTGTGCTTTAGCAGATGAACGTTGCCAAAACAGAGAAGATAATGCCAAAGCATTGAACATTACACTTCTTGCCGAACCAAACGTGTCTCCACTTAAACGTGTTATGGTCAATAAAGAGCTTTTTTACTCTCTAGACTTTGAACAAGATCAGCCTCCATCTTTAAGTTCTTTTGTAATTTAGCAACCTTGGCTGATCTTTGATAAGATTGGATATAGAAAGGGTGATTTGCCGTGGCTTAAGTTCTTCACAGTTCTGGAAGTTCAACAATTTTTATCTTGAGTTTGAATCTACTTTTAAGTCCTATGATGTGGTCAAAGATTTGTCCAAGAGAACCATTAATCTAGTTAAAGAGCTGATTGGAAAATCAAACAAAGAAAAAAAAGGACCGAATTTGTTCTTGCTTAACTAATTTTACAAAAGGGGCGAAGAAAAAACATTTAGCAAAGAATGTAACAAAAAATATTTGAAACGTTGAGTGTTAATAATTTAAAGTCTAATATGACGTTGATTTTACTTTTACTTTTTCTTATAATAATCTCGTTATGATAAATAATTTACAATATATTCATTTTGAGTTAAGATATGACAGGAGCAGGCAGAAGACAAAAGTCTTATCATCCAGGCCCGTAATATCATTTACAGATCAAACGAAGAAAAAATTATCCATCATATAAGAAAATACATATATACATATACATATATATATATATATATATATATATATATATATATATATATATATATATATATATATATATATATATATATATATATATATATATATATATATATATATATATATATATATATATATATATATATATATATATATATATATATATACACACAAATACATATATGTACAATACAATACAAATGTAAAGATAAGTAATGATATAAAAAACTTGTACCACCAGCCCCAAATGTGAGGGCCAAGTTTTATACAATTGTTATTTCAAACTAAATTTATAGTCATCAACAGATTTTTAATTTTATTTAATCATACCATAGTGTTCGAAAGTTGACAATGCAAAGTTTTTAACCCCCTCATTTTAGGGAGGGAAACTTTAAATATTCATAATTGTCGAATGCTAAAGTATTATTAGAAGAAATTTGAAACTTTTCAATGAATATAAAGAACTCTAACCACTGCGCCATGGCTGCTTCAAGTTATCTATCTCAATCACCAAAAATTGCCGCGATCCATGAAATATGGAAAATCATTTTTTTTTTTGGTCTTCTTTTTGACTTTTTTATATAAGTTTTCCAGCGTTGAGAAAAAAAATACAATTAGAATGCTTTATTTTATTTTTATATTAGTCATTGTGAGAGTTAAACACACTCACATTGCCTAAAACTATCAAATTGAATCATAAATTTTTGTATGATAAAGAAGAGATAGCTAATGAGCTGAATAAATTTTTTGTTTATGTTGGACCAAATTTTATCTAAAAAAATTTTCAAGCAATTAATCCAATAAGAAATCTAATTATTCCTGATACATCACAATTTAATTCGTTTTAACTAACTTTTGAAGAATTAGAATGCGCTTTTAAAATTCTAAAACCCAAGAAATCAGTAGGTGCGGATGATATTAATATAAATATTGTTATTAAATCATATAAAATCATAAAAGATGTACTTTTTCAAATTTTTCTTGTTCTATTAGGCAAGGAATTTTTCCTAACCAACTAAAATAGCAAAGATGGTTCCGATATTTAAGAGAGGCGATTTTACTAATGTTAGCAACTATCGTCCTATTTCTATTTTATCTGCATTTTCAAAGGTCTTGGAGAGAATTTTATACAACAGAATTTATAATCATTTATCTGAAAACAATTTAATATATAGCAATCAATATGGATTCAAAAAAAAAATAACTCGACAGAACACGGAGTTCTCCAGTTTACGAGAAGTATTACTAACTCTTTTGAAAACTCCCAATATTCAGTTGGGGTTTTTATCAACTTAGCTAATGCTTTCGATACAATAGACCACAATATTCTTTTAAAGTAATTTGTATACATGGATGTAGTTTCACCAGTAAACTTACTCGATATAATCTGTGGAGTTCCTCGGGGATCAATATTAAGGACTCTTTCTTTTTTACATCAACAATCTCTATAAAGCCTCAAATTTAATAACGATCATGTTTGCAGAAAACACGAACTTATTTTTATCTCATAATGATATTACACTGTTATTTCAGAATACCAATAATGAACTAGTAAGAGTTTCTGATTGGTTTAAGACAAATAAACTGTTTCTTAATATTGATAGAACGAAATGGATTTTTTTCCATCCAAATCACAAACAAAATCTAATACTAAATGACATGCCACTGCTTTTTATTGGTAACATACTTCTAAAAAAAGTAACAGTTATCAACTTTCTTGGTATTTATATTGATGAAAATTTGTCATGGAAAAGTCACATAAAAAAATTGAGTAGTAAAATATCAAAAAGCATAGGAATTTTATATAAACCAAGGAGTTTTTTAAATAAATATACATTACTTAAATTATATTATTCGCTCATTCATTGTCACATAAACTTTGCAAACATTGCGTGGGGTACTACTAATAAATGTAAACTGGAACCTCTTTATCGTCAATAAAAACATATTGCACGCCTTATTAATTTTAAGGATCGATTTACTCGTGCCAAGCCTCTATTTATTGAAATGAAAGTTTTAAATATAATAAGCTTAATATTTTTAACGTTATATGCTTTATGTTTAATTGTAAAAACAATATTTCTCCTTTACCTTTGCATAACTTGTATAGCAAAAAAGAAAAAACTAAATACTTTTTACGAAATGATAACGACATTCATATTTCAGCTTATCAAACTAATTCTGTATTTCATTTCGAGGAGCATTGCTTTAGAATAAAATAGTTTTAAAGAATTTTGATTTTTCTTAAGAGGTTAGCTATCACTCTTCCAAATAAAAACTTAAAAAAGTCATTTTTTTTATTAGATGATATATCTATATTCTTTTAATTTTTTTTTTAACTTTATATTAAACACTGCATTAATAAAATTTATAATTTAGCAATCTGTAAATAGTTGTTTAACACTTTTGCTAAAGGTATAACGTATCTATGTCTTTTATATTATAACGTACTGTAATGTTTTGTAACGTATTGTAATGTATTGTATATATTATAACTGAACCTTTTTTCTTTTTTTTTTAAATTTGTTTATGCTTTCAATTCTTAATTCTTAATTATTTGTTATCTTCATGTATATTAAGTATATAAAGGTTATTATTATTATTTTTTTTGATAATATTTTTTTAATACGAAATGTTAATACGTAAACTTTTTAGCGGTTCTCGACGAGAAGACCTTGTGGTCTTCTATTTCCCGCGTTCTTTTATTTCTTTATAACGATATATCGTTAGCAATGTTTATATACATTGTTAACGAATATTAATTAAATCTCAAAGTCGTAAAATTAAAGAACAAAAAACAAAAAACAAAAAAAAAAACAAGAAAAATTGAATTCAATATTGTTTAAGGGTGCACACATGGAGTCGAAAAACGTCAAAAAAGGTAAAAAAATAAAAAAAAAGTACTTTATTTTTTACCTTTTTCGACGTTTTTCGACCCCGTACTCACTACTTAAAGGTAAAAAAAAAACTCCATGGTCAAAACAACATTATAGAAAAACAAATTTGACAATTTCTTTTTACCTGCTGAGAGGGGATCCCATGCTCAGTTCAAAACATGCAGTTTACTGCATATCTGGAATCACATTCATTACACACTATCCGACGGGCATTTGTTTTTAAAAGTTACGTTCTAAATGTATTTTAAATGTCTTTTAAACGTTTTCTAAACATTCTTACGCAAAAAACGTTTAAAAGACATTTAAAATACATTTAGAACGTAACTTTTAAAAACAAATGCCCGTCGGGTACCTAATGTAATGAAGCTGCGGATGTTGTTCACTATAATTTGATTTTAACTTTTTCGGATAATTTTATGCAACTTTTTTCTTGAGAAACATTCTGTTGTAGCTTCTATGGATATAAAATCACTCCTTTTATTTTTCGTTGTTGCATAGTATAATTTTTGCACTTAGTTATTAGAATTAGCATTTTATTCGTTATTTTACAACAGAGTTTTTTTTTTTTTAATTTTGTTATTTAGGTGCCCCCAATAAGACCTAACGATCTTGTCACAGAGCACCGCGGAAGTGCATTTAACCAAGAAGTTGACACCTCCTTCCTTACCGTGACGTGAAATTACGTCCAGAGTTTGTTTCGAACCTGGATCTCCTGCTTTTAAAGCAAGCGCTCTAACTTCTGCGCCACAGCCGCACAGTTTGTGATTGCCTTCCAATGTGTTCGGAATTATCCCACGTACGTAGTTACGAACACCAATCGTTTTATTTTTGCGATAAATTTTTATTTTATAAAAATATTTATAAAAATTGCTTTTTAGGGTTTGTGACTTAATATTTAAACTAACTGATGAGCAACAAATATGATCAATTTCGTATAACTGATGTCTTTAGTTCGCATACCTGCTCTCCCTATATATATATATATATATATATATATATATATATATATATATATATATATATATATATATATATATATATATATATATATATATATATATATATATATATATATATATATATATATATATATATATATATATATATATATATATATATATATATATATATATATATATATATATATATATATATATATAAAGATAATAAAAACCAGGATTTTTTGTTATAAACAACTTGATTACAAGACCATCGTTTCTAATGTTTAACATAAGTTACAAACACGAATATTAGAAAGTATCGCAAGTTAAAAGGTTTCCTTCGTTCAGCATAACAAACAAATGCAAACGTTTTTAACAAGATCTCGTACGTCCTTAAAAATGGTAGTGGTGTAGTGGTAGAGCGCTCGCATTATAAATGAGGAGTTTCAAATTCGATCACCACCGACATCCTTGTAGTAACGCGCTTAAATTGTTTCTCCGTGCAGTAGCCTTGTTTGCCAAAGTTTCGTGTTTCGGAGTCAAAGAGTTGAGAAAAGGTTTGATTGATTGATATTTATTAGAACAAAGTATAAATACATGTTCTAAAGAACACGAAGGCCCATACAAAGATGGACACTAACAACGTGCCCAAAGAAATTTAGAAATATCGCTGCAAAAAAAAATAACAAAACTATAAAGAAACAAATAGTTGTTCCTTTTACAATTTGTTAAAGTCGAAAGATTTAATTTTATTTTTGAACGTTAAAATGTTATTTGCATTTACAGCCTCCAAGGTCATATTGTTCCACATGTCAACAACTCGGTAAGAAAAGCTATATTTTCTTAAATCCAAGTGACAAGATTGTTTGCTTATTTTATAATTATGACCCCGGGTGTGGCTATTAACGTCTGTCCACAAAAAATCCGGAATGAAAAGTTGTTCTTAATTGAATACAAAATTAATCGATTTTTGACAAAAATTTTAACTAAATGATAGACTGTACATCGTTAACTATTTTATAACCGAAAGTGGTCCTAAATCTGCGGCTTTTCGAACTTTAGTTTTGACTGAATCCATTAGGTTGAAAAAGTAGTCCGGATCGAACTCTTTCAACTTTAATCGAATTCTATTCTTAAGGTGGTCAAGATTTTTCGCAGTAAATCCATTTCCATAAACTTTTGCTTTTAATTGTGCCCAAAAATTTTCAATTGGCCTTAACTGCGGTACATTTAGGCGGTTATCTTTAGCGTCGACAAAGTTAATACCTAAAGTGTTGTAAGTTTCTAATGTGTGTTTTGCATAATGACATCTCGCTCCGTCAGGCCAAAATAAAATTTTCATATTTTGATGCTTGGAATTTATAAATGGATGAATCTTTTTGTAATCCATTCTTTAGAATAAGTTTTTGCATCCAGTGCACAGTTTTTTACAGCAAAATAAGGCGATGAATGACCGAAACGACTGATTGCAATCCAAACGAGAACTTTCTCGTCAAACTTTTTTTTGAAGTTGAATTTAATGTTAGGATTGGTTTGAGAACTATCCTTTGTATAGTAGCCAGAGTTTTGTAAATACTTTGCACCATTTACACAGAAATAAGGTTCATCGTCCATGATGATTTCAAACTCATTTGATGGCTTGAAAAAAGTTTTTGAAAGTTTTAATAAGTTTTTCTTTTGTTTAATTTCTTGCTTTTCTGTTATTTTTAGTGCATTTTTTCTTTTGGTATACTTCAGTCCATGCATACTTAGTAATCTATTTACATATGAAACGCTTATCTTATATTTTAGTGCCAATTTTCTTTGCGAAATCCCGATTCTCTCTTCTGCTCTTGCAATCATGGACTCTATCTTTTCTGGTGTGATTTTAAAAGGTTTTCTGTCGCCGAATTTTCTTTTCATTGGCAAATTATTTTCAGACCTTTTAATTGTGTCATAAATTGTAGATTTAGCGATTCCCATTTTCTTAAAATGATCCACTGTAAATTTCTTTCCACTGTTTATGTTTTGTTTATAAAAATTTCCAATCACATTTCTAACATCGTTCTCTTTTAGATGCTCCATGTTTATTTGAATTAATTATTTAAACTCAATTTTGCCACAAAATGAAACTGTTGTTGTTGACCGATTAAATTTAAAAATTTCGAATCGAAAATTCGAAATTTAGAACATTTTTGTGTACATTTGAAATCAGTCCGGATTTTTTGTGAACAGACGTTATTGTCAATCGCAAAGATCATAGATTGATCAGTACAGACAAGTTTACGAAAATTTTTAAAGCAAGTTAATAAGTCTAATAAGCTTTTAAGACGCCGAACTTCGAGTGATTCGATTCCAAGCAACTGTAATCTATTATGATAGGAAAGATTTCTAAGGCTCCTTATTTTTTTTGTAAATTTTTGTTGGACACTTTTAACTGATTTAATCAATCCAATTTGGTGTTTCGATCATACTGGAAAACAGGTTAAAACCATAATATAGTAGCCTCCTAGATAATAGTGGCCTTCCTTGTCTCGGGGAGATGAATAACATAAAATTACTTAAAGGTTTCAATTTCATTTAAATTTTTAACAGCGAATTATATATTTTAAAGGCAATTATTTTGACCGAATTTGGAAGAGAATTTAGAATACTTTTGTTCGGAATCTGGTAAAATAAAGATTTTACTTTTCAATTTTTTCGAAAAAATGAAGTACTAAATTTTAAAAGAAAAAACGACTAAGTAATGAAAATAAAAACAAAAAATTCAAGAAAAAAGGTATAATTTATTAAATATAAAAATCACTCATCACAAAGGAAAAACAATATTAGAGAAGTGAAAAATAAAAAGAAATATAATGTCATTTATTATATTTATCTGTTTTTAATTTTCTATTTAGTTTATTCTTAAATTTTAGGTTATTTAATGTGAATTTATTATATATTTTATAATTTTATTTTTTGTTTGGTATTTGTTTATGGTTTTTAGTTTGCATTTTATTATCATTATTTGCTATTCGTTTTAGGTTATATAACACTATTATCACCATTAAAATTTTTGCTGACAAAAAAAGAAGTCTTCGTTTTTTGAAATTTGCCGACTGACTTGACTTAAGGGTCAAATTTGCCGACTAAATGAACGAAAAATTCATTGATGGGGAGGGAGGAGTTATAACCCGCTACACCCACCCCTTCCTTTGCCCCATGGCCTTGGTTATATAGTTTTCATTTTGATTATAAATATTAACTGATCATTGTTATTTTCTTTACAATAATTGTTTTTTTATTTCACGTAGGTTTTTACTTTATTTCAGTTTTTAACTTTTCCTATCTGTGTATATAATATTCAGTTTTTGTTAAAAATCTGTTAATTTCTATTATCGGTGTGGACAATTTTCTATTATTATCGTTATGTTATTCTTATTATTTTTTGTACCATTATCATTGTTGTTTTTACTATTATCAATATTATTATTATTTGTATCACTTATTATTATTTAATACCATTTTTATCAGGTTTTACTTTTAATTAGTTTCATACTGATTGTAAATATTCTTGATTGTTAGACCATCATTAGAAATATTGATCGATTATACTTAAAGAAATGTCACAGCAAAAAATTAGAGAAACCTGTTTCGCATTGCCATAGAATGAAACATAGACCACGCGATATACAACTATAATAATTAACGGAAACTACTTGATACCAAAATCTAATGTTTTCGGTTTTTAAATTCAGTCTTATTGAAGGCATTTGGTACCGGTTAGATATATTCTAAAATTCAATATCGTAAAGATACTCAACCGCTAGCCTTGCATATGTCAGGCTAATACTAAATGCCATTACAAAGTTGTCGTGTTTGGTGTTGTTAGTAAAATACCAGGAATTCCACACGAAAAAACTAGATTCTAAAATCCCGGTAATGGTAAATGATTCGTTATTAGATGCACTGCTTATGTCGCAAGCTAATAATAAAAATTAACCTTTATTTAAATTTTGATTAATATTATTATTATATTTCGATTAATATTAATACAAACATTGTAAATATGAAAAATGAAAAAATATATAATAATATAAAAGAGAAACATGTAAATATGAAAAGATGAGGAAAAAAAATGAAATTATCAAGTATATTGGCGCTGTCTCAACTGAGGTCAGGAAGCGTTTAAAGCGTGCAGGATAACCTGCGCGCATTAAACGTATTTTTAATTAGAGTTTAAATTAAATCTAATTTATACTATATTAATAAAAAATTATAGTTATACTTTCCATGGTTACCGTTTTATGACCACATAAAAAAAATTGAGGGATTTTGGAAATTTTTAAACAATTCTTGTTGGCCAAAAACGTAAAATTATTGAATTGAAATTATATTTTAAATCGGTGGTATAGTAGAAATATTTTCTGTGAAGCAGAAAAATAATCATTTGTCGCAAAAATCTTATTATTGACAATATCAACACTGTATTAAAAATTAAAAATAATAACATAAAAACAAAATCGCACAATTAATAAAGTACTAAAATAAAATCAAAAAATTGCATTTTTAAAATCAAAAAATTATTTAAAAACTATTAAAAACAGGTAATTTATGAAAAAAGGGAAATTTTATACATGGTATCGACAAGATTATTACTACAAACACAAAATTGTGAATGAAAAGTATTCATTTATTAAAATGCAGAACTTTAACGTAGACTGTCAACCAGTTTTAAGAATAAAAGGTTCCGTAAATTGATTTACGAAAGCTTTGATAAACGCAATGGTTTTTCGCATCTTGGTGGGAGAGGTGGTGTTCCAGGATCTGGTGATGCAACAAAAGATGCACTTTCATTTTCTATTGAAAGAAAAAATAATAATAACAACAAAAAAAAACAATATATTGTTAAAACTAAATCTGATATGTAAAGAAAACATACTTTAAACACTAAAAAAATAAGAATAAAGGCCTCCTATAATAATTATATGAATTTAAACAATTAATAACAAAAAGTAAATCATTTCCTTATTTATCGGGATAACTAAACACAACATGAAATTTATTTGTGCATTCAATTTAAAATCAATGAAACTAAATCTTTTTTTAAAAATTTATGAACTAACGCATCTTAATAATGAGTAAGTTATATATTATAATAAAAAGTAAATATATCAAATCTTGCAAATTTAATAACCTGATCGCGTAAACTACGTAACCATGATGTAACCTTTAGCTTTATGGATCAAATTAAATATGTAATAGTTTAGTAAAGATCTGATAGGTGGTTTAAAAGAAAATGCTTAAACAAATTGAAGTTCGAAAAATTACCGCGCCAAAACAAATCGATGTTAGAAAAGTTGCGCCAAATCAATTTAAGATTCAAAAAATTATCGTGTACAAATATAAAAGCTTCGCCCAGATCAAATGCAAAAAGAAATTTATAATTGATACAAGAAAGATTATATATATATATATATATATATATATATATATATATATATATATATATATATATATATATATATATATATATATATATATATATATATATATATATATATGTATATATATATATATATATATATATATATATATATATATATATATATATGTATATATATATATATATATATATATATATATAATCTTCCTTGTATCAATTATAAAATTCTTTTCTCAAGATATATATATATATATATATATATATATATATATATATATATATATATATATATATATATATATATATATATATATGTATATATATATATATATATATATATATATATCTTGAGAAAATCCTCAAGATATATATATATATATCTTGAGAAAATCCTCAAGATATATATATATATATATATATATATATATATATATATATATATATATATATATATATATATATATATATATATATATATATATATATATATATATATATATATATATATATATATATATATATCTTGAGGGTTTGATTAAACTCAATAACACCTCCTTGACTATTTGCTAGCCATTGGATGCAAATGGTTTTTTGTTTGTATTTAAATTTTTTTAAATTAACTAATTTTAGTATAAGTTTTAATAATTTTCTAGATTTTTTTAATGCTTGAAAAGAATGAAGATCAAAGTTAGTTTTATTTTTTCGGACAGTTGCGAAAACTTAAATTAAGTCCATAAAAAAATATTTTTTTTTGATTCAATATTTGTTTTTCAATCCTTTTTTTTTGATTCAATCTTTTAAAATTTTATATTAAGTATAATTAGTTAATCAAATAAAACTTATTTCTTATCTTCTTTATTTTTTTTAAATTTATATTTAATGTTATTTTATTCTTATTTTTTGTTTTAAACTTTTGCAATTACAGTTTAAATAAAAATTTAAATATATATTTATAGATACAACAAGAATTATAAAAAAATAAAAAAAAGTAAAAAAAGTACTTGGAGAGTCACTCTTTGTAATAATTCCACTCAAATAAAAGTGTTCAACCGAGAATGGATCACTTTGCGCAGAACTAGAAACGAGAGCTGGAGGAAAACGTATCACAGTATCTAAAATGTTGACATACTTACTACCTGAGTTATAATTGGTTGATAAATTTAATGAATCTGGTTTGCCTGCTCTATTGACTACTGATTTTCTAGGAGGTGGAAGGTCTAAAATAAATATTAAATAAATCAGACAAAAAAAAAGCAAAAAAAAACAAAAACGCTATAACAATAAGCTCATGTACAATTAAATATTTTAACAAAAATAACAAGAACAACAGTATATATATATATATATATATATATATATATATATATATATATATATATATATATATATATATATATATATATATACATATATATATATATATATATATATATATATATATATATATATATATATATATATATATATACATAAATAAATATATATATATATATATATATATATATATATATATAAATAAATATATATATATATATATATATATATATATATATATATATATATATATATATATATATATATATATATATATTATATATATGTATATATACATAGTTATGGCCAAAAAGATCTTACTACTCATAATTGAACTATTACTTATAAATGAAAAATATGCTGGCAACACTCTTACTAATCACAAGCTGTGTGAGGTTTAAACCTATAGTTGCATTGCTATTAACTAATATGAAAATATCTTATATGCACTATATATAGAGTGACCAGACATCCCGGTTTTTCAAGATTGTCCTGATTTTAGGTAAGTTGTTCAGGCATCCTGGAACAGGTCATTAAGACATTTTTTTAACTACCCCAGTTTGAAACAAGTTTTTTTGCCTTTGCTGGATTTTTCCACTTTTTTGTTATTCCTATTTCTGTGTCCCAGTTTTGTCCTTTTAAAATATTTAAAATATTTTAAAAATATATATAACATAAACATACAAATTTTATTCATTAATTTAATCGTTATTATTGCTTACTACAAATATGAGAACACACTAAACAGAACACAAGCTTACTAGCAACTGTGAGAAAATTCATAATGAAAATTAATTTAAATTATTCATAATTTAAGTCTCTTGTTGCCTTAATGCCTGAAAGAATAGAGGCCACATATGATAGACACAATGCTACAGAGAAAAGAGTTTTAAAAGTTTAAGGGTCCCATCCAAAGTACAAAAACATATTTTTACTGTGACTTTTTATTTTTCTATATTCATGTATATTATTTTTTGCATTTATATAATTTTTAGTAATACAACATGCAGTTACACACTACGCAGTACAAAAACAGTTTTTCACATTAAACGTGGTCAAACACTTTTGGGTGGTCCAAACAAATTGGGTGGTCAAACACTTATGACCATAACTGTATATATATATATATATATATATATATATATATATATTTTTCTCTAGAAAGTCAGTCTTACACTCCAAAAAATATTTTTTTATCATTATGCAACGCTATAATAATAATAATAAAAATAATAAATAAAAAAATGACTGAAGATAGTCAGTGTGTGAAAAAGTATTATAAACAATAATAACAATAATAATGTAGCGTACAAATACTTTTAACAACAATAATTTTCTGCAATAAAAGGTTTCTAATTAACTAATAATTTTGAAATTAAAGGGTACAATAGCGATTTTCTAACATAAGATTAACATAACATAATTTCCTAACCAAGTTGGAAGTTAGAAGTTTAGTTTGTACAATCAACTAGGAAAGACTTATACTAGTTGATTAAGTTTTTTTTAGTTGATGTACACTTCTTCAAAATAATGACAGGAGCAAAGTCTTTTGTGCTCCATCACTGTCTATGTAAAATAACACTATCTGACAGTGCTGAAAGAGTATATAATCAAATCCTGCTACTTTGGGCTTGAATGAGGCTACCTGTTAAATAGAAATATATTAAAAAGATGATCAAAGATCCTCAAGGCAAGCAAGATGGACTAATGAGGAATAAGTCTAGAAGTAATTACAAGGACTTACATAAATAAAAACCACAGTGTATTAAAAAATTTAGTAAACTGATTAGCATCAGTCATGCCAATGCATATAAGATAATATTTTTGAAGAAGAAAATAAATTATATATATATATATATATATATATATATATATATATATATATATATATATATATATATATATATATATATATATGTTTATCCCTTATTAGATGCTTTTTCTTTTTTTTCTTTTTTTTTCTCAGCTGTCAGACATGTTTGTGTCAGTCATATGATAAATGGACACTCAACATTTTTTGTATGGTATGTATATTGCACAATCCACCAGCAACAAGGATTGCATATTAAACTTGTCATTAGGCAATACTCTGCATTTTCTACTAAAACATTTGAGTTAACACACTTTTGCTTTACTTCTGCATTGTCGTGTGATAAAATCATTACAATTTTTGCTACTTGAAACAACATTGGATTAACAACTTTACTATCAACTAATAGGAGAAATATGCAGAACAATCTGCATATCTTCTCCTACTAGTTCATAATAAAAGATATCTATTAGATAACTTTTAGATAGATCGTTGTGTATTAGTCAAAGTTCTGGCATTATTTGAACTTCCTGGTTAAACGTTATTCTGTGATGCTCTAAGATAATAGTAAGACATCTTGGAGCACCGAAATAACTTATTAAAAAAAAATCTAAACATCGCTTAGCGAAATCAAAATTTTCAAAACTCTCCTTTTTTAACAATGCCAAGTTGCATAGGAAAGAACACAGGCTCATAGACTGATCAACTAGAAATGATTTTATTAGCCCAGAACCATGTTGAAATGATGCTAAAGAAAAAAACACATCTTGAGTGTGTGAGGCAACTTGATGATAATTCTTGGCAAAAATGATGATAAATGTCTAGCAGCATTATATTTTAGTGAAAACTCTTAATTTAGTGACTACAAAAACTAAAAATTGCATTTTTCTTGAAATTTAATTTTTTGACTAGTAACAATTTTACATTTCTGTAACTCAAAAACAGCAATCACCACATTACTCAAAATCAATCACAAAACACCAATCACCACATTTTTCCAATTGCATTTTTTAAACACCAATCACTACATTTCTTCAGTTGCATTTTTCATTTTGCAGATCTATATTTCACAATTTATGTAATGTATCAGCTTTTGTGAACATTTTTCATATGCACATTCGATATTAAATGATATTCTTTTAGAAACTTTTTTGATAAATCTTTCTATGAGGCATAACATTAGATGACATTTTGATAAATCTTTCTATGAGGCATGACATCAGATAGTATAACTCATTATATAGAAAAAGACTTAATGCCTGACATTGCTTACGAAATGGTTCTACTATGTAGTAGTATGTACCAACCAAGTAGTAGTATGTAATAACTACTTAGTAGTATGTAGAAACAGATTAAAAAACCTGACTTTGATCAGAAGATCTGTTATAGCTTTAACAATATTCTGTGCAGTAATAGTTCTATATACTGTTTTAATATTTTTTTATTATATATTTCATTATTATATAATGTTAACTTTTCCACATAAGTTTTTACATTGTTAAAAATTTCAAGAGATCTCTATGTAACCACAGCATTTTTTTTTTAATTATCTTTGCTTCCAACAAGGTTGCAAGCAACCACTAATTAGTGTTGGAAGTTACTGGAAGAGAAAAGATGAAGATTGTAGAGCAAGATAACGATTGACAGACGACTTAAAATATTGCAAATTATATGAATCAGGAAAGCAAGATGAAGGAAGCGAATTCCAAAGAACTGATGTTCGAGGAAAAAAACTAGACGAATAAGAGTTTTTGGAGCACTTAGGAACAGTAACAGAAAAAGGATGAGACTTAATTGAATGACGAGTAACACGAGAATGAATTTTAGTAGATGGCACAAGAGACGCTAGCTCTTTAGAGCAGTGCCCATTATAGTATTTGTAGAAAATTTCTCAACAAACTCTGTTGTACAATATTTTAAATGAATCATAGTTTTGTAACCGTTTATTGCCAAACAGTCGTCCTGCAATCAAGATTATCTGTAAACAGTCTATATAAGAAACTTATTACTGAATTTAAAACAGCATTTTTGTGTTCTCTGAAATACTTTATGAACTACATGAAGGCCACATGAAGCAATATTGATTAACTGAATATCAAATTTAGCTGAATGGCTTTCTTCTAGGGCCCCAAAATATTTCAGCTCACACTGGTTAGTCCATGCTTAGAGATTTGAATTATTGAGACAAAAACATGTCAACAATTAAGATTAAAAATAAAGAAAAAAACTCTCCCAACCATTAAATAATTAGATAGCATATAAAATGAAAAATTTTAACTCTCCAATATTCATAAAAATATTTAAATGAATACAAAAAATATTTGTTTTTTTGACTGAATACATGAAATTTTCATAATTTTTCACAAAATTCATTATATTCCCTGACTTTTTTGACATAATTTAGAATACCTCTGATTTTTCCAGGTTTTATAGGCTATTTCTAGCCTTGTTTTTTATAGGCTGCTGGCCTGGTCTTTGTTATTTCCTGTTTTATATAAAATATTTTACTTGGCAATTTATAACGCTTCAATTGTAAAATGCAAAAAAACCTTGAAGTTTTACTATATCTCTTTTTGATTTTTTAATTTTCTTTTAAATTTTTTTTTTACTTTCTATTATTTATATCACAGTATAAAAGTAAATTGAAAAGCAATTATAGACCATCAAACTTAATAAATTAAAATTTTGAGGAACCAAAATACTTTTTTTTTAATTTAAAATTTTATAACTAACTATTACTCATTTTATAATCAATTAATTATTATTCATTGGCAATTGTTATTTCGATAACGACATAGTATTTAAATTTAAATTAATATTAAAAAAATTTATTATTATTTTGCTAATATAATTTTATATTTTTATTTATTACTTACTTTGACAAGGAAAACTTGCATTTTGAAGTACGCATTTATTTAAATGAACTATATGCAAACGCTAAAATGCAAATTTGACAAAATTTAATGAAAAAATACTTACTTGGTGATTTTCCTCCTGAGTTGTTTGGATCATCAAGCGACCCTGTAAAATCGTATAAATACAAGTGTAACAATTTTGAGCAAAATTTTTATCTGACAAAAATCAACACATTATGAATGTGGAAAAAGTAAATTATATTAAAGATACTGCAGCATTTGAGATTTAAGGAAACAAGTTAAATTTTACCTTTTATCATTTAAAAAACCACAAAATAAAACGCAACTTTATAGACTAGAATGTTTTGAGTTTTTTTTAATTTTGAATGTTTTTATATTTAATTTTTTACTGTTTTTATTATTTAATTTATTTGTTTTTTTAAACTGCTTTGTCATTTTTGTTATACCGACTGATTTATTTAAAGATTAACACAGCATGAATGTATATACATCAACTGACTAGAAATATATATATATTAGGGCGGGTCAAAATTTTCTTTTAAGAAACAGTATATTGTGGGGAGTTCCTATATATGTGTTTAGGATGTATACTAATTTTGAGGTCTGTGCTAGCCTCCATAGGGGTCGCACACAAAATCGGATTTTTTGGCATTTCAGAGAAAAAAGGGTATAAACAAGTTTTATATATAATTACTTTATAATTGTTTTATTTATATAATTGTAACAATTTAGATATACTACAAAAATGTTATACTAAAACACTGTTTAGGTATTTTATTAGAATAAGGAATACAAGGTGTTAAATAAGGGATATAAGCTTGAAAATGCTTCTGTTCATATATTACCTTTTTTAAGCAAACAAACAAAACTTTTAGAAATAAAAAAATAATAGAATAAAACGCTTTTATAGGTTATAAAAAAATGTATATTTTTATAAATGTCTTATTTCAATTGCACTTTCGAATCAAATTTAGGCATTTTTTCACTGGACTCCAACAGGTTTTTTACGAATTTGTGACATTTTTCATAGCTATATCTATTTTCTGATGCCTTTGTGACTACTACAACTATTTTTTCCATATTCTGACTATTAAAAGGATTCTCTAGGATACTTAATGGACTGTCATTGAATTTCACAATATCTTTGTTTGAATAATCATTCAGTAAAGGTGGTGAATGAACTTCTTTGATGTCCCAATTTATAAATTTACAGAAATCTTTTGCTCCAAGATTTAATATTGTAGGAAGTTTAAAATGTCCATTGAATTTGCTAGTATTCCTGGATTTAAGTATCCTTTGAATGACTGTAGTTTTAACTTGTTTTCTTTCATCACTTATCATTGCCAATAAAATATTCTCTGGGTTAAAAAAAAATACAAGTTTTGCTTCAAAACTTGCTCCATTACCTCCTTGTATTTTACATCAATAACTGCATTTTTAATTATTTGAGCAAGATACCAAAAATTTTGAGCGCCATTGATTGCCAAATAATTTGATTTGATTTGAAACCATCCTGGTGCATAGCATTGCATAATTATTGTAACCAAGTCAATAAGTTCTTTTGTTGGCTTTTCAGTTAAATGTATAAGCGTAGAATACGATTTGGTCTTGTGAGCCACTGGACATGATGAATGTTTCCAAGAGAATTTTTAGGTATTTCATTTGACACATCTCCTGATTGAGTAGATAAATAGATACTGTAAAGATACTTTTAATCTGAACTTAAATCACTAAAGATATTATCTGGAATTAAATGAAAAAAACCATTGATTTTTTTTAAAAGTAACTACTGCTAAATTAGTTAAGTCCTCTGTTATTTTTTTACCAATTTCTCCTTTAAATGATCCAGGGTAAGAAGTTTTTCCATTAATAAACTCAAATATATGTTTAAAGGGAAGTTCATTTAAATGTAGCTGACAAACAAGCCACTGCATTGGTTTTTCGAGTTCTGTTCCAATTAATTTTATCACCCCTCCAAATTTTCCAGTATTTATTTTACAGTTGCATCACATAAAAGAGCATTTAAAGAACCGCTGCTGCCAGTTTCAAATATTAAATAAAGAATTTTATTAGCAATGCAGCGAGTTCCATTATCAAGTGTAAGATTATCTATATAGCTGCTGCTTGGTTCTCTAACAATTGTAATATGTTCTTCTTTAATTATCCCTGCAGTTGTTATTGTATTGTCTTTTTTTCCATCAAAACCAATATATTGTAATTTCAAGTATTGAATTTTTTCTAATTTACATTTTTTTGTCCAACACAAAGTCTTTCTCTTTCTACTTTTTTCCTATCAAGCATATTTGATTCATTTAGTATACCCATGTCTTTTATAGTAGCATTGACAATAGCATCAGTTGCTCTGCAACTGAAACGATTTGATTCATTTACTATACCCATGTCTTTTAGAGCAGCATTGACAATAGCAGCAGTTGCACTGCAACTGAAACGATAATGACCTGCTATGATTGCTAGTTGATTGTAATGAAACTTATTTTGATTATATTTTTTTATGACATCAGACTCATATAGCTTGTCATATTCATTATTAGATTCATCTAATATGATACTATCCTCAGATTCATAGAAATAGTCATCGGTAATTTGTCTATCGATGTCTTTCTTAACATTTTTATGTGTGTTAAACTGTTTTTGCTTTTATTAAAAATTTTTTTTTTTCTAGTTTCAGTTTTCTTCGAAGTATGTGTAGGTATGTGTAGGTAAAATGTGTAGGTACGATCAAGTAGTCCAAGTTGATTTGTGCGTTTCTTTTGCCCTCATCCCACTCTTTTATTGGCACTTTCATATTACATCTGCATTTCTCTTTTTCTACTCCTAAATCATAATAATTGCATGAACATATATCAAACATGTTGTCAAAAGCCATGTTGTCATATATAATATATATCCGACATGTTGTCATTAAAATTAGCACTTCTTTTAAGTTTTGAAGTTTTATTCAAACTGGATGCTTTAATCTATTAATCTACATACTTTTGAGAATACTCTCTCTGTTTCAATTGTTGGAAAACTGAATTTACGCCAAATATTTTCAAATTCAATGGTAACTAATCTGTAACATTTATGAGCAGAACTTGATCCTTTGCCTTTAGCATCTTCATTTCTACAAACATAATAGCAATATTTCACATCTCTTTTTGTAGGAATCATTACAGTTGGAAATTTAGAACCTTGTCCAAATGTTAAGTTGTCAGTTTTACTGTGAGTATGAAATGTCGCCATGATACAATGTGTTGCTTATTATTAGTTATATTCTATTTTTAATTACTAAAAAATAAAAAATAGACATGTATACACAAACACAAAATATACTATGTATAGAGACGAAAATACAACAAATAGAATAAATAAAAAATTACATAAAATCAAGTTCTTATGCTGACATGATATCATATTATATATATATATATATATATATATATATATATATATATATATATATATATATATATATATATATATATACATATCTATATATATATATATATATATATATATATATATATATATATATATATATATATATATATATATATATATATATATATATATATATATATATATATATATATATATATATATATATATATATATATATATATATATATATATATATATATATATATATATATATATATATATAGATATATAGATATATATATATATATATATATATATATATATATATATATATATATATATATATATATATATATCTATATATATATATATATATATCTATATATATATATATATATATATATATATATATATATATATATATATATATATATATATATATATATATATAGATATATATATATATAGATATATATATATATATAGATATATATATATATATATATATATATATATATATATATATATATATATATATATATATATATATATATATATATATATATATATATATATATATATATATAGATATATATATATATGCAATTGCAAAATATCATATTATATATTATACGCTATATATATATATATATATATATATATATATATATATATATATATATATATATATATATATATATATATATATATATATATATATATATATATAGATATATATATATATAGATATATATATATATAGATGTATATATATATATGCAATTGCAAAATATCATATTATATATTATACGCTATATATATATATATATATATATATATATATATATATATATATATATATATATATATATATATATATATATATATATTTATATATATATAGCGTATGTTAGGGTGAATCAAACTCCCAACAATTTTTTTTAACTATTTACTTCAGTTTTGCCCCTATAATTCCTGTGTTCCACTTCAAAAATTACAACTCTTGTAAAAATTTGAGATTTTTCTGTGGCAATTTAATGGGTACACAATGAACACAAATATATGTATTTTTTTTAATAAACTATAATTAAATTATTATTGGCATCGGTTACATTTAAACAATTAATATACACATAACTATTTATAGTTCCAGGAATTACTGCAAAGACTGTCAAATAGATAAATGAATACTCAAATATTCCAAAAAAGTATGACAAAATTTACAATATCTAACAGAGCACAGTACAATAGGTACCTTTTAGCTACTAAGACTATGGGTATGTAGTTAAGTATTGTCAACTGTCATCTTCGTGATCTTTGACTGTTAGTGCTGCTCATTTCTTCTTACGGCTGCACAAACTTGGAACTTTCTTTCCTTCAGCCTCAACAACTTGCAGAATATTCTCATAATTCACCTCGATTTTGGCTGCATCTAGAAAGTCTGCACTTAGTTTCACACTACGTTCTGCACTGTCATTGATAACATTGACAGAAATCATCTTCATATTTGATGACAGAAAAGAAGGGTAAACTGACCAGTTTTCAATGTTATTGTTAAGAAAGTCCACATTCATCTTTAAAAAGCTAAAAATGTACCATGAATCTGCAGCAACCAAATTTCCAAGTCTTGTTGTGGCAGTGATTTCAATTGGGAACTAGGGTTTTCAAAAGCCAGTTCCATAGCAATTATGCGCCAGAGCCATTCGATCACTAGACCTCGCTGCCAGAAGCTTCTTGGCTAAGTACTGCAATTTCCTTCATTGTAATCTAAGAAACAGTTTGTGAATCATTCAAGAAAGGTAGAGGGCAAATGGACTGAGTGTCTTATCGCTTCCATGAGGAACTGTGTCAAAATGCTTCTTAAATGCGCTAAATACAGTAACTTCTGGTGATTTTGACGCTTCAATGTACAAATCGTTTGAAACGTGTGTTAAAATAACTTCTCTAACATGATGACGACATGCAGACCAGAGCAATGCTTGGCTAATTTTTTGCTGAAGGACCACACACTTCTATCCTACTTATTAACAGATCAGTGATCTGGAGGTATTATCCTTAATGCTACAATGCATTTGTTGCAGTCATGGAACTGTGCTAAGTCAATACTAAACATGACTTTGAATACTATGTCCATACACTACTGGACATGTCAGGTGGCACTGACATGTCTGGTATTGCTGGCCGTAGTATCAGAAGTCATGTTTACTATTGACTTAGCACAGTTCCATGACTGCAACAAATGCATTGTATCATTAGGGATAATATCTCCAGATGGTTGATCTGTTCCTGGTTGATAAGCAGGTACGCCAAGTATGTTGACATTGGTGTTATCACCAACAGCGACCACAAGTCTTTCCTGTAATGTGTTGCCTGGCTCATGTTTCCTGTAAGTCATGTGAGTGCAGACTGTTGAGCAGGAGAAATTTTCATTCTTAATGCCAAAACCATAATTCTTGGAGATTTGAGAATGTTATAAGGTATATGAGCTGCCGTTCCAGTGCAAGTGGTTTAATATTGCGTTTATTTTCAGAAGAATTTAAAAGGACTATTAATATCACATTTACTTTTATCACTACTGAACAAATAGCAGTTACTGTAGCAGTAGCAGCAGCTGAAAAGTGTTGGTTTGTTACAATTGGTGTTGTGTACTCACTTGAAAAGTGTTGGTTAGTTACAATTGGTATAAAAAATTTTAAAATGGTTTGTTTCAAAGCATCATAAGTAGTTAATAGTACACTATCAGAACATATCTGTGTGTTTAAATCACTAAGTAAAAAATTTCTTTTTTGGCATTTTATTAAATACTTTTTGTAAATGCAATGCATTTTAGTGAAGCTGCACCAACCAGTGAACACCTTAGGGATGAATAATAAGTTAAAAAGAGTTTAGCAGGGTGAGATAAAAGTACAAAAGGACATATGTCTAGAGGAAAACAAAGAGCCTTAAAGTAGAAAAATATTAAAAACTGATAAGTAATATATAGTAAAAAATACATGAGAGCAATAAACAATAGTCAAGGAAAGTAAGAGTCATTAGTTGTTATGCTACTAAATTGTTGTTAGTGTCTAGCGAAAATGTGATGTATAGACAGAACTGGTAATGAAGTAGAATTATTTGCTTTATAAGTAGTTTTCATGTATTCTGTATTATTAGAGTGATAAACATACATTATAGATATAAGTGTGTCATGAACGTCTCAAGTACAGTATGGATTCGTGCCTTATGGTACAGTATGAACACATAAAGACCTCCAGCTTTCATCTGAGACTGGTATCCCTAAAGAAGTTCCACTTTGGGTCTATACCGGGGTATCTTTTTAAGGTATCCCATTGTGTTTTCCCAAAAGGACTATTCTCAGAGTATCCAGTCAGGACGATTGCCACAGACTTCTGAATTGACACTGAGACCAGAGGACACTTAGTGGGGTTCAGTACAACTTGCAAACAATAGTAAGTAATTTTTTGACATGAGTGTCAATAAGTGCAGTGGTTTGTCACAGTATATGGTCAACAACATGGGTCAATGAGAGTTGTAAACTATTTTGAGTTCTTATAGCTATGTATGTAATGTAAGTAGTCAAGGTAGTGTACATGTGTGAGATTACTGTAGTAGCTTATTTTGATAGTAAGAGTTATCAGTATAAAAAATAGTTAAAGACCATTTAAATTGGTGTAACGTAAGAACGTCATAGGACTACTAGAATTTACTAAAAGTAAATTCTAGTAGTTCTATGACGTGTATGTGGAGAATAAACAAACTATTACAACTAGATGATCTAGAATATTTAACTAGAATTACATCAATATAGCAACAAAAACTAATATATAA
>NC_061164.1:12454216-12499216 GCF_022113875.1 Hydra vulgaris | reverse complement strand
TTTAATAGTTTTTATGTAAATAATTTTTTTTTCTCACTTTTCCTAATCTTCACTCAAAATTAGAGAAAAGTGCCAATTTGATGAAATCTATTCCAGGCCTTGTGATGAATAAAAACTGCGCGACGCATAAGCACGACATGATTTTTGACATCATTAAATTCTTTTTATTTGCTTTTCATATTTATCGACATTAACTGCACCAATTTACTTGATTACCGCAAAACTACTTTAAATCATTAATGTAGAAATGTCATTATTTAAAAATGTTTTGGAATGTTTTGTTTTTTAAAATGTAAAAACATTTGTTTATTTTCTCGACGTTCGGCACATTTTGTTTATACTAAACGAATAAAAAACATAAATTTTTCAAATAATTATTTTTAAAAAGTCAGAGAGTAATAAACTGGAAATTTTAATATTGTACGATTAAAAACTGTGCAATAGCTAATATTTTTACTAGCGATTTTAGATAATATTTATTTATTTTTATTTATTTTCATAAAGCGGTTGATAAGCACAATTATTCATATTATTAAAAAACTTTAACAAATGTTTTGAATAGATTTTTAATGTTTACAAGGAATTTTATTTTTTGTAAAATAAAACAAAATGTTAGAATAAAAATCTTTTAGGTATAAAAGAAATATTTCAGCGAAAAAATTATTCTAAAAAATTATTATTAAAAATTATTCGAAAAACTATTGACGTTCTATTTTTCAGCAGCTGTTCTTGAGCACGCTTCGTCGAGTTTTGGTAACTTTTAACAAAAAAGCGATTGTTATTATTTAAGTAATTTTTTTCAAGTCACTTTTTACAAAAATTTTAATAACTGTACTTTTTTATTGAATCAAGAAGAATACGTTTTAATATTAATCCTTTTATTTTTTTTTATTTGCGCTTACCAATTTTTAAAATGTTTCCTCGAAATTACTCTTAAATACTTTAAATTTGTCTAACAGTTAATAAATATTTTTAAATCTATGGAATAATTTTAAAACCTAACAAACCCCCGTAAAATAATTATTTAAGTTAAAAATCTAAAACTAAAAGAAAGTAATTTTGTTCAATTTTATCAACAACTTTACTATTGCTGATTAATTTTATTAAAATGCTAGCTTAAAAAGATTTAAACTTTTTTTTAATCTGAATTTTTTCTACTTGTAAATAATGAGCATATTTATTTTTTTTGTAATTCAAACTTTAATATCAACTGTGTGCGGTTTTATAAAATACTTTATTAAATGTTAAAATAATCGTAAATTACTTCATTAAAATTCCCCTCAAAAATATCTTTAAATATACTCAAACAAAAAATTTTTTGCTCGAAGCAAATAGCCCTAGCTACACGCAAAATCGCTCTTGGACGACGTAAAATTCACATCGCCCAACGCTTTATCGCAAGGCCTGCTATTGATTACATAAATATATCCATACTTATACTTTTCGAGCCTTTGTTTATATATTTCATTGTTTATATATCTGTAGTTATTATTTTTATATCAAATATATCATATGATGTCAGAAAAATGTTAATTAATGTCAGGTCAGGTTTATCCTGCTACTGGTAACATGTAACCAAGTACAATCTACTTCATGTCCTGCTGCCTTGTAGGATATGCCTTTTTAGGTAAAGGCTAGGAGATGCAAACTCCGACAGAAAACACCCCCTGTCTTGGGGCTCTTGGTTGAGTAAAGGCTTGAGTAAAGGCTACTTATCTTGGGCAGATGTTACATGCATCCAGCTGCTGTCTTGTAGAAGGCCTCCTAGGCAAAGACTTAAGGGGTAAACAGATTCTATCTGTTGACCAGCCTCGCACCCCTTCTTCATCTTTTAGGCTGGTGCAGATGTATTTTTAATACATTGTTTCCAGTTTAGGATGTTGAACGCTGGATCTTCTTGACTCGATTCATAGGTTTTGCATGTTTCTCTGTTTTTATGACTAGGCAACTCATTCTATTATCTCCAAATAAGGGTACAGCTCTAAAACTCAGTTTTATGGTTCTGAGGCCAGGATGGTAGTCAGATTTCCCGAGCTCTGTGGTAGCTCTCAGAGAGGCTGATTCCATCAACAGCTGAAAAATATCAGAGTACTAACAGTGCCATGTTGCGCAGGGATGGTGTCCCTGTTTGTACTTTTGGTGTGCATTGCCAAGGCCACATTGGAGCTCTTTGTTACGGCTTAGGGTTTATTAGTGGAAATGAGGCAATTGCTTGAGCTATAAAGCAGTGTACTGAGTACTATCTATGTTTTGAGTCAAGTTCTTTAAAAAATTTAAAAATGAAAAAAGTAACAAAAACTATAAAACACAAAACACCACAGTCATCACCAAGTTCACTAAACCTATCATTCACCAATATTTGTGGTCTTCGAAGTAACTTTTCTTCTGTTGAGTCTTATCTCTTGCAAAGTTCACCAGACCTACTTGCTCTTTGTGAGACTAATTTGAGTTCAGCTGTCTCATCTTGTAATCTTAGTGTTGATGGTTATCTTCCTTTAATTCGTAAAGACTCCAATAGTCACATGCTTGGCCTGGGCATTTACATTCGTAAGAATTCACTGATTTGTCGGGAAACTAGGTTTGAATCCACAGACTACTCTTTTATGTTCTATATCGCTCTCCCTCATCTCAAGACTGCACTCTTCTAGATGTTATTTCTGATTATATTGACCAAGCCCTCATTCTTTATCCATCAGTCAATATTGTTGTTGTCGGTGACTTTAATGTTCATCACACTGAATGGCTTGGCTCTAGTGTCAGTGACTCTGCAGGCATTAAGGCCCATAACTTTTGTCTTTCTCAATCCCTAACTCAAATAGTCAACTTTCCAACTCGCTTTCCAGACAACCCGAATCATTTACCTTCTCTACTCGACTTATGTCTTGTTTCTGATCCTAGTCAGTGCTCAGTTTCTTCACACTCACCCTTAGGTGCTTCTGATCATGGTTTGGTCTCTCTAAAACTATTATCTCATTCTTCTTTACCATCAGAATCCCCCTATCATCGTACATCTTACAACTACCTTAAAGCTGACTGGGACTCTTTCCGTGATTTTCTTCGTGATGGCCCCTGGGTAGAAATCTTTCGTCTCCCTGTTGACAAATGTGCTTCTTACATAACTTCGTGGATTCAGGCTGGCATGGAATCCTTTATTCCCTCTCGACGATTCCAGGTCAAGCCTCACTCTTCTCCATGGTTTTCCTTAATTGTGCTGCTGCAATTGCTAATCAAACCATTACTTCCATATCTATTAGCAAAACAATTCTCCAGAAAACAGACGTCTGTTTATTACTGCTAGGAACCATTGTAAAAAGATTTTGTCTAACGCCAAAGCCCGCTATTCTCAGATCATGAAATCTCGTATTTCATCACAAAAATTAGGCTCTCATAACTTCTAGAGAATCTTTAATAGTATCAATAATAAGGGCAAGTCTGTAATTCCACCTCTTTTGTATGGTTCAGACTTTGTCACCTCACCTAAAGACAAAGCTGAATTGTTTGCCAAGAACTTTTCATCAATATCATCTCTTGATGCCACTAGTTGCGTTCTACCTGATATAGCCATCAAACAGGTTGATCCATTGCTCAACATTCGTATCACTCCAGCTTCTGTATCTAAAGTGATTTCTCGCTTAGACTCTTCGACAGCTTGCGGCCCGGATATCATACCTGTTATAGTCTTGCAGAAGTGTTCTCCGGAGCTGTCGTATATCCTTTCAAAACTGTTTAACAAGTGCTTATCAGAGTCTTCTTTTCTAGCCTGCTGGAAAGCAGCATCTGTTATCCCTATTTTTAAAAATTCTGGAGAGCGATCTGATTCATCTAATTACCGTCCCATTAGTCTTCTTCCTACCATAAGCAAGGTTTTTGAATCTTTAATTAACAAACACTTAATCTCTCATCTCAAATCTCATAACCTACTTTCTGATCATCAATATGGATTTCGATCTTCTTGTTCTATGGCTGATTTACTATCAGTAATAACCAATAGGTTCTATTGCGCATTAGATAAAGGTGAAGAGGTTAACGCCATTGCTCTTGACATTTCTAAAGCGTTTGATAAAGTTTGGCATGCTGGTCTCTTCCATAAGCTTTCTTCTTACGGTGTATCTGGAAACATCTTTAAGATTATTGAATCCTTTCTTTCCAATCGTAGTATAAAAGTTGTCCTTGATGGACAGCACTCTTCTTCTTATTCTGTAACCTCAGGGGTTCCCCAACGTTCAATCCTTGGTCCTATACTCTTTTTAACTTACATTAATGATCTTCCAGATATTCTCACATCTAAGGTGGCATTGTTCGCTGATGATACTACCATTTATTCTTGTCAAGATAAGAAGCCAACTCCCTCTGATTGCTTGCAGGGGGCATCTGAGCTTGAAAAGGATCTCACTTCTGCTACAGCATGGGGCTCAAAGTGGCTGGTGAACTTTAATTTAGATTAAAATTAATTTTTTTTAGCCAATCGTTATTGCAATAGTTTAGACCTTCCTATATTTATGAACGGTAATGTACTCGTTGAGTCTCCTACTCTTCATCTTCTAGGACTAACTCTTACTTCTGATCTTTCTTGGAAACCTTATATCAAATCCGTTGCAAAATTAGCATCTACTAAAGTTGCTTCTCTTTATCGAGCTCGTCACTTTCTTACTCTGGATTCTATTCTCTATCTCTATAAATCTCAAATCCGGCCTTGTATAGAATACTGTTGCCATATCTGGGACGGATCTTCTAATGATGCCCTTTCTCTTTTAGACAAGGTGCAAAAACGCATTGTAAGCATAGTTGGACCTGCTCTTGCAGCCAACCTTCAACCTCTGTCACATCGTCGTAATGTTGCTTCTCTTTCTCTTTTCTACAAATACTATAATGGGCACTGCTCAAAAGAGCTAGCGCCTCTTGTGCCATCTACTAAAATTCATTCTCGTGTTAATCGTCATTCAATTAAGTCTCATCCTTTTTCTGTTACTGTTCCTAAGTGCTCCAAAAACTCTTATTTGTCTAGTTTTTTTCCTCGAACATCAGTTCTTTGGAATTCGCTTCCTTCATCTTGCTTTCTTGATTCATATAATTTGCAATCTTTTAAGTCACCTGTCAATCGTTAACTTGCTCTACAATCTTTATCTTTTCTCTTCCCATAACTTCCAACACTAATTAGTGATTGCTTGCAGCCTTGTTGGAAGTGAAGATAATTAAAAAAAAATAAAATAAAAAATATTATCATAGTTATTATTATATATCATATTTATTATATGATTGTTTTAATTTATATATATATATATATATATATATATATATATATATATATATATATATATATATATATATATATATATATATATATATATATATATACATATATATATATATATATATATATATATATATATATATATATATATATATATATATATATATATATATATATATATATATATATATATATATATATATATATATATATATATATATATATATATATATGTATATATATATATATATATATATATATATATATATATATATATATATATATATATATATATATATATATATATATATATATATATATATATATATATATATATATATATATATATATATATATATATATATATATATATATATATACATATATATATATATATATATATATATATATATATATATATATATATATATATATATATATATATATATATATATATATATATATATATATATATATATATATATATATATATATATATATATATATATATATATATATATATATATATATATATATATATATATGTATATATATATATATATATATATATATATATATATATATATATATATATATATATAATATATATATATATATATATATATATATATATATATATATATATATATATATATATATATATATATATATATATATATATACATATATATATATATATAATATATATATATATATATATATATATATATATATATATATATATATATATATATATATATATATATATGTATATATATATATATATATATATATATATATTATTTGATACAGGTAATCTGTGGAGCTTGACCTAGGGTGAGCAATGAGCTCAGTCTAGGTCAAAAAACTAAAAGGAACAGATGTTCAGAATAAGGACAGAAAAGGAAAAACTAAAACGAACAGATGTTCAGAATAAAGACAAACTTATTTTAAGAAAAAGCTTATACACAAATCATAGTCAACAGTAATTTTATCATTATAGTATACCTAAAACAGGACACATAAGTAAACATAAACCTTCATTAAATAAAAATGTTTAACTTACTTTAAAACAAATATACATATGCATAGAAGTATAAGATAAAGAAAAAACATTATTGCTTTTGTGAATGTCTTAATTTTTGTAGTGCTGGTAAAAATCATCTCCTCAAAATCATGTTTATTATTACCAGCGTTTTGAAGAGGCTGAGCACCAAAACCTAGTTTATCCTGTCAGATAAATATCATCGCCATTTATGCTTTACCAGGCAATTAACATATTGCATTATACATCATATATATATATCATAATTATAATTTATATATTATATCATATATATCATCTATTCTACAAATACTAACATAGTTGCTGCTCAAAAGAGCTATCATTGTTCCGTCAACTAAAACTCATTCACGCTTGATTTGTCATTCAGCAAAGTCTTATTCTTTTACTGAATCTGTCCTTGCATTCTCTAATAACTTTTATTCAATTAGTTTTTTACCCCGCACCTCAACCCTTTGGAACTCTCTCCTATCTTCATGTTTTTCTGATTCATACAAGCTTCAACTTTTTAAGTCTTCTGTCAATCATTTCCTTGCTCTACAACTTTTTTTTTTTTCTTGCTAGTAACTCCCAACTTAATAGTGGTAGCTTGCAGCCTTGTTGCAGCCTTGTTGCAGCCTTGTTGCAGCCTTGTTGCAGCCTTGTTGGGAGTAAATCAGAGTAAAAAAAAAAAAATCATTTTTTTCAAATAACAACTTAATTTGCAAACACTCAAATTTTGAACTTTTTAAACTTACACTAGCATCAGATATTTTATCTAAGTCTTTAAAATATGATTCCTTGTGTATATGCAACTAGTTCTTTCTTTTTCAAAAAGTTTGCTATTGAAAGAGTAATAATTTAATATATGTTTTAAATTTACTTATATTTTATATTCATTGTAAAGTTGTTTTTTCATACTTTTATATTTATCTATGTTTTAAATTCATTTTATAGCTATTTAATCTTTTTTTTTTTCATATTTACCAATATTTTAAATACATTTTGCCATGTTTTTTTTCTTCAGTTTTTAAAATGTCTGTAACTTTGATTCTGATTGATTTTTTTTTTTAATTTTTTTGAACTTTTTTTCTATTCAAATGAAGAAATTCAATTCAAGTAAATGAAAAATTGAAGTTTTTAAAACTACTTGAAAATTTTTTATATACTTTTACTTGCGCACTAATATATATATATATATATATATATATATATATATATATATATATATATATATATATATATATATATATATATATATATATATATGTATATAAATATATATATATATATATATATATATATGTATATAAATATATATATATATATATATATATATATATACATATATATATATGTGTGTGTGTGTGTGTGTGTGTGTGTGTGTGTGTGTGTGTGTGTGTGTGTGTGTGTGTGTGTGTGTGTGTGTGTGGATACAGTTTGTTCCTGATAACTAGAACCTCCAAAGGACCAAGAAAAATGGTTAAATATAACAAATGTTCAACTAAAGCGAATTCCTGTTAAAATAAGGCGATTTTTCTTTTTTTATTGCTGAAGTATAAACATTAAATATACACTATTATACAAAAACATGAAAAATGTTTCAGTAAAAGAAGTTTTTATTGTATTCACAAGAAGTTTTTATTGTATTCAAAGAAATATAACAATTAAAAAAATTTGGCAACAAAATGACTTCCTTATTGTAATTTATTTAAAAACTGAATTCCTTCTAGAGCTATTAAGGTTTTGCATTCATTTGGAAAGATTTGCACATGTTTAGAATTCTTTTTCTTCTATTTAGGGTAATTCCATATAAAATCAGCAGAAAAAAACAAAAAATGTCACCCTATGTTTTGGATTTTGCTGATTTTTTTATGTTATAGGGTTTATGAAAATCAGGAAAATCTGAAATTTGAAACCTTCAACATTAATTATTGTTCTTCAGATATTCAGAATTCAATTTTCTTATTTATGCTGGATTGGCATTTTTTTAAATATATTTTGGTTGTTAAATAGCAATATTTTATGAACCAAATGAGGTATCATCCTGAAATTTTGTACATAGACAATCTTCTACATGGTAGATACAAATTTCAAACTTCAAATTATTATTGACTACCTTAATTACTTGTAAATTAGATAATAAAGGCATATATTTTGGGTTATTTCAAAAATGAAAATGGTGATGTCACCTTAATAAATTTTTTTGGAAGGCATTGTTATAAATTACAATATAGGTATCAAACATCACTATTAATAAAAAATATATTACTGCATTTTTCAACTTTTCTACATGCAGTCTTTTAAGTAAAGCCAATATAATTTATTGCTAATTTATGACAAAATTAGCTATATCTTAATTTTATGTTGAAAAAAGTTATTGTTAAAGTCTTTTTGAGGGCAATTATAAATTCATACTTTGTTTATATAAAATTTTTTGTACCTGGGGAGGGTTCATAGTCTAAAAGAAAGGGAGGGGGGGGGGAGGTTTATTAAGCATTTTACCAAATCCCCCCTTCCCCCCCTTTTTTTTTTTTTTGTTAAAAAAATAAAGATAAGTATGAGAATTTTTTTTGAGTAGCCAAATTGTGCTAATTACACATTTAACACCAGATATTTAACCATTTGATTTATAGTATATAATAATAGTGCGGTAGTGGTGTAGTGGTAGAGCGCTCGCTTCATAAACGAGTGGTTCCGAGTTCCATCCCCACCACGTCCCTGGTAGTACCGCGCTCAACTCGTTTCTCCACGCAGTGGCCTTGTTCGTCAAGGTTCGTGTTTCGGAGTTATACAGTTGAGAGAGGGTTATAGCCACAAAATAAGTAGCCTCCTCGTCTGTAGTGGCCTTCTCGGCCTTGAGGAGGTGAAGTAAAATAAAAAAAAATAAAAAAAAAATAAAAAAATAAGGTGAAGTGTACATTTTGTAATACCAGGACATAGTAGACATCTATGTAATCTCTATAGTCCAGGACATAGTAGATATCTATGTATATACCAGGACATAGTAGACATCTATGCATCTCTATAGTCTTTGTCAATTTTAAGAGTATCAGTTAATAACTTAACATTCTGATGATGAATAAAGACCCAAACACAGTGTGCTAAACGAGTTAGCGGTTACAGTGTGTCTTGGGTAAAGGCTGCAAAACTTTAAAAACATAACATTTAAATTAAAGTGTTCAGATTTAAATGCTACATGAAGTTCTTTTAAAATAATCAATATTAATCTTTTTTGCATGTGTTGCCTGTACCTATACTGAGACAATCTTATTTTCCAGGCATCATTTGTGTATACACGTCACTTTGATAATAGCTATGAACAAGAACAATGGTTTCACGGGAAAGCAACTTTCCTTTTTATGATGATGGTTTATACAAGATTTTTTTTAGCTTTTCTAGCCTGTTGTATAAGGTAAATAGATGCATTAAAAAATTCTGCAGATTCGGGGAGTGACCATGATTCTGGAGTTAATGTTAACATATGTATTTTTGTGGAGCATGATGCCACATTTTTTAGTTTATCTTTTAATAAATTTAAAAGTTTAGGTTTGTTTAGGTGAGTTTAGGTTTTAAGTTTAGGTTTATTTAGGTTTAGTAAGTTTAGGTTTTTTTAGGTGAGTTTAAGTTTGTTTAGGTGAGTTTAGGTTGTCAATTTTATGGTTATCAACTGAAGAAGTTAGTGGTGGTTGTCATTCATAGTGATATCTTCACATTTCCTATAAAAAAAAGAAACAATCATTTCTTAAAACTAATATTGATTAAGCATCATTGTAAAGAACATATTAGTATATTTATTTATAAAAAGATTTGAATTTGCTTCTTAAAAAAGCATTTATTTGTTTTATTATTTCCTTATTTTATTTAACTACTATTTGAATCATTTTATCATCAAAATAATATTGCCTTTTAAGTTTTTCTTTTGATTTCCGTGGTTTTTAGATTACAGCCTTTCTGAAATTTTCTATCAAATGCAACTCCAAAGTGTTCTCTATGATAATAACAAACTGTTGTAAACAATTTTACGCAATCAAATCTCTCCATAATAACTCATGTTTTTCATCACTTGAAAATGTTGATAGATTTAAAAGACCTTGTCTTCTTGTTAAACCTAGCTTTTGGCAGTCAACATTCTAATTCAATAGAACACTTTTCTATATTTTCCAATTTTAAAATTTATTCAAAAAATCTAGTTTTGAAATATTTTACAAAATAAATCTTTTTTAGAAATACCATTAAGATTATTTAGTTTATGGTAAATTTATTATTTAGTTTATGGTAATAATTCTTTACTTTATGGTAATAATTCTTTAGTTTATGGTAATAATATCCATATAACTGGATGTGCCATATTATATGACTTCGTCTTATACATGATTAAAAGGTAGTTAATTTTTATTTTATTTACAGATCATATAGAAATCATTTAACATTTATTAACTAGTTAAGTAAATATAAAAATCCTGCAAAGTAACAAAAAACATTTACAACATGAAATCAGAAACAATAATATAATAATAATGAAATAAAAGATTTTATTTATAAAAGAAAAAAAAAATGTCTTTTATAAATATAACTTTTTACAAAAAATGTCTTTTATAAATGCATTTGGATTACAACCTAGCAAAGTTTTTATACTTAAAAAAATGTTGGAATATTGTCTATGTACAAAATTTCAGGATGATATTTGGTTCATAAAATATTGCTATTTAATAACACAAAAGTATTTTGCAAAAAATGCATAAATAAGAAAATCATAATAGTCAGCATAAATAAGAAAATTGAATCCTGAATATCTCAAGAACCATAAGGAGTTGGAGGTTCCAAAATTCAGATTCTCCTAATTTTCATAAACTTTATAATATATATTATAACGTGCAGCCGTGGTGCAGTGGTAGCACACTTGCCTCAGAAACGTAAGATCCGTGGTTCAAACCCCACCTCTGAGCAAGTTTTGCGACATCGGTTGGGAAGGAGGCGTGAACTTTCTATTAAATGCTCTTCCGCGGTGCTCTGTGATAAGACCATAAGGACTTCTTGGGGCACCTAAACCAACTTAAAAAATATATATATATATAAAAAATTAGCAAAATCTAAAATATGGAGTGATATGAGCCTGCTGATTTGACATTACCCTTTAGAGATAAAGACAATCCCTGTCTATTTGTATGTTTTGTATAAACTCTTGATTATATTGCCTTTTCCATTAGGTATAAGACTCCAAAAAATTTGAATAAACATAATAATATAAACATAAATTTAATCTTAAACAAATTTTAAACTTTTTATGAAAACAAACTTTTTATACTTATAATAACTTTAAACTATGATTTAAACTATGGTTGATTGAAATTTTCAGTCAACCATTTATAAGACTAAAAAATCAATCAACCATATATAGGACTCGTACTACTTAAAACTAGGGTTGGAATGTTCCCGCAAAATTTAAATTTGAGAAATTTCCCAAAAATTTTCTGAAAATTTTATAAATTTCCATAAAAAAAAAAAAGTTATTTTATAACTATTGCGTGAAATTGTTATGTCTTATTTGTTATTATGGACAATTTTATGTCTTATTTGTTGTTATGGAAAATTTTATGTCTTATTTGTTGTTATGGACAATTTTACGGTAAAATATTGTGAAGCAGATTATAAAAACTTCAGAAAGCCCCCTTTGAAAAAAACTTTTTTTGGTATTTTGTTAAGATTTTTTTTATTATATCTACAAGTAGCAACTATGATAATTTGTTTTCAAAATTTTCTAAAACTATTTTATTGTGTTATTTACTATGCATATTGATGCTCATCACCATAGCAAGCTTTATTTTAGGGTTAAACAAAACTAGCACCCTCATCTCTAAAAGGGGCATTTTTTGTTATCTATTAACCAGGCCTACATGTTACTAAAACTTATTAACATGTAGGCCTGGTTAATAAATAACAAGTTCTATTGTGGCCTTGCACAATAAAACTTGTTAATCTAAAAAAGATTTTATTCTTTGTATTTTGTGAATATTTTACATCAAAGTTGAGAGAAGTAAAAGCTAGAAATATGTTATACACAAGCCCAAAGGACAAGCTAACTTGGAAAACATCTATTTGTTGTTGTTTCACAAAAGTAATGTAAGAGTAACATAACAACTTGAGCATTTTATTGCTTTTTTAAAAAAATGTGTGGTTCTTAAATTGTTAAAATTAATTATAAAAATTTGACTAAAAGATGTGTATTTTTTGCTTGGAGGTTTATTATTTTATATTTTTTGTTGAAATATTTAAAGAATACCCAAATACTATGATGATAAAAAGCATATTTTTGAAACAAAGAAATGAATTTTATAAAACTATATAATAACTATAAATAAATACATACATATACATTTTTTTTAAATTTCCCGGAAATTTTCAACCCTACTTAAAAGTAAATCAGTTTTAGATATAAGAAACCTTTATAGGTAGCATGTTAGGTGTTATTTCCCCCTTCTAAACTTTTTTTTTTTTTTTTTTAAATATTGAATTTAGTTTACAAAGGTCATTCCTTTTGAAAAAAATACTTTTTTATCCTACCCTTGAGGGAACAAATGGGAAGCAACGATACAATTTGCACAATTGAAAAAAAATACTATTGGGGTATACGATCAGGTGAGCTCAAACAGATCGAAATTAAATCTGCATAAATTACATAGAAAAATTAAAAGAACCACTCCAGGACTTTCTGCACAATCTACACTAAAATTGGGTACCCAAAATGTCCGAACTGCTATAAAGAAATCTGACATCAATCATGATATAGTAAAACAATCATTAGATATTTTATACTGATTGAAACTTGGATATTGCGCTAATAGTAATAATAATTAAAAAAAAAAAAAAAAGATAAAAATTGCTACATATTGAAAAATAAACATATATAAAAAAGTAAATTGGAAAAAATATATCTAGCACTTTTTTCACTTTTTATTAGTTATAATAAGTTTTAGCTAATTTAGTTGTTCTTTTAAAGACACCTAATGAATCGATAACAAGAATATTAAATAAAGAGAAAAAAAAGCTTTATAAACACCTGCAGGTGATTTCAGAACTGAAATTTTTCGCTTGGTTTCATTTGGTAATGTGTTTCTAGCTGGAGCATTAGAACTTGCCTCTACAGAGGTTTTTCTAACAGGTTTAGACAGCAATGAATCTGATTTTTGATCTAGTGAGAAAAAAAATTAAATTTTCAAAAATTTATTTTATCACAAATAAATAAATCTTTTTTATTAGATATAAATATTGTTCATACTTTCCGAAAGATTAGAGGATGAAACTTCAACTGAAATTTTTCTTTCAGGTGCTATTGGTACAGCATTTGTTGATGATGAATCTAAAATAAAAAATATTCATATATATATAATTAGTGATTTTGGTAGATTATTTGTCTGAAGAAAATAACAACTATTTACATACAAGTAATAAATAAAAGGAAATAAAAGTTGTTACTTTTATTTTAGAATTGTTTATTAGACATTCTATAAAATTTGCTCTTTTCAACTAAACTTCCTCCAACAAACAATGAGGAAAACATTTAACATAAAAATTAGTAAAAATACATAGAAACACCATGGTTACTAAAAATAAAAAAAATTATACACCTTTTTTACATGTCCTTGGATTGAAAAGTGATGAAACATTTGAATTTTTTTTTTCAGGTAGAACTGGGGCATTTGATGGAGGTTCTAAAATTAATTTATATACAATGTGTGTATAAATAAATATTTATTTTATAATTCAGTTTTATGGATTTATAAAATAAATAAATATTTATTTTATAAATCCATAAAACTGAATAGCATTAAAAGTAATGAATTGTACAATTTTATCTGTTATTAAATCTTAAACAAAAGCTTGCTAAAAATGCAAGTAATGGAAGGTATCATTGAAAAGGCAATGGAGCTTCCAATATTTAGTGGCAGGTAGAGGTCACTTACATTAACACAAAAAATTCAGAGGTATTTTCGAATAAAAGATTGTTGATAGGTGGTGGTCTTTGCAGTGTTCAGACCAAATAGGAACCTGTTTGGGTTTCTGCTGTTGGTGTGAACTAACTTAGTGGTTATGGGATGGCATGAGTCAACAAAGATCTTATTAATACAGATTTTATCTAGTAATTTCTCAATGGGAAAACTAATATTTAAGTCGCTCAAATTGATTTCGTTAATTCCAATAATGTTTACGGCATTTTTTATAGAAACACAAACTTTATTGAAATCTCTTTTTTGCAGTAGGACTGCATGAAGTAAAAAAAAGAGAACTATATATCAGGTGGCTAATAGCATCTGTATATTGTAAATATAAAGATCTGCTGACTTGTAGAAGGTTAAGCTGAGTGTGTCTGATTTGCTTAAGGCGTTTGAGTAGATATAGTACTGATTTTATACTGTTGTGCACTTTTGTCCATTGTTCATCCTAATCAAGATTCTCATTGAGCATTATTGCTAGGTATTTTTGGCTGTTGATTATTGATAAGCTCAGATTAATACTTATGATACTTTTAGACCTATTAAGTTTTATTCCAATAACCACAAACTAGGGATTGGCAAAAATTGGAAAACTTCAAAGAGCAGGTTTTCCAGGTTTTTAAAAACCAGATAACTGGTTTTTAAATTTTAAAAAAAATTTTAAATTGTAAAACTAGTTTTTTTTTTCCTAAGCACTACAGATACAAAAATTAAATTTTGTCTCTATTCAACAATATCTTTTTTTATTTGTTATTAAAAATTATGCATGTGATTTGTTTACAAAAGTAAAAATACAATGTAAAAATATACAAAGATTTGTAAATTTGTAAAGATTTGTACCCCAAAAAATGCCCATGACATGATCGAACGCAATCATCGAGGAAAAGTTCACGAAAACAGCACCAAGTCAAGCCACATTTTTTTCAAATTTCATAAATGGGCTGATAGTGAACCCACAAAAAATATCTTTTTTAAGTCCAAAAAGAATATTTGGGTTGAACAAATGTATTTGCCATCGCTAACTCAACGTCGCAATGAGGCCATGAAAGAACGACGTCTCATAGAAAACAAGTCTATAGTAAGCGGGTACCTCGAATACCCAGCCTTACTTAAAGTTAAGGAGAAGAAAGAGGATTCCAGGTATGTTTTAATAAAATCTTTCTGAGTCGAAATAAATAGCTTATAGCTTTGTAGTTTGAGCAATGGTATCCTTAGATTTGCAGATGTTTTTTCTTGTTTTGTCTTATTTTGATTTGATTTTGCATTATGTTTGAATTTTATTCAAGCTTTATATATTTACAAAAACTTAGTTATATAATAACAATGCACTTTTTGTCATGTTTATTTTCTTTTTTATTTTTATTTGTTTTTGGTGTTTTTAAATTGAAAACGTTACAACGGATAAAAAGAATAAAGTTCTTTTGTTAGAAAACGTGCGCTTGGTTGATTTTATTGAATAGTTATAAGTCTTAATCTTTGAAATTTTTTTGTTTTCTTTTTTATTTGAAAAAAAAAAGAACAAAAAAGTTTGACCGTTTATAAATAGCTTGAAAACAGAAAGTTTTATAATATTTGTAATTTTTATTGTTTGTTTCTATTATTTTTGCATTTCTTGTATTGTTCAGTAATTTTTTTTTTTTTTTTTAATTTTATTTTTTATTCATTTTAATTCTTGATTTGTTTCGAATTTATAGCTACTAATATTGCAAATTAATTGTTTTACCTGACAGTTAATATTTATCACATTATTACATATATATTGTTTTTGTTTATTTTTTATTATTTTACTTTTTTGATTATTGTTTTTACTTTATTCTGTTTCTTGATTTTTAATAGGTTGCAGTTACTTACATTCATTAAGAATATTTATTCTTACTTATATATCTTATCGTCATATCAATTCACCGTAATGAAAACTACAAATAGCAAATGTGCTGTTTGCAAAATTAATGTCAATAGAAATCAGAAAACTATTTTTTGCGATAACTGCCTTAATTGGGTCCACCTAAAATGTAACAACCTAAATGATATTGACTACCAATTACTAAAAAACTCCTCAAAAAATTGTTCATGGTTTTGTATAAATTGCTTAGCTAGTATATTTCCCTTCAATAACGAAACTATAACTGACAATGAAAATCTTACTAATGTCGACACTAAAATTAATGAAACTTATCTAGTATCAGATTTTCCAATAGAGAGCCTCCACTCAATCATTAACACATTTAATACACCTATTGATAACAACAAAACTGAAAAAATCTCAATAAACAGTTTTTATACTAATGTTGATGATTTAAAATGTATAGCAGCTGACAAATCCTCAATATCTTTCACATCAATATCTCATCACTCTCAAAATATTTTGATGACCTTGAAAATCTACTCCAATCAACAAAACTTGAATTTGACATAATTGGTATATCGGAAACCAGATTGAATAAAAAATACTTACTAACTAGCAACTTAACACTTAATGGGTATCCTATGAACACACACCATCTGAATCACATGCAGGTGGTGTATTATTACATATTAATAACAGGCTCACCTATAAACCCAGAAACAATCTCCACATCTATAAACCTAAAGAATTAGAATCTATCTTCATTGAAATTATAAATCCCAAAAAATCAAATATTATCATTGGTTGTGTTTACCGGTATCTAAAAATGTCGTTAGACAACTTCATTTCCTTCTATTTTAATCCGTTACTCAAAAACCTAACAAAAGAAAATAAAACTGTATTTATTTTAGGGGATTTCAACATTGATTTGTTAAAGTGTGACATAGATTCATATGCTAAAGACTTTTTAGACTCACTCACCTCAAATTACTTTTTACCTCACATTGTCCACCCTACTCGCGTCTGTAAAACATCAAAAACATTAATTAATAACATCTTTTCAAATATTAAATCAAATAAATATAAAGCAGGGAATCTTACCACCACAATCTCAGATCATCTTCCCCAATTTCTGATAGCTTATAATATTTTTAAAACACCACCTAACAAAAAGCTCTTAATTCAGGAAAGAAACTGGAAAAAATTCAATGAAGTTGCATTTAGAAACAATTTTCACAAAATTAGTTCAGAGAGAGAACCAAAAAAATTCCCTGATAATTGTACTCAGTCTCTTGAGAATACTATTTCCTACATTTATCTACTGCTTGATATTCATGCACCTTTGAAAAAGCTTAGCAAACAAAACATTAAATTCAAGACTAAACCATGGATATCAGAAGAACTCAAACACTCTATTCAGCACAAAAATAATTTCTTTAAAAAATATATTAGGTCTAAAAATCAAACAAATAAAACCATATTTCATAATGAGTATAAAATATTTTGTAATAACCTTCAATCTAAACTCAATGAAAGCAAAAAAAATACTATGATAATTATTTTACTGAAAACATAAAAAATATAAAAGCAACCTGGAAAGGTATCAAAAACATTATTAATATTAAAAGTAACTCTCAAACAACTCCTAATGTAATCATACATAACAATAAAACAATAACAAACCCTTTTAATATTTGTAATGCTTTCAACAACTACTTTACTAACATTGGTAAGGATGTCCAGGCAACAATTCCTTCATCCATAAATCATTTCACATATTACTTATCAAATCCTTCTCAAAAATCTTTTTAAGAAGCAGCATAGTGTGGGGAGTTTCTTTTTATGTGTATAGGATGTACACTAATTTTTTGGCATTTCAGAGAAAAAGGGGGTACAAGCAAGTTTTATATATAATTATTTTATAATTGGTGTTAAATAAGGGATATAAGCTTTAAAATGTTTCTGTTCATATATTACCTTTTTTAAGCAAAGAAACAAAATTTTTAAAAATAAAAAAAAATTGAACGAATTGTTTTTATAGGCTATAAAAAAAATGCATATTTTTATAAATGTCTTATTTCCATTGCGCTTATAAATGTCTTATTTCCATTGCTATTTTTTCCCTGGAATCCAACAGATTTTTTACAAATTTGTGACATTTTTCATAGCTATATCTATTTTCTGATGCCTTTGTGACTACTACAACTAATATTTCCATTTTCTGACTATGACAAGGATACTTTAGGATACTTAATGGACTATCATTGGCGTTCATAATATCTTCGTTTGAATAAACATTCAGTAAAGGTGATGAATGAACTTCTTTGATGTCTTAATTTATTAATTTACAGTAATCTTTTGCTCCAAGATTTAATATTGTAGGAAGTTTAAAATGTCTATGGGATTTGCTAGATTTAAGTATCCTTTGAATGGCTGTAGTTCTAACTTGTTTTCTTTCATCACTTATCATTGCCAATAAAATATTCTCTGGGTTAAAAAAAAATACAAGTTTTGCTTCAAAACTTGCTCCATTACCTCCTTGTATTTTACATCAATAACTGCATTTTTAATTATTTGAGCAAGATACCAAAAATTTTGAGCGCCATTGATTGCCAAATAATTTGATTTGGAACCATCCTGGTGCATAGCATTGCATAATTATTGTAACCAAGTCAATAAGTTAGATACTGTAGAGACATTTTTGATCTGAACTTAGTTCACTAAAGATATTATCTGGAATTAAATGGAAAAAACGATTGATTTTTTTTTTAGGAACTACTGCTAAATTAGTTAAGTCCTGTTATTTTTTTACCAATTTCTCCTTTAAATGATCCAGGGTAAGAAGTTTTTCCATCAATAAACTCAAATATATGTTTAAAGGGAAGTTCATTTAAATGTAGCTGACAAACAAGCCACTGCATTGGTCTTTCGAGTTCTGTTCCAATTAATTTTATCACCCCTCCAAATTTTCCAGTATTTATTTTACAGTTGCATCACATAAGAGAGCATTTAAAGAACCGCTGCTGCCAGTTTCAAAAATATAATGAAGAATTTCATTAGCAATGCAGCGAGAAGTTCCATTATCAGATGTTAGATGATCTATATAGCTGCTACTTGGTTTTATTAACAATTGTAATATGTTCTTCTTAAATTATCCCTGCAGTTGTTATTGCATTGTCTTTTCTTCCATCAAAACCAATATACATTAATTTCAAGTTTCGCATTTTCTCTAATTTACATTTTTTTGTAATAACAATTGCATGAACATATATCAAACATGTTGTCAAAAGCTTTCAATTTGTCATAAAAATTAGCATTTCTTATAAGATTTGAAGTTTTATTCATGTTGGATGCTTTTTTCCATTAATCTACATACTTTTGAGAATACTCTCTCTGTTTCAATTGTTGGAAAACTGAATTTACGCCAAATATTTTCAATTTCAATGGTAACTAATCTGTAACATTTATGAGCAGAACATGATCCTTTGCCTTTAGCATCTTCATTTCTGCGAAGCAATATTTCACATCTCTTTTAGTAGGAATCATTGCAGTTGAAAATTTAGAACCTTGTCCAAATGTTAAGTTGTCAGTTTTACTGTGAGTATGAAATGTCACAATGATACAATGTGTTGCTTATTATTAGTTATATTCTATTTTTAATTACTAAAAAATAAAAAGTAGACAAATATATTCGCAAACACTAAATATAAAATGTATAGAGACGAAAATACAACAAATAGAATAAATAAAAAATTACATAGTAGCATAGCAAAAGTTCTTATGTTGACATGATATCATATTTTGAAACTTTATTTAAGGCATGAAGTTAATAATTCTGAAATTAAGCAACAATTTTTTTTTTTGTGCTTAAAGTTCTTTTGTTAAAAGAATGTATACTCCAAAAAAAAAAAAAAAAAGTTTTTTTTTTACAAATTTTTTTTTGTGTGGAAACATTAGGGTGTGTGGTACAACCCCTAGGGGTATGTGTAAAAAAAAAAAAAAATTAGTATACATAGTTTATTATACAAATTCAAAGACTCCCCATAGTGCTGCTTGTCAAAATTTTTAAAAAAGTATGGTTTTGACCCACCCTAATATATATATACACGTTGTATATATAGATACACGTGGTTGTGATAATAATTTTTCCGTCTAGGTTTTTTCTGTATAGTTTTACATAACTAGTTTCAATTGCATATAACTTTTTAACAAAAAAACTATATTTATATTTCACCTGATGATTGCAAAAGCATGAAACCTAAAGTTGTGAAAAACTTTAAGTTGTGAAAAGTAGTTTTATTTTCTACTGTATTATAGCTCTGACTTTTAAGAGCTCATTCTTGATAGTATATGCACAAAACAGTATCACTACATATTACGCCTCTGACCTAAGTTAGTTGAGCATTCTCTTGTATCAACTTAAAGAAATGGAAAAATTTAATTTTAACTACTCCTTGAAAAATATTTCAATACAAGATAAAACTAAATGTAATTAAAAAAATAGAAAACTTTATAAAAAGAATATGCTGGAAAATATATTTCCACATAAACAAAGTACACAATGAAATAAGTACACAAAAAAAATTTGGGCTTATAAAAGAAAAAAATACCATCATAATGCAAAGAATTAGAAAACTTCAAGACAGAACTATTCAACTTAGTAAAATGAATAAAGTTTAAAAAATTCCAAAGCCAATCCCATGTTCGAAAAAAACAACATTACAAAAATTAAATCTAACCCCAACATCTTGCCAACAAAACCAACAACATTTACCTACTATCCTCTGGAGATAACTACAAAATTCAATCAACCTCAAAGCAAAAGGCATAGCAACTAAACTAAATATAAAGGAACAAATCAATATAATTGCCAAATCAGAAGCATTTGCTACATTAAAAGAACACAAAAACAACTTTGATAATCAAAAAAATTTGCTGCCTATTAAATCCAGCAAAAAGTGAACTCGGCGTTGTCAGCAAAACATACCTAGATAAAATCAACAAGGAAATAAAAAATAAATTAAAACTAAAATGGAAACCAAATAGAAAAATACCGCTGAAGTAATCAAATGGTTTACAAACATAAGCGACAAGCAACACTGTGTGTTTATACAATTTGACATCAATGAATTTTACCCACCTATCACAAAAGACATAGTAAATAACTCTTTAATATTTGCAAAATAACACGAGTCATAAATCATTGCATAAAATCACAATTATTTTTGTTAAAATGAAACATGGATAAAAAAGCCTATAACGATTGTATTGACGCAACAATATTTTGACAGAGCCAAAGTTTGAGAAAAGTGGGTTTACACATTCTAGACTCTTTATTTGAAACCATTACTAAAAATAATATATGTCTTTACCAAGATGACGGATTGATGGTAATGTGCAAAAAAACTACTGCGCATTTAGAAGTCAGAAAAAATATAATTGAGATATTGAAAAGCATCAGATTCCAAATAGAGATTCAAAACAATCTAAACAGCCTTAATTTTCTTGACATAATTTTTTATCTTCAAAAAAACTCCTACCAACCTTTAAAAAAAATGACCAACTATTCTACATCATACTGAATCGAACCACCCGCTCCAAGTTCTTAAGCAGATCCCTCTTTCTCCATTAATAATTGACTAACACAAAATTCTTCTGAAGAAAAAATATACATCAAAAACAGAATACGAAGAAGCACTTAAACAAAATGGTTTTAAAAACTTTAACTTGAAGTACAACCCAAAAGATGACACCCTGCAAAAGAAATAGGAATATAATTTGGTTTAACCCGCCTTAAAAAAAAACGCCTCAACCAATGTTGGCAAAATCTTTTTGCAATTAATAGACAAGCATTTCCCACCGTCAAACCCATTCCATAAACTATTCAATTGAAACACCACAAAAGCTAGCTACAGCTGCTCAAACAACATTTCAAAAATCATAAAAAGTTACAACAAAAAATTAATTCAAAAAACATGACTGAAAATCTCCCTTGCAATTGCAAAAAAAAAAAGAAATCTGCGGCTGAATAAATATTGTAGAGCAACAAACAATTTACAAATGTAATTACATATGTAATAATTTACATAATTTACATCTTCCTCAAACACAGTCAGCAAAGCATACATTGGTTTATCAGAGGGCATATGGAAAAAGAGATATGCAAACCACAAGCAATCATTTACAAATAAAAAACTTTCCCAGATGCTAACCACAAAATCAGCTTTGGATCTGTTTTCGAAGCCTACATAACCCATTCAGTAGTATTCTGAACTGGTTATGTAGGCTTCAAAAAAATATCACAAAAGCTATTAGTGCTTGTATCTTTATGAAATCCATACATACTTTGCATGTGCAACTTTCACTGCTTTAATATTCTAAATGATAGATGAATACACTGAAAGTTTCTCAAGATTTTTTATTGGTGAATGATGTTGCAGATATGTGGCAATAGCAACTTTTAACTTTCTCATTGGACATTTGGACTGATTACTTTCATCTGTGTTTAAACTGCTTGTTTCTCTACAAAACCAATATCAATAGATGTAAGTTTGAGTTATTTGTTAGAATCTTAACAGCTAATGTCAACTAAATCTTCACCTACTTTGCTAGAGATAACTTCTTGTTTCAGATTTTTGCATATAAGCAACTGCAATAGCTTGTTTGCTTTTGTGTACAATACATGTACCATTGGTTCTGCTTTTTGAAAACTTTCTAGAAATCCTTGTAGACTCTCGGCTAGAGACACCAAATAATGGAGATCATCATTTTTAATCTTTTGTATCATTGGACATTCAAAATAGACTTTTTGGATTTTTTCAAGAAAATATATCTTTAATGCTGAGTAGTGCTGAAGAATTTGAGCGAAGCTTGAAATTAACTTACTGATTCCATGAGTTCTTCAAAACTCTTTATAGTTCATAAGTTAATTTTTTTTTTAAATATTTGTCCCAGCAATGTTATCATTTTATGTACTGATAGCTCAATCATCTTGACATCACACAGTGCTATGTAAATATGCATCTTCATTTATAGGCATCAGCCAGTTTATGTGCTTATAGCTCAACCAACTTTATTATATATGCCATCACACAGAATATGTCCTCATAGTTAAGCTTATAGCTCAAGCATCTGTATTATACATGTCATCATACAGTTAATGATTGCCTCATACTCATACAAGGTAACTTTTTAAAGTTTGAACACTTTTTTTTACTAGCTTAAATTTCAAAACTTATATAAAAATCAAAAATGCAAAAGTGGTGCTGTGATAGAGTGCTTGCTTTATAAACAAGAAGTTCCAAGTTTAATTCCCACTACCTCCCTGGTAGTACCTTGCTTAACTTATTTCTTCTTGTTTCAAGGTTCCTGTTTCCAAGTTTAAAGTTGAGAGGATTGTAACCATAATAAAGTAACCTATCGAGTGTTGACCTTGAGGAGGTGAATAACAAAAAAAACTAAATACTTCAGTAAATTTATTATGTTTTGATTGCTTGGAACAGGTAGTTGAACTTGTAAATAATTTTTCTTTTATGACCTGCTTGCTGTAGCATGTGAATTTTAACAATAACATAACATAACAATAATAACATATTTCAAATAAAGTAAGTAAATGGGACTGAAAAATTTGTAATTTTTTTATTTTATCTTTTTTTTTTTAATTGTTAAACCTTTAACAATTAAAAAAATTGACCTTTTTCTAAAATAATAATTTATTTTTATAAAAACAGCAAAAAAGTTGTGCCCCCCCCCCCAGCTCACTGCTGTAAGTGAAAAATGAGAAAGGTAGTAAGTGAAAAATGAGATAGGTAAGTAGGTAAAATGTGTTACAGAACTAAACATAAATTGCTTTTTATAAATCCATGAAACATTTATTGGCACAATAAAATACAGTACAATTTTATAATAAAGATTATTTCTTAAACATTTAAGATTCAATGCCAATAAGATTTTGTTTGGATAGATTATGTAACATTATTTCTGAGAACTTTTGTCCTTTAATCCAACCATCTCTCTTATCTTCTGTGAAAACATTTTCAGATGCCTGGGTGACTTTTTTTACACATTTTTTGAGAGCTTAAGTGTGGCAACACCACTTTTCTACAATCATTGATTAAAAAAGTACTCTTTGATATTTGTAGTGCAACAAGTTAATAGTGGGTCAAAAGCTTCATTCCAATCAATAAGATCTTTTAAATAAATAGTGTTGATATCTGGTATCCTTCTTGGTCTAACAGATAGGTCTCCTAGTTGTACATTTTAATCACCTATTCTTATTTCAATTTTGTTTACACTGAAACTTCTCTTTTCTTTGTTCTCAGAACAAAGCATAGTTTGAATAATGACTCAGAGTAGGCATACCAAGCAGATCACCTTATAGTTGGAATGACTATACACTGAATATCTAGTGACTGGTGTTAAAGCAACTTAAGCTGGTAAAGAGCATGTTTTGGTTCTTTCCAGAAAGGAAAATGCACTCTTACAATATACTCTACAAGTTCAGAAGAATTTGGGCTGCATTGCCTTGAAAACCAGGATGAGATTCTACATTTTATTTATCTTGAGCATTAGTTTGGTTTTGAGTCATGTGTTTTTTTTCTCTTATTTAGTTTTTTTTTCTACTCTTTTTTGTTTGCAAATTTCTACTTTTATTAACCTTTTTGATTCCGTCAAATCAGCAGGGCCAAGTGGATAAGAACTAAGAGTTCCCACTGTCATTATAGGAAAGTATATATATATATATATATATATATATATATATATATATATATATATATATATATATATATATATATATATATATATATATATATATATATATATATATATATATATATATATATATATATATATATATATATATATATATATATATATATATATATATATATATATATGAAGAGTGTATTTTCAAAATGCGGTATATCCATTTTTGTGGTATTGAGATAATTGACTTTTTTCGCCACACCAACATGTCTCGTATATTTGGAAAAATTATTGTTTCTTAATGTATATATACATAAAGTATATTATATAATGTTAATAAATAAAATATTATTAAATAATTTTTTTTTTTTTTTTTGTCAATAAGTTTGCATTTATTTTATAAAGATGTTATGGAAAGTTTTTAAACTTTAAAAGACCTGAATAAGTTTTAATGATTAATTTTAGTTAACATATTGAACAAATATGTGTATTTAATGTTTGGTCATTATATTTTATTGATGTGAATGTAAACAATGTTTTATTAAAGTAATGTAAACTATTACATTTCACAATTCGCAATTGTAAATTTATATTTGTTTCGAAGAGTTAAATATGGACAATAAACAATAATATTTTTTTAGTGTTGTGTAGTTGTAACAACGATGATCACTATTTTAAAGTCTCCATAGAACTAATGGACAATAAATATAACATAAAAGTCATCGTTATATTTTTGAACAAAATAAAATTTTAAAAATGAAATACTGCAATAGCCTCATTTTATTTGCAACAAAGCAATTGTTGGTTTAACAAAAATTAAAAAGGAAGTATTATTATTGAATGCTTTCCATTAAAAAACAGGTAACAAATATATTTAAACTTATTAATTTAAGTTGCCTTTTTAATATATTTTCTATCATTATTCCATAATTCGTTCAGTTAAACAAACAAAGCATGGTAGTTTAAACGAACACTAGAATTAAGAAATGCTTTTCTTTTCTTTTGTTTCTATGTGAAATAGGATATTAGGTAACACATTAATCTTGTCCATCCCAATCCGCCATTTCTTTAACGCAACTTTAAAATATTTGCGCTTGCGCAGAAGTAATATACATTTGCCACGGATTGGTCAAAATTAAATACCACATTTTGAAAATAAATAAAAAATTTTATACCGCGTTTTGAAAATAAATGTTTTTTAGAAGTAAAAAAATATTGGGTTATACTTCGTTTAGCATATATTCAGACACAATGTCTGCTAGGTCCTTATAAACTAAAAATAAACCACACTATTTCTATATATATACATATATATATATATATATATATATATATATATATATATATATATATATATATATATATATATATATATATATATATATATATATATATATATATATATATATATATATATGTATATATATATAAAATATATATATATATATATATATATATATATATATATATATATATATATATATATATATATATATATATATTTATTTATTTATTGATAAATGTTGTATACTGATGGAAATACAACTCTTGTCGGTTTAAGAGTGATCAAAATTTTTTTTTAAAAAAGATAGATCAAATTATATTAAAATAATTTAAATGAAAAAAATACAACTTTATAATGGAACTAAAAGTTTCATGCCATTCGGCAATCATTAGCCATATTATTCCATTCATTATTCCATCATATCATCATTATTCTATATTATTCCATCATGCCATTCGGCAATCATCAGCCTTATTATTAGGAATAATATGGCTGATGATTGCCGAATGGCATGAAACTTTGAGTTCCATTATAAAGTTGTATTTTTTTCATTTAAATTACTTTAATATATATATATATATATATATATATATATATATATATATATATATATATATATATATATATATATATATATATATATATATATATATATATATATATATATATATGTATATATATATATATATATATATGTATATATATATATATATATATATATATATATATATATATATATATATATATATATATATATATATATATATATATATATGTTATATATATATATATATATGTTATATATATACATATATGTTTTTCTTTATATATACGTATATATATTTCTTAATTCTAGTGTTCATATATTTTTATACTAGAAGTATATAAATAAAGAAGAAAAAAATTAAAAATCAAAAGTTTTATAAGATGAGAAAAATTTAGATAAGCAATAAAGATAAGTTAAGACTAAAGAGTTAATAACAATAAAGTAAACATACCAATAACAACTTTGGTTAGAGTTTCATCAACATAATTTCCTTCAAGATAAGCTAAAAAAAACAACTTGTTAAATTGGTACATTAGCTATGGTTTGTTGTTTGTCTTAAAATTGTTTTTTGTTATTTGCCCTAAGAGTCCATTGTTTATTGATTAGCCATCTTTAGTTATTTTGCATTAGTTGTTTTTGTCAAAAAAATTTAACAGCTTAAAAAAAATGATACAAAAAAAAAAAAAAAACTGATAAGACTGAATAAGAAAAAATTTCAAAACAAAAAAATTTTCTACTGAACATTTTGTTTAATCTTACATTGGCTGTCAAAATAATCGTATACCGAGTCACGATTATTTTCGCATTCATTTTCACTTTTGTTGTCATTTTTTTCACTTTTTAAACCTAAATAAGTATGAGAAAGTTAAAATTAGAATAATTGTACTTGTTGTAAATCAAATACAAATATCTAAATCGTTTCCATCCTTATAACCTATGATTTTACAAACAAAAAATCAAAAATCAAAAAAAAAATCAAAAAAAAAAATCACTAACTATCTCTTTTAATGACCAAATTATCAGCAACCTCTATATCTAAAAATAAATCAAATAAAATTCTAATTTTACTACATTATAATTCTCAAAACTATATTATAAAAATATGGTTAATTTAAATTGTATATTATATATATATATATATATATATATATATATATATATATATATATATATATATATATATATATATGAGCAGACCAACTAGTATGGAGCCAAAAAATTTGATTAGAGCCGCCTCTAGGATGATTCTATGGACAATTCTAAGCAACTTTGGTGAAGGAACCATAGGTCTATCTCAATTTTCGAGTCTCCCACTTTTCAAAAAATGATTTTTTTCAATATAACATCATTTTGATTCAAAATTTGATTTTTTATTCATCCTTATATTATCTATTTTATGTGTATATGGGGGGTTTTTGGGGTCAAGAAATTCATTTCTGATCTTTATTTTTACCAATGACCACCGCCAGAGGGCGTTTCATGCATAGTTTAACTATTTTTCATCTATTTTCCAAGAAAAATTACAAGTTTTTTGATAAAATTGATCTTTATTTTATTTTTTTCAACAGAAATTCAACCTAAAAAATAAGAACATGTGTAAAAAATTAAAAAAAATGAATTTAGTAGAAGAAAAGCAAAATAAGTTATTTTTGAAAGACTTTCTTGCTTTTAAGTCTGGGGTATTTTGCATGGCTTTCTGATGTAACTGCCAAAACACTGTGTCAACTTTTTTTTAAAACACGTTTAGAAACGCTAGCCAGCAATTGAACATGTCTTTCCGTTGCTTGTATGTGTACTGGAATTCTTGGTTCAAATATTGTTCCAAATGATCATACCGAATGCTATGCGTAAACGGTAGTTCAAAAAAGACATCATCTTTATTTAAATTAATCATATTCGTATAATCTGTACAAATAAAGTTTTTCAAAGGTTTTTGATAAACTCTAAGATGTGCCGGGTTGTACAGGTAGTGTAAAATTTTCTTGATTGCAACTATGCGTAGATTTGTATCCAAGTATTGTATCCAACAAATGAATTTGTAAAATAATACACTACCGAAGGCCACCGAATTATAGTACTTGATGTTGTGCATCGGCACATACACTTTCATTATGTAGGTTGCCAAAATTTTCAAATTCCTTGATGGATTTTCAGTTGACACATACAACCGCAACAATCTATTTGCCTTGGTGAGCCAACGTGAATGTGCTATTGGTCCTGGTTTAATGTGAGACAAATCTGCAGGAACAACACCATTTGAAATTGCATTGGCGTTTTGTATAAATACTTTAAATTGGTGGATAATTCAAATGGATCTAAATCAGGTGGCATGTTCTCTAGCATGATTATCTTGAATTCATTAACAAGCTGGAAAAAAAAATTATATGAATTAAATGCAATTTTACCATTTAACAATGGAAAAAAACAATGAGAAAAATGACAAATGATACATACCGGAAGATTTTCACACATTTTAATTTGTTTGTCCAATGTTCCGGTTGTTGTTCGTGGTCCAGTGGTCGATGATCTGTCCAAAGTGTCAAACAAATGACAAAATGGCAACTCGTTAAAGTGCAGAAGGCACACAAACCAATGCAGTGGTCTATTCAAATGCAATTTAAATCGACACAAAATCCCATTTCTTATGTCAGAAATGTTGGCTCACCATCACAGCATATGCCAATTAATGCATCGAGAGCATTTCTTTTTCGACGAAAAACGCATTCAATGTCATCAATTTTTGTTCAGCATCTTCATTTTCGACTTTTGTGTAGCCTATCAATTGAGAATTTAGTTCCTTCAAAACAACTAGATGTGGTTCTTTCACGATCCTTGCATGGAACTTCTCATCGATTTTTTCCATTGTTAAAGCATCATTTTAGGTACTTGGTTCATATGCTAAATGGCTCTCTTTAACGCTTGTTGATATTATTGCTGACGCTGGTGCTGGTTCTTCGAATTCCGATATTGTCAATCTTCTGACATTATTTTGATCTCGCATGAACTCTTTCAAATGATCTAAAATCAATCCACATGAGCATAATGCTTCCTTTAAGTCACATTGACATTTGCCGATGTAAAATATATCTTTTGTAGATTGCACAAATGTTCTGAATGTAGTGATTTTTGGATGTTTAGTTTCGATTTGATACTTCTCAATCAATGTACCCAATTTTCTAACAACACTTTTTTTGCTAGAATTTCAACATTAAGTTGACCCCAAATTTCAATCAATTTGTCTGTTACGTGCGGTACAAATGTTTTATACAAAAACACTTTGTTTAGCACGTTCAGCCAAGAAAAAAACATCTTAAAATATCCTGTTTCGTTGGCAGATTTAGTCCACTCAAATCACAAGATGCACCAAAAACAGCAACATTGTGCGAAGGCAAATGCTTCAAATAACTTTGGGTACTTGTTAATGTTGTTGCGGTTTGCAATGTAGACGGCAATGCATTTGGATCCATTGTATACTTTAACTAAAAGAATTAAAAAATAACTGAAATTAGTATATTTTAAAATATTTGGTTCGAATATATTTTTTCCACCTACAAATTGTTAAATACACAATGGTAAAAACAGTGAAAATTTTATCTATATTCAAATATCAAATTTTGATTTGCAACAAAAAACGAACGCTTAATAAATGACTTGAAGACGCTTTGTTTACAAAACATAAACAAAAAAATACTCTCATATAAAATGTTGTTTTGAATACGCACGATGATTATTATTTTTTTTAAGATTAATTTTATTCTCTTTTCCAAAACTGATAATTTATGTGTTAAGATTTGCAGATTTTTCTAGAATGAATGAGCAACGGAAACAATATATAGTTGATGGCGAAATGTCGTTTGACATTTTGCCCCTAAGGACCAATTTGATTTTCGGCGGCATGCTATACATTATTACTACACACATTATTCCGACATGCCATTCATACAAATATATTATTCCTACGCACATTATTCCTACATGCTATACATATAAGTACATTACAATGTATTATACATGTATATATACATATAAATACATATTACATTTTCATAAATATTACATATTTCAGAAAAAAGTAACCAAGCAAGAGAACAACATCGATGCCTATAAATTTATAATTTACCTTCACTGAAATAATGCTCAAACACGAACAAACTGAACACATAAATATCATTGTTGTTGTGCTCTGTCACAAAATATGTCGGTAATGATGTTTTACCAATGTTTTTTTTTTAAATAAATACGTTGCTGACTTGAAAGCAACAACACTTTGTCGCTTTTTTTTCTCACTAAATTAATTTTTTTTTTTTTACACATGTTCTTATATTTTAGGTTGAATTTCTGTTGAAAAAAATAAAATAAGATCAATTCTACCAAAAAACTCGTAATTTTTCCTAGAAAATAGACAAAAAATAGTTAAAATATGCATGAAACGTCCTCTGGCAGTGGTCATTGGTAAAAAAAAAAGATCAGAAATGAATTTCTTTACCCCAGATAATGTGATTACACATAAAAAAGATAATATAATGATGAATAAAAAATCAAATTTTGAATCAAAATGATGTTATAGGGGAAAAAATCATTTTTTGAAAAGTGGGAGACTCAAAAATTGAGATAGACCTATGGTTCCTTCAGTTGTTTAGAATTGTCCATAGAATCATCCTAGGGGGCGGCTCTAATCAACAAAAAATTTGGCCCGCCTTAATATATATATACACACACACACATATATATATATATATATATATATATATATATATATATATATATATATATATATATATATATATATATATATATATATATATATATATATATATATATATATGGATAGATATTTAGATATATACATATTACAAATATATGCGGTATATATATTATATGCGGTAGTGGTGTAGTGGTAGAGCACTCGCTTCATAAATGAGTAGTTCCGAGTTCGATCCCCACCACGTCCCTGGTAGTACCGCGCTCAACTCGTTTCTCCGTGCAGAGGCCTTATTCGTCAAGGTTCGTGTTTCGGAGTTATAGAGTTGAGAGAGGGTTATAGCCACAAATAAGTAGCCTCCTCGTCTGTAGTGGCCTTCTTGGCCTTGAGGAGGTGAATTAAAATAAAAAATAATATATATATATATATATATATATATATATACATATATTACAAATATATACATATATATATATATATATATATATATATAATATATATATATATATATATATATATATATATAATTTTTTTTATAACGGTTTTTATATACTTGATAACAAGGGTATCTATATTCCCTCGAAATATCGTAAAAATAAATATAATTTTTGAAAATAGAAATCAATCCATAAAAAGAAGTTTTATTTTAAAATATTTATGCAAATAAAATCTATTGAAGATGTCAACATTTAAAATATATATATATATATATATATATATATATATAATATATATATATATGTGTATATATATATATATATATATATATATATATATATATATATATATATAAATTTATGCGGTAGTGGTGTAGTGGTAAAACACTCGCTTCATAAGCAAGAGGTTCCGAGTTCGATCCCTACCACGCCCCTTGTAGTACCGCGCTCAACTTGTTTCTCCCCGCAGCGGCCTTGTTTGTCAAGGTTTGTGTTTCGGAGTTATAGAGTTGAGAGAGGGTTATAACCACTTTTAAGTAGCCTCCTCGTCTGTAGTGGCCTTCTCGGCCTTGAAGAGGTTAATAAAAAAAAAAAAAAAAATTTTATGAAAATTACTAAAGTACTTTTTTGATTTAAATTTTTTTATAAAAAAGTAAAATATTTGATCAATTATAAATTGAAGATGCCATTTTTATTTCCAGAGTAAAATATTATTAAATTATGCAATTAAATTTGTTGTACTTTTATATCATGGTATAAAAAAGTACAACAAGTTTTGGAAGCACTAAAACAACTGCATTTAAGAAATCAGTACTCCATTACTAACCAGATCATAAAATTATGCTTACCAAGATACATTTTTTTGACCAACAGAATTGTAAACAATTAATATAAATTAATTTCACAAACAGTAAATCAAGACACAATAAAGAAAATTTGTTGTTTTCCTTATTCACTATTCAAATTACAAACCTCTGGTTTATTAAACCCCCTACCCTCCTACCCTCCTATTCGTTGAATTTTAGAAATACTTCAGACACACAAAATTTTTAAGACCCAAAGCTATACACCCAATGTTAATGCTACACACCCAATATACACACTTGGGTGTGTACATTGGGTGTGTCTCATTTGATCATCAGATGAGAGTTTCAAATTGATGAACTTTTTTTCATCCAATTATTAAAGTGTTTATGTTTAACTGTTTAATAGAGCCAACTTGTTTAAAAAATTTGTTGATAGATTTAGAAAAAAAAAAATACTATTTAGAACTTTATATTAATATGAAATAGTATTGATATGTAAATAAATGAAGCTTTAAATTATTTAAATTTTTGATTTTAAAATCAAGCTACAGTTTTTATTGTTTGTTAACATGAATCATATTATTCATTTTTTATAGTCTCATTTTACCCATGTTTTTTAAGGACAGAAGCTACAGCACATCTATCCCTATTTGAATTTAAGTTACAAAGTGAACAATAATTTAAGTTATGACACAATCAACTTTACTTTTCAAATACAATTCACAAAATGAGCAATGTTTTTTTATGTTTTATGATAACCCCTTTGTGTCAAATTGTATTTTACAACTGCACAACAATTAACAAAAAAAGTAAGCAACTATAATAAAATATATAATAAAATTACCTTTAGTATCTAAATAATTATATTTCAGATAAGAATCAGGTGACTTTTTAGGTTTAACTTCTAATATTATATCAGTTGGACTTCTTACTAAATATAAAAAAATTAATTACAATAAAATTAAAAGTTTATTATAAATTTAAATTATATCAAAACAAACTTTGAACCAAATAATAAACACAAAGTAGTATTAGCAAAACATATAATGACACATCTTGTTATTTCTTAAATAAAAAAATTCACAAGATGTATCTTTATTATAATACTGAACCAAGTTTCTGTAAATGCTTTAGAAAGCTTTATTAAAATCTCTTTTATTTTTAACTTCATTTCACAGAAGATGCAGTTTATATAGTGTGAAAGAGGTTTATTGTGAAAGATATCATACTAGATATCAATCATTATACTTCTTTTTCTAAAAAACAAGTTATTGGTATCGTTATAAAGTAAAAAAGATACTGAACATTTTACTAAGTCAAAAAGATGTATAAAGTTGATTATCATCCTGAAAACTGTTTAAAAAAAAAAAATTTTCAGGCAGGTGTACTTTTCAATTTTATAAAACACTTAAAATCTAACAATTATGAAATTTAGAGCAATATCTTTTTGACTTAATAGGGCAGTATACTATACACAATTAATTACATTAATTCCATTACTTACCTATAATTTTATAAACAATAATTACTTCTACTAATATCAATAAAAATAAATGTTTTTTGGTTAATTTTACTATTAATTTCTTTTTTTTAAACAAAATGGTTATGATGCTTTTATCTTATATTTTGAATGAGCTCTTTGATAATAATCAACAAATTAATTCTAAATAGTAATCAACAAATTAATTCTAAATAGTCTTATTAAAGCCAGTAACAATATCTCCTAAAGAGAGTACAGCTCTATAACTCAGTTTTATGGTTCTGAGGCGGGCTAGTAGTCAGGTTTCCCGAACTCTGTGGTAGCTCTCATAGAGGCTGATTCCATCAACAGCTTCCAACAACAATTATGCGGTAGTGGTGTAGTGGTAGAGCGCTCGCTTCATAAACGAGTGGTTCCGAGTTCGATCCCCACCACGTCCCTGGTAGTACCGCGCTCAACTCGTTTCTCCGCGCAGCGGCCTTGCTCGCCAAAGTTTGTGTTTCGGAGTTATAGAGAGGGTTATAACCACAAATAAGTAGCCTCCTCGTCTGTAACGGCCTTCTCGGCCTTGAGGAGGTGAATTAAAATAAATATATAAAAAAAAAAAAAAAAAAAGCTAAAAAATATCAAATTATTAACAGTGTGGTTTGCACATAGATGTTGAGGGTTAGGGTTTATTAATAGAAAGGAGGCAATTGCTTGAGCTGTTAAACAGTGTACTGAGTACTATTTATACTTTGAATCAAGTTCTTTAACAAATTTAAAAATGACTAAAGTATCAAAAACTATAAAATAAAAACCATCGTTATCAACAAGTTCTTTAAACTTATCATTCACTAATATTTGTGGTCTTCGAAGTAACTTATCTTCTGTTGAGTATTATCTCTTGCAAAGCTCACCAGACCTACTTGCTCTTTGTGAGACTAACTTGAGTTCAGCTTTCTCATCTTGTGATCTTAATTTTAATTGGTTATTTTCCTTTAATTCATAAATAGTCACATGTTTGGCCTGGACATTTACATTTGTAAGAATTCCCCCATTTGTTGGGAAACTAGGTTTGAATCCGCAGACTCTTCTTTTATGTGCTTTCGTTTAGCACCACTTCACTTCACTTTTGTTCTATATCGCTCTCCATCTTGAGACTGCACTCTTTTTGATGTTATATCTGATCAAATTGACCAAGCTTCTTCTTATTATCCATCAGCATATATCGTTGTTGTTGGTTACTTTAATGTTCATCACACTGAATGGCTTGGCTCTAGTGTAAGTGACTCTGCAGGCGTTAAATCCCACAACTTTGGCCTTTCTCAATCCCAAACTCAAAAAGTCAACTTTCCAACTCCCTTTCCAGACAATCCGAATCATTTACTTTCTCTACTCGACTTATGATTTGTTTCTGATCCTAGACAGTGCTTTGTTTCTCCACATTCACCCTTAAGTGCTTCACAGTTTAATCTCTCTAAAACTATTATATCACTCTTACAACTAACTTAAAGCTTTTGTCTTCCTGCTGACAAATGTGCTTCCTACATAACTTCGTGGATTGAAGCTGGCATGGAATCTTTTAATCCCTCTCGACAATTCCAGGTGCTAAGGGAATACTTCTTTTTTTATACACTTTTAGTATATAAGCCCACTATTCTGAGGTCATGAAATCATGTATTTCATCTCAAAGATAAGGCTCTTATGACTTCTGGAAAACCTTTAAGAGTATCAATAATCTGTTATTCCACCTCTCTTGAATGGTTTAGACTTTGTCACCTCATCTAAAGAACTTTTCATCAATATCATTTTCTGATTCCTCTCATTGAGTTCTACCTGATTTAGCTGTCAAACAGATTGATCCATTACTTGACATTCATATCACTCCAGCTTCTGTATCTAAAGTGATTTCCTGCTTTGACTCTTCTACAGCTTGTGGTTTGGACAACATACCTGTTATAGCCTTTCAGAAGTGTTCTCCAGGGTCATCTTCTTGTCAGTCCTGAGTATAAATAAAATTACATGTAGTATTTAAAACATAGAATTGTCTATGGTTTAAATACTACATAGCTGTCATCTATACTTTCAAAACTATTCAACAAGTACTTATCAGAGTCTTGCTTTCCAGCCTGCTGAAAAGTGGCATCTGTTATATTTTCAAAAATTCTGGAGAGCGATCTGATTCATCTAACTACTGTCCCATTAATTTTCTTCCTATCATAAGCAAGGTTTTTGAATCTTTAATTAACAAACATTTAATCTCTCATCTTGAATCTAATAACTTACTTTCTCATCATCAATATGGATTTTGATCTTCTCGTTCTACAGCTGATTTGCTAACAGTAATAACCAATATGTTTTATCATAAAGCACGGCTGTTTCAGAGTGAGCTTTACGGCTTTTGTTTTTTTTTGAAAATATTGACTTAGGGGGTGTTAATGAAACATTTATAACTTTTGAAATATTAGAGATAATTTTGTCTTGTAAAGCAACAATAAAATATTTTATCATTCGACATTTAATACAATAGTAAAAAAACTTCTTTTAGTTTATAAAAAACGCAAAAAATGATGAGCTCAGCTAAATTTTAGTAACTTGTTGTTACTTTTTATCAAAAAAAAAATCAGAAAAATATATTTCTGATGGCTATTATCAAATACACTCATTGTTTGACTATTATTAGAATAAGAAAACCTTACTTAATTGTTAAAGGTTAACTAAAACAGTCTTTATTGAAGTTTGCAAGCAAACCGCATTTTTTGAAAACTTATGAAAAAAGTCGTTAAAAGGGGCCATTAACTATTAAATGAGTATGTTTTTAAATCTAGAAATTCTTGTTTTAGAAAATAATTCACTAAGTTGATAAATTCAGTGCATTACAAAATAAAGCCAGATTTCGATTTTTAGTCTTAACATTTTAAGCTAAAGCCTTTAAAAAACTTAAGCCATTTATTTCTTTCTATGCATACAGTTTTTATAATATGGCGTTGGGTTGTTAATAAATAAAGACTCGCAATATAATAATTCATGAGAAAAACTGGTTTAAAGTTTTTGAATTAACCTCGCTTATGGATATAGAATTAATTATGGCACTTAAATCACACTTCACTTCACTCTTCTCACAAAAAATAAAACGTTTATTTAAATATACAAATAGCTAATTTAAATTTTTGATAATGTGTTTTTATTCTCATAAAAAACTATTTTACAATGAGCTGATCCACTAATAAGTACAAATATATCCACTAATAAGTACAAAACCACTAATAAGTACAAAATAAGTAATTACTAATAAGTACAAAACGATCTTTGTGCACCCAGTTGATAATAGATTTATGCATCATTCTAAAGAAAAAACCGCCTAACTTCGTTCATTTTATACTTCAAAATTTGTCTTGCTAAAAAAGTTGTTTTCATAAAATTTATTACATATTTGCTTGGGATGTACTGAATTTAAGATCACGTGATTGTTTTAAAATGTAAACAATGTTTTGCACAATAAACTAGAAAAATTTGTTTCTAAACTAGCCAAGTTTGAAAACATATTTCATAACATAGCTAGAGGTACAGAAAATAATTTTCTGATTTTTATATGCAGAAAGGGTTGAAATTTCAATAATTTGGTGCGGATTACAAAAATAATACAATTTTTATTAATTAATAATAAAATTAAAAATATAAATGCATTAAAAAATAGTTAAAAAATAAAAAATAAGCAATCCGCACCAAAAATTAAATAAAATAGACACTTATTTATAAATGTTCCAAATTTCAACCATGAGGCATGTAGCTGTGTTGTGAAATCTTGGTTGACCCAAGACAGGTTTTCTGTGAAAACCACAAAAAACGGAAAAGTGATCCCACACCGTTGGCAATATTTAAACAATGGGTATTTTTATTCCGTTTAATGTTAATGTTTATTTAAAAAAAAAGATAGGTCTTTCATATTTTTTTTATTTGAAGATGGAAGCGCTATGGGAAAAAAACACTATTATTTTAAAGTTAGTGCATTTTTAAAATTTTTTTGCGAAGATGCTTTTTTTTTTTGATGAACACAAAAATAAATGACGTCAAGCTCGCGTTTATATTGAGTGAAACAGCCATGAAAGGTGATAAAACCTTTGGTTATTGCGTAAAGGTGGAGAGGTTAAGACTGATGACATTTCTAAAGCTTTCAATAATGTTTGGCATGCAGGTTTTCTCCATAAGCTTTCTTCTTATGGCGTATATAGTAACATCTTTAAGATTATTGAAACCTTCCTTTCCAATCATAGTATAAAAGTTGTCCTTGATGGACAGCACTCTTCTTCATATTCTGTAACTTTAGGGGTTCCTCAAGGTTCAATCCTTGGCCCTATACTCTTTTTAATTTACATTAACGATCTTCCACTTATTCTCACATTTAAGGCGGCATTGTTCGCAGATGATACTACCATTTATTCTTGTCATGATAAGAAGTCAACACTCTTTGATTGCTTAGAAGGGGCATTTAAGCTTGAAATCACTTCTGCTACAGCATGGGGCTCACAGCGGCTGGTTAAATTTAATTCAGATAAAACTCAATTTTTTTCAATTTAATTGTTATCGCAATAATTTAGATCTTCCTATATTTATGAACTGTAACATACTAAATTAGTCATCTACCCCTTCATCTTCTAGGATTAACTCTTACTTCGATCTTTATCTTGGAAACCATATATCCAATTCGTTGCAAAGTTAGCATTTGCTAAGGTTTCATCTCTTTGTCGTGCTTGACACTTTCTTACTCCTGATTCTATTCTCTATATCTATAAATCTCAAATCCAGCTTCTCCTTCTCTATTCTACATTTTTATTGCTATAAAGAGCTAGCGTCTCTTGTGCCATCTACTAAAACTCATTCTCGTGTTACTCGTCATTCAATTAAGTCTCATCCTTTTTTTGTTCCTCTAGTTTTTTTCCTTGAACATCAGTTTTTAGGAATTTGCTTCCTTCATTTTGCTTTCCTGATTCATATAATTTGCAAACTTTTAAGTTGTCTGTTAATCATTATCTAGCTTTACAAACTTATCTTTTATTTTCCAGTAACTTCCAACCTTAATAGTAGTTGCTTGCAGCCTTGTTGGAAGCGAAGTTGTTAAAAAAAAATTAAACAGTTCAAAAATATTCTAAACTTATAAATATATTTGAACTTGATGTGATTTTTGTATTTGGTTATCATTTTGTACTATATTTTTTAAGGTAAGTTGCTGTTTCTTTTCTTATATCTTTCTCATTTTTTTTTTTTTTTATTGATTGTTTATATGATATACAAGCATTGTTTTAAAAAAAATTTTAAATGTGTTATTTATGATAGCTTTGGAGTCAGGAATATCTAGGTAAAGCCATAAAATATAAAAGGACGTTGAAAAAAAGTTTGAAAAAACGTTGAAAAGTGTTGCATAAATTGGGTATACCAAGTGTTGTAACTTTCAAATAAGTAAATAATTGTCTTTTTAATTAAAAACAATCTTCCACAACAACCTCCAACTACAAGTCAAATAATCTTGCTTCTGCAACACAAAGATTGCGCACAGATTTTTGGAACCGATTTGAGATGGTAGGGTTTTTGATTGGAAGTACAAAAGATCTTGCTGCCTGCACTCTAAGTCATGCTGATCAATATTGCAATATAAGTTGATAATACTGCAAATGTTCAAAAAGCCAAAAGTACTAAACCCTATCCAAGCTTTTATTCCAGCTCGAACATTCTTAGGGATTTAGAAAAAATATTAGAAAGAAAGGCAAATGATGTGACAATGAATAAATATATTGACAACTACACATACAAATTACACGTATATATGTGAACATACAAATAAAGTAAGATATCTATATTCATGTTTGTATGCATATGTATTAAAATTAATATTCGCAGTAAAAGTAACATGAGATAAATAAAGATAGAAAATAGTATTTAGTAATAGTTATAAACTTTAAATTCCTACTTTGATTGTAATATGTCTTTTAAATATAATTAGTAAATACCCACTCATAAAGATTGAAACTAAGTTAAAATGGTTTGCACACAAATTCTGGGATTTCGTAAATCCAATGGTACGGAAAATATTGATCTTATCTGATAAGCTAAGACAATTCCTTTCAAACAAACAGACTCAGAGTGAAAAATGATTAGCAAACGATAGAAAAAATTACAAACACTGAAGTAGCAGGTGGAGATCAATGAGATTAGTATTGAACAATGAGTTAAGACGGAACAACCTACCATAACGAGCCCTAACACAACTCCTACTAAACAATCTCCCACTAAAAGTCAATTTGAAATAACTGCAATACTTTCTAAGAAAAATTTTTCTTTTATATTAGCTTATTTTATTACTTTTACTTATAACAAAGCAACTAAACTTCAGTTTCTTTTTATATATTTTATATATTTGACCCATTTTATATTTCAATACTAATCAAAATCACAATTTTGAAAAGTTTAAAGTTCAAATAATTTTTTGATAATTTTAAATTTGATGACAAATATGACTTTGTAATTATATATTAATCAGAAGTATATTAGTATTTTATTTTTGTATATATTTTTATAGGAAATATTATTGAAAAAAAATTATTTTGAGAAAATGGGTGAGACACTTTAGCTAGTACTGAGAAAGTTAAAAAAAAATTTTAATATTGTAAATTAAAGTTTTGGAATAAATGTAAAATAACTTAGGGAGGTGAATTTAATTTACATAAAATATGTTAACGGTTCGAAAGTAGTTACAAAGACTATAATCTTTGTTTATATTTGATCATCAAAGATGATCCTTTGATCATCTTTGTTTATACATGATCATCCAACAATCATAGAATGTAAATAAACTGAGATAATGAACGAGTAAGTCAGATACTGAAAAAATAACTATAGATATTGAATGAATAAATGAGGTACTGAATAAATAAATTAAAAAATGCTGTGAATTTACATTATTTTATTCTAGTATCATTAGAAATGGTATTAATATTAGACACTAGATAATCAGACTCGAGTCTGGATTTCTCGTCTGGTATTGGTGCGATACCATACAGTATTGGTATCGAAATCACGTGATACTGGTATCAAAAGTATCGTTAATTTTGGTATCGTTTAGTACCGCTGCGATATCGTACAGTATCGATATCGAGATCACGCGACACTGGTATATAAAGTAGTGTTTATGTTGGTATCATTTGGTCTTGGTGCAATACCTTACGGTATCGATATTGATACTAGTATCAAAAGTTATCGGTTATGTTGGTATTGTTTGGTAACGATAGTATCAATTGGTATTGCAACTCGGGTCATCATGAGAACTTTTATGTTATTCTTATAAACAATTAGTAATTTGAAATTGTAAATTCATATAATGAATGAGATACATAATGGCTCGTTTATTATTAAATAAAAAATCTCTAAGCTGGTCGTATGACATCATATTTATCATTTAATTTCTCATCTGGTATCTTTGTTTTTATTTAAATAATTGTGTGGTACCACTTCTGTATTTTAATTTCTCATCTGTTACCCTTATTACAATTTTTTCTACCGTGATTAAAAGAAAAGAAAAGATTTTTTTTAACACGTATTTCTATATTAAATTTTTACAGATAATTAAATTATGTTAAACAGTGTGTAAATGGTGAACAAAAAGATGAGGGAGGGTGGGTGGTATTCGGGGTAACTACCCTCTTCCTCTACTAAGAAATGTCAAACTTCAAAATATTATTGATAAAATTAAAAAAATAAGTAAAAATACAAAAAACTTATATAACCATCAATATATTTATCATTACTGACTATCTTATAACCTTTCTAAACCATTCTAAATATCAAATGAAACAGTTGTTTTATTTAAAAAAAAGGCAAACCTTATTTTTTATATATTTTTTAGTCTGACTACTCCGCTAGAACAATGACCAGGATCAGCCCCTGCAATGTGTAGTTTCTCGTATCGGTATTCCAACTCTATCTAATTTTTATTCCATTCAAGCAAAAATTTTCTGTGCCAAATTAATCTCTAAGAGAATAATTTCGCAATCATTAAAGGGTGTTTTTCATATAATTCTCCAAAGAAAACTACTTGTGATACTATGGTTAATGATTATTCTAAACGAGTATTGAAAATGGTTGTTCAAAGTTTTATAACTTTCATTAAAGAGAGCTTTTCATATAGTTCTCCTATGGGAAATGCTTGTGATGCAATCGTTAATTATTTTTCTGAACGCTTATTAGAAATGATTGTTCAAAGGAATTGTTTTTGTAACAGTCATTACAGTTATTTTAGTTTAATTAGGTGTGTGATATCGCATTCATTTTAATTTCTCTTTTGGTAACGTTACTTTTTTAAATCTCTCGTGGTATTGTAATTCTCGCCTGGTTTTTATTCTGAGTTCAACATTCAATAACTAAACATTAGTTTTGAACAATTAAACATAAGTATACTTTAGTTATTAAAAAAAACTAATCTTTACTCCTTATGCCTTTAACAACATCTTTTATCTGGGATTATTTCAAGAAAAATATAGATGACCACTACTTACTAAGTATTTTTTATACTTTATCTCAAAAGGTAATTACCGGGCAATAATTCTAAAGTCTTTCATGGGAATTAAACTTTTTTAATTTTTTTTTTTAAATAAAAACAGTTTTTTTTTTTACATTTTTACGTTATAACTATTATTGTTTATTAACTATTAGGATTTAAAAAAAAATTAATTTAATTGGTGGAGCACTAATTCATAAATCGCAAAGCACAGTGTGCTAAATTGATAGCCATGTTGTATGTCAGCCCACTCTGAATTTTTTAAAGATACCTATAAATTGTTAAAAAAAATTAAATTCACTCCTATCAAAGGGTCTTTTTTTGGTAATAATATTTCTGAAATTATTCAACTCCTTTGACATTTTTTAGAGGTAAAATTTACAGTAAATGCTCCCAAAACTTAATTTTACCTCAGGCACTAAGTGAGTTTGAAGCGCCCCGGCTCTGTTGTTTTTAATAAAAATAAAATAAAATTATAATAAAAAAATAAAAACCATTTTATTATTATGTTATTAGATTCTTGTGTAAAACTTGTGGAAATAAGCTTGCAACAAAGCAAACAAATACTACTGGCTTGCAAAAGCATATTCAAACACAACATAGGAAGTTTTTCATTGAACTTCAAAAAAAAGAAGACGAGCGGAGATCACAAGGAGATGAAGAAATAAACAAAATTGAGGCAGGTGCTTCTGGATTCGCAAAAGATGCAGCCTTTAAAACTCTCACTCTCCCGAAGAAGGCGGTTACAAAAAAGTGGCCACTTCAAGATCGGTGTCAATTAATAGTTGATCATTACTTTGATTGCTACTGAGTGTTTGCCGTTCAGTTTTGCTTATTCTGAAAATTTTAAGAGGTTTATGAACAAAATATTACTAAATGCCACAATAAAACATTCAATGACTTTCTAAAAAAAATAAACTCCCTCAGCATTACTATACACTAAAGGTAGTAATGCATGAAGTTATGAAAAAAGAGCTCATAGATCTTATTCAGGTTGCCATAACCACCGACCACTGGACATCAAGAGCAAATAATTCATACAAGTCTGTGACATTACATTATATCTCGCCAGACTTTGTCCTAAAGAAATTTACATTTGAAGTGTGCTTATTCAAAGAGCGACACACTGGTATCTTTGAAGCTATTGTCCGATTATCTAGTGTCTAATTAATATATATTAAAAATTTACCATAAGCTCTTGGTGCTGTAGCATTTTTTGCAGTAAACATAAAAATTATTGCAGCTTCTGATGGTGAGTTGAACTGTTGCTTTATCTAGTTTTGAAAAAATTAATTTTTTTTTTTTAATTTAATAATAAAATATAAAGAATAACTATAAAAATCCTTTAAACCATCTTTAAACCATCTTCAAGAAATTTTTATTTGATTTAAAAAATAATAAGAACAACCTTTAAAATAATAGCATTGCTATACCAAAAAAAATTTTTTTAACAAAAATAATATTAAACTGTTAAAACAAAAGGATTTTCACAACAATAAAAAATTTAATGAAACATGCTAATTTTCATAATTAAATTGATCATAAATTTTACAATTTATGATCAATGTTATTATTTAGGACTCGCAGACCTGGTAATTCGGCTGTTTTCCTGGGTACCCAGAATTGCCATTTTGGTGCAGTACCCAGCACCAGGTATCTTAAAAGAAATTTTTAATAAATATTTACCTTTAATGCTGTAACTATGTTTAAGAGGTGCTTTGAATTGTGTCAAAATATTATTAACAGGATTGCCTTTAGTCAACTTATTTTAGTCAAGTTTAATTTTAACTTTAGTCAAAAAAAAGTAACTTTAGTCAAATAACCTTTAGTCAAGTTAAATTAGTTAACTTTAACCAAACTTCTTCATATAAGTCTAAGAGTATTATGGAGCCCGATTTAAAAAATATAAATTGTCTCACTTAAAATATTTTTTTCATTTTATTCACACTGCAGTCAAGAAGGTCTACTATTTTTTTTTTTTGCAATTCTCTGTCTCTCTTAATCTTTTATTTTCCATAACATAACTTTTGATTAATTAATGCATATAGATTATATATAATGCAATTTTGATTAATTTACACATATAAATTATATATAAACAATTATAAAACAATTTTTTAACTAGCCAAACAAATTTTTAATTAGCCATTACAGTATTTTTTGAAGTTGATAGAGTTAATTTTAATTTTTTTAAAGCTCTTTTGATCATTTTGCCATTAAAAACATAAAATGGCAAGATAGGGATCGTCTATAAAGTATGCACGCTTGGATGCAGGAGAGTGGGTCTGCAAAAGGCGTATATGAGATGTGAGGAAAGGTTCAATTAAAAATGTTAAGAGACACTAAATTTAAAAAATATCATAAAATGTTAGGT
>NC_061164.1:12444216-12449216 GCF_022113875.1 Hydra vulgaris | reverse complement strand
TTTTCAGAAAAAGAAAGAAAATAATATAACAAATAAAAAAACTTTTTATAAAACCACGTTTTTGTAATGAACTAAAAAGTAGAAAATAATTTTCTCTTGTGGCTATAGAAATTTTTGAAAATTAATTGAGTCGATAGTAAGTGACATGAAAACTTTTGATTATGAACTCTTAATAATTATGATAATATTTGTAAAATTTTAAACGAAAAACGTGGTGCGCATCTTGTCACTTTAAATGATCATCATCGTCCTTAATTACTTTAACTATTGCTTCCTTCTTCTGTTCTTTTTTTTTGTTAAATGCGCACCACGTTTTTCATTTAAAATTTTACAAATATTATTGTAATTATAAAGAGTTCATAATCAAAAGTTTTTATGTCACTTACTATCGACTCAATTAATTTTCAATAATTTCTATAGCCACAAGAGAAAATTATTTTCTACTTTTTAGTTCATTACAAAAACGTGGTTTTATAAAAAGTTTTTTTTTTGTTATATTATTTTCTTATTTTTAGTTTTTGATGGGTGGAATTTTGCAATTAGATTTTAATTTCAGAACCTCTATGTAGAATGCAATTATAAGGACAAATCAGATATAAAATTATATACAATATAAATTGCGGCAACGCCTCCAAAAGTTTCGCCATAATAAATTTTATTTTGCTGAAATTGTTCAAGAAACTCGGCAAATCATGGTAAAAGTAGTATAATATTGCATTGTCATCGGGTTCTGTGCTATAGTAAAAGTTTCAGAGCTCTAGCTAATCGAAAAGTGGGTTGAAATTGAGTTGCAAAATTCTACCCGGACAAACAAACAAACAAGAATGTGAGCTAATAAAAACGTGGTAAAAAAAGAACACTAATGAAAAAATATATTGCCCCATACTTAACCCTTAGTTGATGTAGCAGCACTCTTTCTTGGCATCTATCTATAAGATTGTCAATGGAAGCCCCCATAGCTTCTTGTTTAAGTATGACTTCATCAGTATTCTACTGATGAAGTCATACTTAAACAAGAAGCATACAGACTACTGATTATCATAGAGTCGTCCGCTATTATAATCAGTAGTCCGGTAAAATAACTTTTATTTTTGATATTTTTTTTTTGCTTGAAAAAAACTCAAGAAAAAAAAAATTTAACACCTGACTGCTAAAATATGACTAATAAGAAACGATTTAATTAAATCTTCATATATAAAAATAAAACTTTATAGTTCAAAATACAATTTTATTAATAAATACTTTTGTGTATTTATTAATAAAATTGTATTTTATTAATAAATACACAACTTGTGTCTGAATGTTCTGCTGGACTATTGAAATGCTTTTTTTTCTTAATTTCAGTAGCCATTTGAGAAAACGAGTTGTCCCCTGCCACAGGACGACCATGAGGGTACACCCCTGTATATATATATATATATATATATATATATATATATATATATATATATATATATATATATATATATATATATATATATATATATATATTATATATATATATATATATATATATATATATATATATATATATATATGCACTTTATATATATACACTCTATGCACATATATATATACATATATATATATATATATATATATATATATATATATATATATATATATATATATATATATATATATATATATATATATATAGTATATATATATATATATATATATATATATATATATATATATGCACTTTATATATATACACTCTATGCACATATATATATACATATATATATATATATATATATATATACTATATATATATATATATATATATGCACTTTATATATATACACTCTATGCACATATATATAAACATATATATATATATATATATATATATATATATATAATATATATATATATATATATATATATATATATATATATATATATAATATATATATATATATATATATATATATATATATATATATACAGGGCTCAAATTAAGCGTATCGCGATTGCTTTTTACATGTTCGCGATTAGTTTTTTCTTAAAACATATATTTTCGCAATTGGTTTACTTTTTTAGTTGTTTATTTACTATTTTTCTAATTTAGCTTTTTTATTTTTGGCAATTCTTAAAGTAATGTTTTCGTAATAAAGTACGTCACGCAAAGTTTGTCTTTTGAATAGAAGCATGATCATTTGCACTTTCGCGCGGATACTTTTATTCAACGTAAAGCACTTTTTAATCTAAACTTTTTTGCTTTCATGTTTTTCGCTTTAACGACCTTGAAACTATTGAAGTTATATTTAGTTAACTTTACTGATAGAGTATTTACGGATAGAGTATTTACTGATAGAGTATTTACGGATAGAGTATTTCACAGTAAATTAACTTATAACCTAAATCAAAACAACCAGTTAAGTTAAGATAGTAACTTACAGTTATTCAAGTATTAATTTAACATTTATATTAATTTATTTAATATACTCGCAAAAGTTAGCCATAGACGTGTTTCCATTTAGATCTTACATGTTGTTAACACATATTATAACCTTTTAACTAATAATTATTTTAACAAAAATTGTCGAATAGAATATGAAAAACGCGACACCATTTTTTTATATTTTCATTTTATTTATAGCAACATCTAGACTAAACATTTTCTATAAATACGCAATTGTTTTCAGGAATTTTATTTAAAAAGAAATCAATTTAACAAGAGAACTTTAGCCTTAAAATTTACTTATTCAAATAATTTTGTGATTGAAATTTGAAATTTAAAAAAAATTTAAAAATTTAAAAAAAGTTTGATGAAACAAGGGAGAAAAGAAGAAAGTTTTTTTTTCTTAAATCGTAAACTTTTTTAACGTTTTGAATTATATATTTTTTCTTGAAAATAGTTTTAAAAGTAGAAACATTCTATTGCAAACATCAAAGCAGTGATTACAAATTGCAAGTTAAAATAAAAATTATAAAAAATCTAAATAAATTATTTTACTTCTGTTCGAAAAAAAAATTTTCTAAAAAAATAATTTAAGCATACTCTTATACTTAATATATTAATATAATTCGATTTATTAAACAAAATTTTTTTGTTTCACATTTTTTTGAAAAACAATTAGAATAAAAAAAAATTGAATGAAAACATCAGTTTAAAAACCATTTGAATCAAAAACTTATTTATACTTAAATTTTTAATCGTACGCTTGATAAGGAAACAATAATTTATAAAAGACATGGTATCTATTGTTTTTATGCTTTGATCTTACTCATTTGGTCCATATATTATAAACTCGTGAAGGTCTATAGGCGCAAATATTTTTGTTTTAGTTTATTAACTAGATCAATTTTATTTATTTGCTTCCTTTTATTTTAAACGCGTTTTATTTTATAAATTGTATAAATCAACATGAAACAGCGTCACAAACTTGTTTTACATTAACCCAATCTCTTTATATTTTTAAAACAACTTTGCAGTTTGTTTTAATGTTGTTTTATAACTTTTAACAATTGAATACTTTTTAAAATTAACACGTGTTTTAACATCAGCATGAACGTATTAAATAGTTTTCTTTGACTAATTAAAGTGGTTTAGATATTGCTATGTGGCTTTTTCCCTACTTTTTTTTCTTTTACTTTATTAAGTATCATTTTAAGAAAAATATATACTTAAAGAAATATCTTAATAATATTAAAAAAGTTATTGCTTATTATAACCGCAACTTAAACTTTAAGTTATAACTTAAGTTGTAAATAATAACAGTAACTTACGCTATTTTAAACTCTGCTGAACAAGAAAATTATAAGATTATATTTAAATATAGAGATAATATATTAAAAGTAGAACAATTACGTACAAAAGTTACAATTATATACTAACGCAACTTCCCTCCCCCCATTACCGCAAAGAAGCGCAAGGTATTGGGGGGGAAGGTGAAATTTTTTTTTTTTTTTTGCGATTAGATTTTTTTGCGTTAATTCAAGCCCTGATATATATATATGTATATATATATATATATATATATATATATATATATATATATATATATATATATATATATATATATATATATATATGTATATATATAAATATATATGTATATGTATGTATATATATATATATATATATATATATATAGTCTTGCATGTCTCTTGCGTAGCATCAAATAATATTTCCCATAAACTGTAGTTTTAAAGAGCGCGTTAATAAACCAGACCAGAAAAAGTTTTAAAAATTAAATTTTTTTTTTTAATTGATAGACTGCCTGGCCAAACCAAACCCTCAGTCGATGTAGCAGCACTCTCTTGCAAGTCAGGCTATTTGTCAGTTGTTGTAGCAGCACTCCCTTGCGAGTCAGGCTATTTGTCAGTCGATGTAGCAGCATTCCCTTGCGAGTCAGGCTATTTGTCAGTCGATGTAGCAGCACTCCGTTGCGAGTCAGGCTATTTGTCAGTCGATGTAGCAGCACTCCGTTGCGAGTCAGGCTATTTGTCAGTCGATGTAGCAGCACTCCGTTGCGAGTCAGGCTATAAGATAGTCGATGTAGCAACATTTACGCATGTTTTAAAAATGTTTTTTATTAAATCAATAACAAAAACACCACTAATTAAAAAAAACTTTCTAGTCGTTATTTTTGCGGTTTTTTTAAAATTTTTTTAAAAAACAATTAAATTTAATGTACTTCCGCATAAATTAATTGCTTTGACATTTCGATGACAATCAAAAACAGCTTAAGAGACGAGGTAATTAAAATTGTAGTCGTAAGAGACTTTTTTTACATTAAAATGCTCTTAAAGCGACACTATATGAGTATATATATATATATATATATATATATATATATATATATATATATATATATATATATATATATATATATATACATATATATACATTTGTTGACTTTTATGCATACAAGTCTAAGTAATTATTAAAACTATAAAATTTTACATTATACAATTCTAAAATATTAGCATTATAAAATAGTTCATTAGGGTGTCATGTCCTTTATCTACCTGTTATTAAGTAAAGT
>NC_061164.1:12431716-12439216 GCF_022113875.1 Hydra vulgaris | reverse complement strand
AATAATAAAGGCTATTTAAAAAAAATAATAAAACAATAACAAATAATATTGATTCAAAAAAAAATAATTTTACAATGACGCCATTTACTAAAACTATTTGGAATTAAACGCGTTTGAACAAATTATAAAGACTGTAGATTGTGGCGTATATTTTAAAGACTTTCAGAGAATAGCTACTGTGGAAACAGTGAGCTTCGAGTAAAATAACAAAGTTTATTTTTGTTGGTATACATTTATTATTTTGTTTTACTTGAAAAAATTTTACCAAAACATTTTTTTTTTATCATTCTCTTTAAAATAAACACAACTTGTCTCGGCACTTTGGTATCCCTTTAAACTAGTCATCATTAGTAAACTTATCTAACATTTTATAAGAAATTATAAAATTAACATATAAATTAATCAAATAATCATGAACAAAAGTTGAGTTAAAAGAAAGTAGAACGAAATATTCTCTTTAATAAAACTAAATTATTAAAAAAAGTGAACTTGTCATAGTTGTAGTGAGATATTTTTCTGAAATTAAATATTTAAACCAAATATTGATGAGTTTTTATGATTTTTTATAAAAGAAAATGTAATCAATATTTTTCTGTGCCTATTTTTTTTGAAAGCATTATGTTAAAAAGCATTATTTTGAAAGCACTGTACTTTGAAAAATTCGAACAAATCAAAATAAAATATTCAAAACTAAAAATAAAATATAAAATAATAAATTAAAATGGATTTTGCAACTATTAGTATTAATTATTTTTAAATGAATATTGCAACTTACTTAGCTACTAAACTGTTTTAGGACTAAACTAAAAATATTTTAAACTCATAATACTTGACATATGGTTAACTGAACTATAAAGCACAAAATATTATATAGCAGAAATATATAAAGAAAACTAAATGTTTACAAACCCGTTTTGTTATTGGAAAATTTGCTTCTTCTAAAGTCTTACTCAAGTCATTTTGACTTTTTGAACGACCATGAACATGACCAAACAAAAACTTAGGCGTCATCAATGGTGTTTTTTCTTAATATATAAAAATTAGCCTTTATTAAATTTGATAATTTATAACTTTTTAAAAAAGCTAAAATTCTAACATAAAATAAAAACAAAAAATATATATATAAAATACTGAGCTGTTGTTTTGCTGCAAAACAACAGCTCAGTACCTCAACAAAAATAGCCATTGCTATTGCTAATAACCACGCTATCAGCAGTACCACTAAAACCTGCTACTAAAAACTGCTGAAATTTCTTCACTCATTTCATAGATTTTTACTCGATAGTAATCAAGTAAAAGTCTATGAGAAGCAAACTCTCCCTGTTATTTCCTAATGAGGGCACAGTTATAAAACTCAGTTTAATGGTTAAGGCCTACAACTTTCAACTTTTTCATCTCAAAAAATATGCTCTCGTGACTTCCTGAGAATTTTTAATAAGGCAAAACTGTTATTCCACCTCTCTTATATGGCTCAGATTTGTCATCTAACCTTAAGACAAAGCTGAATTGTTTGCTTGCTTTTCATCATTCTCATATCGTGATTACACTACACGGCTGTTTCACTCAATATAAAAGCGAGCTTGACGTCACAAGAATTTTTGTGTTTAAAAGAAAAAAAAGAATTTTCGCATAAAAAGTATAAAAATTCACTAACTTTAAATTAATAGTATTTTTTCTATCAACACTTTGATCTTGGAATTAAAAATATATAAAAAATATATAAAATAATCTTTCTTCGTTAAATAAATATTTACATGAAACGAAATAAAAATTAACATTGTTAAAATATTTTAAATGATTTTGTATCACTTTTCTATTTTTTGCGTAATTTACGGAAAACCTGTCTTGGGCCAATCAAGATTTGATATTTTAAGCTACATGCCTGATGATTGAAATTTTACATACTTATAAACGTATGTCTATTTTGTCAGATTTTTGGAGGGCATAGATAAAAAAAATTGTTTAAGTTAGTTTTTTTAGCATTATTATTTTTGTTTTTACTTATTTTATATGAAAAACATTCAATTTTTGTTATGCCCTCCAAATTATTGAAATTTCAGCCCTCTATGCACATGAAAAAATCAAAAAAATTATTTTCTGTACTTTTAACTAAAACGTTTTCAACCTTGGCAAATTTTGTTGCTTTTAGCAATTACATGCGTAAAATTTTTGTTTATGTTTTAAAGCAATGACGTAACTTTAAATGCGTAACTTCCCAATTCCCTATGTAATTAAATTTATTAAAACAGCTTTTTTAGCAAGACAAATTTTAGTGTATAAATAAAAAAAACTTTGGCGGTTTTTTTTCTCTCTTGGCTAATCTACAAACATAAGATAAGTTGTTTAATCCTCTGATTTCTATTGCATACTTGTTATTTGTCAATAATTATTATTTGATTTTATTGGTTTGTTTTATATTTGTATTACGAAGTTTATTTATCACTATGCATTCTTGTGAAAAGGAGATACTAATACTATACATTGGATGCTTAAAATCTTAAGCTTTAAATTTTTAGGCATTTTTTAACATTTAAGTATGATTTTTTTGTTTTTTTAATAGTCCAACAATGTGTACATTTATTAATAAATATTGAAAATATAATCTTTCTGAGTTTTTTTTGATAAAAAGTAACATCAAATTACTAATATTAAGCCAAGTTCAACATTTGCCGCGTTTATTCTAAAATTAAAGAAGTTTTTTAATATATCTGTGAAACGTCATCAAATAAAACATTTTATTGGTGTTTTTATTCTTTTTACAGAACAAAATTATCTCTAATGTTTCAAAAGTTATAAAAGTTTTACTAACACCCCTTACGTAAATATTTTCAAAAAATAACAAGAAGCCGTAAAGCTCTCTTGAAACAGCCGTGACTAATTGTGCTCTACCTGATACAGCCAACAAACTAGTTGATCCATTGCTTGATACTTTTATCACTCCAGCTTCTGTATCTAAAATGATTTCCTGCTTAGACTCTACAGCTTGTGGTTCAAACAATAATTATAGTCTTGCAAAAGTGTTCTTCGGAGCTGTCATCTATACTTATTACTAAACTATTAAACAAGTGTAAGCACTTGTTTAATAGAGTCTTATTTCCTGCTGGAAAGCAGCATCTGTTATCCCTATTTTCAAAAAATTATGGAGAGCGATCTAAGTTGTCTAACTACTACCCCATTAGTCTTCTTCCAATCATAAGCAAGGTTTTTGAGTCTTTAATTAACAAACACTTAATCTCTCATCTTAAAACTTATTCTACATTCTACAGCTGATTTGTTAACGGTAATAACCAATAGGTTATATGGTGCATTAAAAAAATGTGGAGAGGTTAAGGTTATGGCTATTGACATTTCTAAAGCCTTTGATAAAGTTTTGACATGCTGGTCTTCTCCATAAGCTTACTTCTTACAGTGTATCAGGTAACATCTTGAGGATAAGCCAACAATTTCTGATTGCTTGGAGGAGGCATTAGAGATTGAAAAGGATCTCATTTCTGCTGCTTGGGGCACTCAGTGGCTAGTGAACTTTAACTCAAATAAACCTCAATCTTTTTTTATCGAATCATTACCACAATAATCTAAATCTTCCTATATTTATGAACGTCAATGTACTCAAGTCATTCAACTTCCGACTCTAATAGTGGTTACTTGAAGCCTTTTTGGATGTGAAAATGTTGAAAAAAAAAGAGTTTATATATATTAATGCATGTAGGGCAATAAAAACACTAGACTAATTTACAAAATAAAGAGGATGTTGCTTGCATTTTTAAAGTTATTATTATCAAACATAAAAAAGTAAAAAACTGACTGATAAATATTGTGAACAACTGAAAGCAATTGAAATGAGACCAGAAGAAAGGATGAAAATATGAGATTCTTTTAAAATAATTCCAATTTAATCAAACTGAAAAGGGTGAAAATGCAGATTTTTATGTTCCACAATGTTAGCTTCACTCTAAATCAATGCCATATGATGAAACTACGATTACATGCTTCAACCTAAATACTAGCTGCATTAGTTTGTGTTATTAGGACTCTTGATACAGTTGGTGACAACTGTATCTGTATTAGTAACTGTATCAAAAGACAACTATTTCATAAATTATGTTTGTGCACCATAAAATGCACTTCTTAGCAACAATAATAAAAAAAAAATTTATAAACACGTGAGGAAAGCAAGTGAGAATAATATATATATATATATATATATATATATATATATATATATATATATATATATATATATATATATATATATATATATATATATAAACAATTAAATAACTCATGTTAAAATTTTAAAAAAGCAACAAAAAGAAACATAACAATAATCAAAAATTATTAAATATAATTTACTCACTCTCAACAGGTTCACAATGGATGGAACTGATTTCTGTTGGAATTTCCAATGGAGGAAATTGCTATTTAAAAACATATATATATATATATATATATATATATATATATATATATATATATATATATATATATATATATATATATATATATATATATATATATACATATATATATATATATATATATATATATATATATACATATATATATATATATATATATATATATATATATATATATATATATATATATATATATATATATATATAATATATATATATATATATATATATATATATATATATATATATATATATATATATATATATATATATATATATATATATATATATATAGTCTTGTGACAATTTATTATGGCCACCCTTAATTTTTTACATTCTCAAGTTTCATAGTCTATTATTTTAGAATTTTTTTGTACTATATATATGTACTCAACAGTAATTTTAAAGAAATGGACATTTTTTTGACAAATGAAAAACATTTAAAAAACTTTATAATTTAAAAATTACTACAAATATATTCAAGATCAATATTTGGTGATTTTCCTTTTTACCTCTATAATTGCAAGAACCATTTTTGGCTTACTATTGATACATTTTTCAGTCATTTTCTGCAATCTTTTATTATGGTTCCAGATGTAAACATTTCTTTCTTATAAATACACTTTATACTATTTTCTTTAGATATTGTTCTTTAGGAACGCCTCAACATTTTCTATAGGATTTTGGTCAGGAGAGTTTCCTGGCCAATTAAGTAATGAAATATTCTGTTTTGATAAAATTTTTGAAATTGATTTAGCCGTATGGTGTAAAACATTTTTTCCCAACCTAATGCCAACCTCAAACAGTTTGAGGTCTGCAATTTATTGCTGACCTCATTTTTTCTATTTCCCAAGGTTGATATATATATATATATATATATATATAATTTATATATATATATATATAATATAATATAATATATATATATATGTATATATATATATATTTATATATATATATTTATATATATATATGTATATATATATATATATATATATATATATATATATATATATATAGAGAGAGAGAGAGAGAGAGAGAGAGAGGGAGAGAGAGAGAGAGAGAGAGTGTTTAGCTTGGCATTGTAATATATTTAGCACACCTAAAGTTTTATTATACTTAGCTTTTTTATTTTTATTATTTTATAATTTATAATATAAGCCCATGCCCTCAGTTGATGTAGGCACTTTGTCCTTGTAGCTCCTTTTTTCAGTATACAACAGCAATGACGTTTCATGCAAGGCCAGCTATGCAAATATATACATTACAGTTGTTCAACAAATATAACATTGCTCAGAATTGATATATAAATGTGGAAGTTGGAAGAAGGTCATTTGAATCAATTTATGTTACAAAATTTTCTTTTTCTTTAACTGAATTTTTTTGATGAAGTATATGATTGACACTTTTGAATTTGAAGTTGTTTATTCCTAACTATTATTCTTTGTATACTCAGTAAATAACACTTGTCAGTTACCTCAAACCTGCTACATCTTTCCAAAATCCCAAGTGCATCTTTCTATTTACCAATTACATCTTTGATCCAGTAAAAAAAAAATATTTTCTTTTCTTGATTGACTTTGACCATTTTGAAATATTTCAATGGCATCATTAGCAAAGAAGTCATATAGCTTAATTTTTTTTTTTTTTTTTTTTACTTCTCATTTTGCTATTTGATTAAAGATTTGTTTAGAATTATTTTTTCATGAATATACTTTTTTTTTTTTTTTTTTTTTTTTTTTTTTGCTTAAGTAGGTTTGTGAGCAATCAAAGTGTCACCAATATTAGCCTAATTGATATGTAAACCTCACATACACATAAATGTAATTGTATTCACCATAAGAACCTTCTAAAACATTCAGATTAGGATCCTTCTGGAATCTTTAAAAACATTCTTCTAGGTTAAAGAGTTTTCAGAATCTTTCCAGAATCTTCCATTATCTTGCAGAACAAGCAATACCTTCCAGAACATTTCAGAATATTCTTGTCTTCAACAAATATGTTGGAAGGATACAGAATGTTCTAGCAGATGCTAGAAGGTTTTTATTATCTTCCAAAATATTCTAGAAAGTTGCTCAATGCTCTGGAACATTTCAGAATACCTTAAAAACCTGTTTAGAACCAGAATGTTACACATTGTTGCAAATTCTTTTAAAAGCAACATTTATTGTTTAATAAAAACATGATTTTAGTGAAGAGATAATTAAAATTTTAGTTAGTAGTTAATATGTTTTAATATAAAATTTCAGGTGCCTTGAAGGAGGGATGTGGGTGGATATTGGTGTTGTAATAAAATAAAATATATATATATATATATATATATATATATATATATATATATATATATATATATATGTATATATATATATATATATATATATATATATATATATATATATATATATGTATATATATATATATATATATATATATATATATATATATATATATATATATATATATATATATATATATATATATATATATATATATATATGTATATGTATATGTATATGTATATGTATATATATATATATATATATATATATATATATATATATATGTATATATATATATATATATATATATATATATATATATATATATATATATATATATATATATATATATATATATATATATATATATATATATATATATATATATATATATGAATATATACTTCATTCAAATTAATAATCCACAACAAACAAACCTTGCCCACCAAATTGCAAAAAGCATAAATCCAGCGTTGTCTTGTTTGATCATCATTAGCCTGAAAATATTTGTAATTAAAGAAGTCAATTTAAAATATAAGAAATACAAACAAACTTATAATATTAACTCATGTATATACTATTAATTATAAATTTAATACATAATATTTAGAGTCAGCAGGTTAGTAAAAAGTTTAAAAACTTGCTTGGGTACTTTTTCAACTAAAGTTAATAAAATAAAAACGCAAAACAACTTTGTCAGTGACCTGAATTATAATCTTTTGAGCCTCAAGTAATAGTGTTAAGTGTATTGTAAATATATTTTTATGAAACAATCTCGTTCCAACAATAACCAAACCAATTAT
>NC_061164.1:12355980-12430716 GCF_022113875.1 Hydra vulgaris | reverse complement strand
AGAACTAAAAAATAATATAAAAATATTGATGATAAAGAATGATGTTCAATTGGATAAATAAATAAAGAAATTGTATAATAAAGAAAAGATATGTCCATAATGTATAATTAAATTGATGCCATTTAGAGATGATGGACCAGAAGAACCAACTTGAAGCAATATTTATGAAGATGAAAATAATGAACTTACTTTAAATGAAATGTTAAATGAAAATCTTAATTCTTCTTTGAAGGTTATGCACATAAGTTCATAGACATTTTTCACATGCATGTGAATAACGACTATGAATATAAGTTCATAGTTGTTATTCATATGCATGTGAATAGTCACACAAGAGATGCTCTCCGTAAAAAGAAATCATTACATGTTCAAAAAACGGTAAAGTTAGATATTGCAAGGACTTTAAATAAAGATTCTGATCAGTTAAGCTAAGAAAATTCCTTTAATAAATTGTCTAAGGAAGTTAAATGTAAAGCAAATGATATGAATATACTTGTAGCAAAAATTAAAAAAAAAATGTTATTTTTCAAATGGAATCAGAAAATTTAATTATTACTAGTTCGATACCTTGGTTTAACAAATGTATAGAAAAAAAATTTAGTGTTACTAATTATATGGTGCATATTTTTCCAATTGAACATCTTTCTTTACTATAAATGTTTTTATTTTACTTTTTAGTTCTGTAAAAAATATTTTTAAAATAGTTATTTGAAGATTCGTAAGTAGAAAATCCTTCATTAAACATAAAGTTTGTATAAAGTGAAAATCTTTGTGAAATGCAAACATAAAAAAGTATTACAACATTTTGAAATTGAATTTCCATAAAAAAGCTTTAATTTTTTAGTGTTTTAGGTATCATTTTTGTGTTACTCTCCATCAAAAATAGTTAGGTACAAATTTTTAACACAATTGAGCAAGTGTTTCTTGAGTTAAAGCTAATTGTGTTTTGTAATTAGCTTATAAAGTAAATGGCTCTAAAAAAAATAATCAAAAAAGAGATTGGGACTAAGCATTGATATCTGTAAAACCATAAGGAGTCAGGAGTCAAGGACACAACACACTGGACAAAATCTTATTAAATTTGTTATAGTTAATAAAAAATATTTGAATTTTTCCATCTATCAGGATCATCTCAAAAAAAAAAAAAAAATAGTTTTTAGTGGTTTTAAATATAATACCATAATCGCAATAATTATCAAAACAATATTTATGCAATTTATAAAAATTAATAAAATTTGCTAAACTTTATTTTAAGAGAAATATTATAACTCCATCCCTCGGAATTAGGGTAGGCATTCGGCAATCCCAAACTAAAAGTGTTTGAGGTCGGCAAAAAATTTTTAACCTTGTTTCTATGTTTTATGGTAAGATCTTTGTATCAAATTATTGCCGACCTTATGTTTCCTAATTCCTAGAGTTTCAACTCCTTGATTTATAAAACTCCTAAAAATAAAGTAGATCATCCATTGCAAAGTGTGTAATAAAGTAAAGAAATAAAACAAAGTGTGTAATAAAATAAAGTAGATTATCCATTGCAAAATGCTTGTCTCTTTATCATAAACTTGTAGCATTGGTTAAAGGTTTCAAGTTCTGTAAAAATTTATAGTTGATTTAGGGTTACTCAATATTAAAGTATATTTAGGGTTGCTCAAAATATTTACATAATTTTAAGAAATCCCTCAAAATTTTTCCATTATTTTAGATTGATTTAGAACAGCTACAAAATACTTCATACTATGATGTTGCCACACAATAACATTTATAAATGGTAAAACTAGTTTTATCAACTAGTAAAAATTGAGTTAGTAAATAATACTTTAAATTAAGTAAATAATACTTTAGTAAATAAAACTGTTTTCTATAGTTTAAATGCATCATGCAAGATTTAATGAATGATTAAAAAATTTAAGGTGGATCTAAAATGAATTTAGTAGAATAATAAGAATTTTTTAAGTCCCAAGACTTTAAAAATTGAAAAAAATAAATAAAATAAATAAAGTTAATAAATAAAAATAATACTGTTTTTTACAATTTACATGCATCATGCAAGATTTAATGAATAATTACAAAATTTATTTCTCAGATGAATTTACATTTAAAATAAATTTAGTAGAATAAATGGTATTTTAAGGTCTAAGTTACCCAAGACTTTAAATAATTGTAATAGACACTTAATGGACATTTTGAAAAAGATGCTTGTCAACAACATCAAAAATGAAACTGATTTTGGGTTTTTAAGAAAACTTTAGGATATGTATTCACAATTGAAAAAAATTAAATTGTGTTTCAAAAAATAACTTAACACTTTCCAATTGTACAAACATGGAGAAATGATTGTAAATTATTAAATTAACTTAGTTTTTTTTACCTCAATAATAAGTAGTATAAGTTATAACTTATTTTCCAAATAAAACATTGCCTTCAAATATTACTTGAAAGCTAATAGTTTATGAAAATTCAAGTTGCCAACAGAAATGCAATGTTCTCACTCAGCAAGAATGGAAAGCAGAGCAATCTATGTTAATAATACCCTTGAAATTAAAGTCATTTTTTTAAAATCAAATAATAAATGAGGCAATTGAAGAGAATAAACAAGAAACATACACAATGTTACTAGGTTAAATCTTAAGACACTCTGATGAGACTTAATTTCTTTAAAGTTAAGACACTCTGGAGAGACTTAACTTGCTCAAAGTTATGACACTTCAGAGAGATTTAACTTGCTCAAGGCATCTAATTAACAACCATTTAATAAGCTTTGTTATGCATTATTTAATGCTCACTGAATATATTTATAGACTTTAATTTTCAATCTTTATTGAAACTAACTTAAAGCAATAGCTTATCAAAGGAATGTCTATCCTATAGAGAAAAAAGTTTTAATAATTAATTGCATTTTAATTCATTGTTAAAAGTAAATTTTTTTGCTCAACACAAAAAAAATTACTTTTAACAATAACATTACAAAGTTTTTCTATAAAAAAATTATATGACATTTCTGGGTTGATTTTTTTGTTTGTTTTCAAAGTAATTTGTCTAGAAAACTAATAAATTTTAAAAATATTTAATTATTTTTTCATTTGTGCTGAGAATAAAATTATGTTTTTAAAGTGGTTCCGTGAGTTAAAAATAGTACCATCCTCTACCACCTTTCATTTGCATTGGCTCCTTTTATTATAAATGCTTTTTTTATGCTATTTTAAAGTTAATTCAAGAATTTAAACCAAGTTTAAATTCTTGAATTAGTTATAATTTAGTTAAAGGTTTGAAAAAATCAAACCTTTAACTAAATCATAACTCAAGTAAAAACTTACAAAATTTACTATTGTTAGGTTCACTATATAGAGAAACTTTTATTCGAAGTGCAGCAAAATTTAAATTTTGTTCATAGCTTAACAGCAATGGTTTTTCTACCTGAAACTAATATAATAATTTTGGGTAACAAATATAACAATATAATTCCAATATAGCAAAATTGACTGACTTAAAAATCAAAAAAACTTAAAATATTTTTACCTGACTTTTATCTTTGGTGTCTTTACTTTTAAAACAAAATAAATACGCCTTCTCTAATTGGGCACTGGAATTAAGCTTTCCTTTTAAAACAAACCAATGTTGAAGGTACTATAAATTAAAATTATATGAATTATCAAACCAAAAAAATTATTTCTTGAAAAAATAACTGTCTATATTTTATATTAAAAATTTACACATTAACAATATATAAAATATATTTTTTAAACACTTACATTTTTTAACTTTTTAATTTTTAATATTCTTTACAAACCTTAATTTTTTAAAATAACAAGAAAACGCTTTAATTTCATATAAAGAAGGAAGTGAAGAAAAATAATCAAAAATTATCAATTATATAATAGGGGCAACGCTCAAATTAGTGAAACCAGAGAGCTAATTTTCAAACACACTTTTTTTACATATTTTTATATTTTATATTTTTTGCATATTTTTACAATAAACTAACAAAATTTACATTTAGAAGTTTTTGAAAAATATTGATATTAAATTCTTCAGTTACTAAAATTTAAAATTTTTCAATTTTTTATGACAGTATGCTATTTTCCATTTATCATAATAAATAAATATTTAATATTGCTATTACATAAAATGTAATTACATAAAAGCACTTTCATAAATATTTTAATATAATTTAAACAAAAAAAAATTTATTATAAAAAAAATTTAAACATATTATCAGGCTTAGACAGAAATGACGTGAAATCGCACTCTGTAACTGACCACGCTAATGTTTTTTTTTACAATTTGGCCAATGTTTTAACAATTAAAATGTAAAAAAAATAAACAACAAATTGCTTTTTTAACGCTTTTATTTTACACCAAGACTTTAAATAAAATAAAAAATTAATTATAATGATTGTTTAAAAAAAAACACATTTTGTGTAAATTAAAAATGTAAATTTTTTTTCGAAGGCATGTATTTTTTATGATATATTTAAACATTGGAAACTATTTTTCCAATTCTTTCTAAAAATCTTTAATAAGATTTTTTTTTAAATACTTTAAATTATGAATAAGTTTCCTGTTGCAATGGAATGATTTAATTGCTTTATTTTTTTGCTTCTATTTTTTACAAAGAATTGTTTAAATTTTTTTTTAAACTTGACTTTCTAATGAAATGATTAAAAAATACTTCTTAAATATGTTATTAATATATATTAAAGTTCAGTATATACCTTTTTGTGATGTCACACACATAACAAAAAACAATGAAAAAATTTTATTTGTGCAGGGTGTTAACAAGGAATAAATTTGATACAGCATTTTGACAATATTTGGGAATTTGTCAAAATATTTCCCAATCATCCGCTCTCCTCCCCTGAGATTAAAATGTGTTCCAGGAATGCATGGGGTCCTTTTCTTATATTCTTTCTTCTTCAACTCCACTTTGGCGCTGCATACTTCGACTAGACAGCAAAAGTCAAACAAAATACCATTTGTAACATTTATTGAGGATGAATATGAAATCAACGCAAAATTAAAAGTGCTTTCACAACGACACGGCATATTAAACTCTGAATTCCAAAGATATACTAAGAATTATATATTTTTATATTATAAAATAATTAGTGTTTATTATTTAATTATTATTAGGAATAATATATTTGATTTATATGTAATCTTGATATACCGTTGCAGTTTTCATTTTAAGAGTATTATTTTAAAAATATATATATTTTTACTGGTGGGCATTAAAGGCAGGCTTGGTTGGGAAGCCGGAGCGATCGCTCTCGATTGCTGACCACGTAAATAATATTTAGTTACGAAAAGCTGGCCAGATTTTTTGTCGTTTTGAGAACATTTTAAAAAGCAAAAAAAAAAGCGCAAAAGATTAATTGGACCAATGAGAAACATTTACAAAAAAAAAAATTAGGCAAATAAAATATCTTTAGACACGAAAAAACTTAAAGCTAAATAAATTACGTTTAGAACAAATATTTTCGAAACATCGCTTTTTTGTAATTTTTTTTATAAAATTAAGCGATGTTTTTTATATAAAGTAACAACTTGCGATTGTTTAAAAAAGAAACAAATGCTCTTTATTTAGCAAAATTCGCAAGTTTTAATTTTATTCAAGCTAAATTATTTTATAAATAAAAAAGCTAATTTTTTCAATACCTATTTTATGTTTCGCGTAGTTTGAAAAGTTTAACAGATTTGAAGCAATTCTTCTTAGTAAGATAAACAAATGAAATAATTAAATCATTGAATTACTATAGAAATTAAATTAACAAGATAGAAATCAACTAAAAAGGTTAAAAATACTTTATGACGAGGAAGCGAAACTGTTTCACAATATCGCTGATGATGTTTAGTGAGTGGGCTTTTTAATTTTAATTAGTATTTAAAGCAGAAAAAAGTATAACAAGTTTCAAGGATGGCAACTTAAGCGAAAATAATTAGAGTTGGTAAACCAATATATAGAAACTTTTCTTTATATCTATTTATTTGCTATATATATATTTGTGTTCTGTTGTGACCTCAGGCGCGGTGCTTGTTCTTATGCGAGTTACTTTGTATGCATTGTTTGTGTTTAGTAACCAGAAACTTCTTATATGTTTGTTACATAATTAGTTTTATTAACTATAACGATTATAACTTCATTGAAAACGCAATTATTTTTGTAAGTCTTTGTTTAAATCATAAAAATTGCTTTAAAAGATACATTACGATAAAAAACAGATACACAAAATTACATTTACATAAAGAATACATACTTTTTAAATAAAAAATAAGAATATACTAATAAAATCTATAATTTATAATAAACTTTTGAAATTTTGACAAATTAATATATATTTAAAATATTTATTTTTGTAAACAAATAATATATATTTTTAAAACAAGAAAACTAGAAATCTCAAAACGTAACAAATCGTGAATATGCTAATTTCTAAAACATTTCAACAGGATACTCTAAAACTTTATTTTGCTAAGTCAGCGTATTTTTCGAACTAATAGAATTAGTTTCTTCGTTAATTTGGCGGGTTTTTAGTGTTCACGAATATTTTTTTTATTCTTTCGCACAAAGATGTTTTGAGAACGATCAAGTTTATTATGTTTCCTTGTATGTCCGTAAAACAAAAACTTTTTGTTTCGTACATAAACTTAAATGTTCTCAAAACGACTAAAAAACCTGGCCAATTTTTCGCAACTAAATATAATTTCCGTGGTCAGTATTCGAGAGCGATCCCGACCAAGCCTGTAAAGGGCGATTTTTAAAGTAATATAGCGATTTATGCCCAATGAAAATTTCCTAGGAGCCAATGATCTTCTACTTCTAGCTAATATTTTAATTCTGATTGACGTCCTTTATGGACAAACCCTTACACCATCATGAAATGAATTGTGTCATTAAAAGAAATGTATTAAAAATAGAAAAATAAAAAAAAAGTTTTAAAAATAGTAAATACGAGCTCAAAAATTTAATTTTTCACATTTATTGCGAGTTCAATTATATAATTAATAACAATTTTATATATACATTAATCACATAGTGAAGTAAAGTTACAAATACAAAGTCTGAGCAAAAACAACAACAAATGTTGTTTAATTACAAAAGAATATTGATCGCAAGCGATTGCATGCTATTGTGGCAACAAAGAATACCAATAATTATTTTTTCATTCATAATCAAAAAATATTTTTATGACTATGATTCATTGAAATATTTTAATTTGCTTTTACGTTTTAAATTCAAGCAAGCATTGAGTCTAGCTTTCTTATTTTTAAATTTCTAGCACCAGTTTGTTGTAATAAAAAAAAACATTCTTGTTATTAAACATATTTAATTTACACTTTAAAAAAGCAAGCAGTAAAGTAAAGAAATCTAATTTCTTTGTTAAATAAATTTCTAGTACCAGTTAGTTATAATCATAAAATATTTCTTTTATTTAACTTATAATTCAGAGGTAGTCTTTTAAAAGAAAATGATAGTAGATAAGTCAAGAAATGATAGTAGATAGTAAAAAAAGATTTTAGCTGATGCAATCTCCTAACTCAGTTTGTATAAAAAAACAAACAAAAAAAGTTATAACTTATTAAGTCTTACTGCAAACTCCACTGCAATTAATAAATGTGCTTCATCAACAAAAATATTGAGAAGCCATTTAGGTCAGATACTTTAGAAACTTTTATCAATTACGGATATTACGGTAAGTCTTTTAGTTACTGTTATTTTTTTATAAGTTTACAAGTTTCACTCTTTTGGCTGAAAATAATATATAGAATAAATAATAATATAATAATAATATATATCCTGAAAATAATAGTATAGTTAAATAATTATTTAACTTTTCATCCAAAAGGGTGAAACTTGTAAAAAAATAGCATTTGCAGATGTTAAAACAAACAAATTTGTTATTTTTTAGATTGTACTTTATTTCTTGCTAAATTTTTTATATAATATTTGGTGTTGTTGGAACGCATTGCAAAGAATTATTTGCAAATTTTAAGAAATAAATTTTTAAAACAAAATGCCAAGAAAATCCCTAAAATTGTTTGGAAAATCCCAATTCTCAAGAAGTTTTTTCCCAGAGACATTTTTGCAGTAATGCAATCACGCAGTTATATCAACATCGTCTATTTTATTTCAAGTTTTACGCAATAATTAAATTAGAATTTCTTATGCTATTTTTCTATTAGTTTTTAATAATAACTAATTTGCAATAATTTTAGATTATTAAACTTTAATTTGGCAAACTATATTTGGAAAATGGGACTTTTTCACCTTAAAATTGGGAATTTTAAATTTTATGAGTGTTTGGGAATACCGCGTTTGATGGGACCCCACAAGACTAGTTTACACCCTGTTGCGAGCAAACTAGAATGTTTTTTTGAAAATATTTTTAGTTATAAGCAAAAAATATTGAAAAAACAAAATGAAAAAAAAATTTATTTGATATTGTGGTAAAATAACAAATAAAAGTTATAAAAAGTTTGGTCACACACATAACATAGATTTTTTTTTTTTTTTTTTATTTTAATTCACCTCCTCAAGGCCGAGAAGGCCACTACAGACGAGGAGGCTACTTATTTGTGGTTATAACCCTCTCTCAACTCTATAACTCCGAAACACAAACCTTGACGAGCAAGGCCGCTGCGCGGAGAAACGAGTTGAGCGCGGTACTACCAGGGACGTGGTGAAGATCGAACTCGGAACCACTCGTTTATGAAGCGAGCGCTCTACCACTACACCACTACCGCATATTTAAAATTAATGATATATGTGCCATTACACATATAAGGTCATTATAATTAAAAAATCAGAAAACAAATAATTGATAAGGATTGGAACTAAATCATAAATGCTAAATATTTTTTTTGAATATAAATGCTATTAATATTAATATAATATATTGATATAAATTACTTTTTTTTTTTAATTATTCTCAATTTCAATTAAATTCAACAAGAAAACAACCATAGTAATATTTTAAAATCATTTTAGTTTGAATTAGCTTGAAAAGATGAATAAAATAATTCTATAAATTATTGATTTTAAGGTCTTTGTAAGTTTTAACAGTTTCCTGTTTTAAGTTTAGCTTAATATATAATAAAGATAAAAATGTCTTGAATTGAGAGATTGAAAAACTTTAGAGGAAAACAAAGAGCTGACAAAGAATTACTGTTCAATAAAAATTACAAGGATTAACAATCTGTGAAAAATGAAAACTGCAAAAATGAACAGCACAGAAAAGGATTCAAATAATGAAATGAAAAAAAAATATTAGTAGACAAAAGAACAACCAAATAATTCGAAAGAATGTAAAGAGAAAAAAGCTGGGAAAATATTTTTTGACAATCTTTTTGAGAGCGGTTTACTCTATTTTTCAATCAGCCTATGGAGAGATCAAACATCCAAATGAAGTATAAAGTGCATTGTGGAGGAACACTGTTCAATTGTAATTTTAATTATAGGTGTTACTATAACTAAATTTAATATTAAATTTAATATTGATAATTGTTTTTATTTCATGATAGGTTTTTATGTTTACACAATATAACTCTTTGCAACTTTTCTTATCTGTGTATATATTTATTGAATTGTTGTTTGAAAACTAATTATTTTTATTATTATTATTATATAATTATCTTATTTTTTTATAATCTTTTATTTTTATAAATAAAAATATATTATTTTAATTTATAGTATTTAATTTACCAGTAAAAATATATATTTTTTCAAAAAAATGCTCTTAAAATGAAAGCTGCAATGGTATATCAAGATTACAAATAAATCAAATATATTATTCTTAATAATAATTAAATAATAAACACTGATTATTTTATAATATAAAAATATATAACTCTTATCTTTGGAAGTTTAATAAGCTGTGTCGTTGTGAAAGCACTTTTGATTTTGCGTTGATTTCAAATAATTTAAAAGTAAATTTATAATGAAATTACTTAACCAATTATCTTAACAATAAAATAAAATGTGTGTAGAAGGCGTTCGAGGAAGAGTTGTCTCTTGTTCAAATGGAATATATGAACAAGAATGAGAAAGTGTGTGTATAAATGCCTATGGATTTTTTTAATGTTTTAAAACCATTAAAACAACAACTAATATTCTCTTTATTAGCAATGATAAAATCATTAGTAAAATAGACAACAAAAAACCTTGGTTAGAAATCAAAAGAATATAGGGAGTACAAAAAACTCAACATACCAATGCTTTCAATTAATGCAAGTCATTTTTCAAAACAAGTGGCTCAAAGTCATCTGATTTTTAACTATATGAATCACATGCTAGCTCCTAAAATATATTCCTAATCTCCAGAAATAGCTTTTAATGATTGGTGCCTTGTAAAGAACAATGAAACTATGTACCTTGATAAAATAAAGCTTAAAAAGTTGAAACTTTAAAAAAACTATATAACAAAAGTGCTACTCAGTTTAATCATTATTTTAGTTATGTTAAAAAAATTTAAAAAAAATTGTTTCAAATTTACTAAACTATTAAAAGTTTGTACAGTGTCACACACATAACAAAATTTGTCACACATGTAACATTAAAGATTATCATTTATTTTTATGAAGTTATTGAAAATTTTAAAAATTAAAGTTTTTTTTTTCATCATGTTGTTTGTAACATAAAAAAATCATTAAACTAATCATAGCCAATTAGCAGAAATATTTAATCAAAGATTAAAATTTAAATTTATAGTTTTGTATGCTCCACATATGTAGCACAACTAATCAGTTCTTTTACTAGTAAGTACAAAAAATATATTATTAAGAGAAATATTATTTTATTTCAGACACATCTACTGCTATAATATTTGCAATATATATCTTGCATTTCCGTAGTAAACTATTTTTTATGGCCCTTTTTTATTTGAAAATATTTGTACTAGAGTCTATTGGTTTACAAAACTTTATTACCAGTAAACCAACTAAATCTAGAAAAAAACTCTGTTTTTCTTAATATTTGAATTTTTTTTAACATACACATAAAGAAATAAATGATGTTCTATAAAAATATTTCTAAATATTTTATTTTGAATAATTAAAATAAAGATAAACAAAATTGAATAAGAACCCCATTCAATAACTTTTGGCCAAACACAAATTTTCAAAACTTTTTATATTCAAAATTTTTTATTTCAAAGAAGAGTTTGTAGTATAACTCCTTTTGAATGCATTACCATTAGTTTGAAAGGATATTTTAAAGGAGTTTTAAAATTGAGTAGGTGTATTTACTGCATAATATTATTATTGCCAATAAAACTTTGGAGAGGTTTATATTGAGAATGGTCAATTTTGTACCAGAAAAGCTCAATCCATCAAACTGCTCACAAATTTTGCCCATTAAAAACATAGGGGTATTGGCAAAAGATATTCGCATATAACAGGCAAGACTAATAAATCAGTATATAAATTGCTTAAGGCATTGTCAATCATAAGCAAGAAAAGGACAATAACAGTTATGCAGAAACAATGGGCACCATCACTAGTAATATATGATTACTTTTATGATAATAACTTGACATTTCATAACAACTTTTAAATATTTTTATATATTGTGTGAAACGTTTTTAAATAATAACAAATTACTTCAAACGATTGTTTATAAGAAACACATTCATTTTATTTGTTTATAAGAAACTTTATAAAAAACTTATTTTTTTGAAGCCTGGAGTACCTGAGAAGTGGAGACTCAACTACTCCAGGAACCTTTCATAAACTAAAAACTAGGAATAAATAATTGTTTTGCAACTTTTAAATTCGAAATACTTTTTGACATTCATGATTTTATAGTATGTTTCTTTTTTTTAATCTGGCATAACAAATTTTTTTGTAAAAAAAATATACCAACCACAGAGTATTAATATTTGAACTGTAATATGAAAGATAACCATTATGTTTCTGCAATCTATTTACTAAATATTTGATACACTACTTTTTGCATATAGTTACAAAATTGCATAAAACTATTTGCATAAAACTAAAATCAAAAATATTACCAAAATATTGGTTTATTTATTAATAAAAACTCAATATTTTACTGAAAATAATTTACAAATGTTTGCAATATATAAAAGTGTAAAATGTTTAAAAAAAAAATTAAGAAATTTCAATTTTAAAAAAAATTAAGAAAAATATAATACAAATTACTTTACGCTTCTCTTTATGTTCAAGCCATCCCTCTATATAACGTCTTAAATTATCACTTGATGTTCCAGAAGAACTCATTATTGGTTAAAGAATCATTTGAGCTGACTATTCTATATATGTATATAATATATATATATATATATATATATATATATATATATATATATATATATATATATATATATATATATATATATTTTATATATATATATATATATATATATATATATATATATATTTATTTATTTAGATGAATTTATACATTTATCTATAAAATTATATATTCATATATATATAATATATATATATGAAGATATATAAAGATATATATATATATATATATATATATATATATATATATATATATACATATATACAATATATAATATATATATATACATATATATGTAAATAAAAATATATACATATATAAATATATATAAATATATATATATATAAATATATATAAATATATATATATATATATATATATATATATATATATATATATATATATATATATATATATATATATATATATATATATATATATATATAAGTGTATATATATATATATAAGTGTGTATATATATATATATATATATATATATATATATATATATATATATATATATATATATATATATATACACTTATATATGTATATATTTTTATTTACATATATATGTGTATATATATATATATATATATATATATATATATATATATATATATATATATAATATATATTATATATTATATATATGTATATATATATATATATATATATATATATATATATATATATATATATATACATATATATATATATATATATATATATATATATATATATATATATATATAGATATATATATATATATATATATATATATATATATAGATATATATATATATATATATATATATATATATATATATATATATATATATATATATATATATATATATATATGTATGTATATATATATATATATATATATATATATATATATATATATATATATATATATATATATATATATATATATATATTTATATAGGGGCATATAAATTCATGGATTATGAATTTGCATGCTTATTTACATGGGTTTGTTGTATAATGTTCATGGATGCATTGTTTTGTATAATAGAAAATTGCTTTTGCATGCGAACCAGGTAAAACAGTATATAGTACTTGAAAAACTTTTTTAAGTACAATTATGAGTTGATAATTAAAAAATATCTTAACAGGCTATTTCAAATTAAAAGCTTTTTTTTGTTCATCTATCTTATGAAAAAATAACACTTCAGTACAAATAATATATTATTCTAAAGATTTGTTGACTAATTACTAGATTTATCATCAAAGTCATGTTAAAATTCGATTGTTCGCAAATATTTACAATTTAAAAAATACAACAACTTTACTTATTTCAATGAAGTTGCTAATTGATAAGCGTTTAAAATAGAAATTTGTATTCTATTTTGCAAGTTTTTTACCATACACACAATAATTTAAATTTTAATTGATCTAAGTAGAATATGCATCAAACACTTGAAACGGCTTGGTCCTCATAAAATCAAAACCATATGAGAAAAAGCAAATAACAATAAATATGTATTTGATAAATAAAATATTTATTCAATTATATTATTGCTAACATTTTGTGTTATATAGTTTATTGACCAATTTATCTTATCCCATGCCGATTTCTTTTAAATATCTTTGGAATTTTTGTCTTTTGTTGTTATTGATTTAAACGCAAGCTAAAATACCGTATTTAATGTCTTAGAAATTCCTTATCCTTCGTTAATTTTTGAATTGGACGTAAACCAAAATAGCGTAATGAGGATTAGTGAGGAAAATTTAATATTACTAAAGCTCAGAGGGGTTATAAAAAGTTTAGCAGTTAACTGTCTAATATGGGACATACCCCACTAATAAGTAATGATTCTAAAGTTGTGTTTGTTTTTTTTTAATAACATGTTAAAATCAACATTTTTTTTAATGCTTGTATTTAGTATTTATTTGCTTGTAAGTAAAAAAAAAAAAAAATCAAGGCCCCATCATATAATCACGGGATCACGGCGGATCACGGCGCCGGTTATCATGGAAGTATAAAACAGATGGAAGTTTATCGAGCCGCAAACATCAAAGCATTTTCAAGTCGTCTCGGGAGTATGCTTGAAACCGACAATTAAAAAAAAACAAGTTTCACTGGACAAAAAAGCAACAAAATTCACTGAAATAGTTTTTATTAAAACATCAAAAAATGAATTATTCTAGGGATATGCTGCAAAGTTTTAACCATTAATAATTGCAATTATTCAGCAAAAGGTTTATTAAAACTCGATAATTAAATAGAACTTCGTGATTTTAAAAGCATACGTTAGTTTAAGCTTCTTTTCTTGCTTTTTCTTTTCTTTTCAAGTCATAACACGACATTTGATCAAAAAGGTAATAATAACAATTTTTTAAAAATAAAAAAAAATTGTTTTCTAAATAACTAAAGTTTAAAGTTTCATTAGATGTATATCACAATTCCGTTAATTTTTGTAGTTCTCCATTCACTAAGTATGAAGTTTATAAAAAAGTTGTTGTTTGCCATTTTGTTGCGCCATTTTTTAAGTTTTTCTTGAATATTATTGGCGAACCTTGAAAATATTATATTTTTAAATTATTATAAACGTACCTATTTGCGTCAACGTATAAAGATTAAGAGTACAGTCTTGATGTCGTTTTCTAATTGTTTACGAAACAAAAGGTTTCACGAAGAACTTTAATGCGTTTGAACTGTTTTATACTTGCATGCGGTTGAACTGTTTTATACTTGCATGCGGTTGAACTGTTTTATACTTGCATGCGGTTGAACTGTTTTATACTTGCATGCGGTTGAACTGTTTTATACTTCCATCTGTTTTATACTTCCATGGTTCGTTTATATTTTTTGTTTTATTTTGAATTTTTTGAGGGGAGGGAAGTTAAACTTTATACGGTCATAATTTTTGAACGCTGAGAAAATATGGAATAATTTATCGATGAATATTGATTTTGTAGAGAATATGAAACAAAAAAGTATTTTATCAACTTGTCGCTCTGAAGTTTGAGGTAGGGGTGCAAAAATGATGGGATTTTTTTGTTCCCAAGCGTCAATCATCGCTTTTTCAAACACTTAAAAGTTCTATTTTTTATACTCCTCGTATGCCATACCCATTTGAGCCAGTCGTTGAATCTACATTACCTGCATGTTCTACCTATTTAATTAATCGATGTATGTGCATTCTGCTTACTCGATAAAAAAAATAACAATAATAATTAAATAAAATTAAATTATAATAATAATAATAAAATATATATATTATTAAAAAAAAAATCAAGAAAACTAATTAAACTTTAATTTTTTTTTTTTTTTTTTTAAATTAAAAAATAAATTTAAATTTAATTGTTTTTGTGCTCTTAATTTTGTCAACTTTAAGCCCAAGTAGCCGTTAGCCTTAATTTTTTATTATTTTTTTTTATTCATATATTTGCCGTACATTTAACATTTACAAGTTTCGTAAATTAAAAGTTGTAATATTTTACAAGTCTCGTGAGTCAAAATATATAGTAAAATTTATAATTAAACAGTACAGGCCGGACTTCAAGAAAATCGTATTGATCTTATCACGAAGCCCTTACAATGTGTTTGATATATATTATGATTATGTTAAATATAATTATATATTAAGTACAACTATATTTTTATATTCTTTAAATTAAGCTCATAATAAAAAATAAACTCAAAATAAGCTCAGTATAAAATATTAGACATAACAAGCAGCATAATAACTAAAATTGATAATAAAAGAATCAAGTGTTTTTTTTGTGTGTAATAAACAATTTTTGATATATTTTTTGAGAAAGGTAAGAGTCATTTAGATAATACACATAAACGAGTCAGTTCACTTTGTAGTTGATATATATGTATTTTAATTTATAGTCTTAGAAGAATTCTGAGTATCTATAATAATAATAATTCTGAGTATCTATAATAATAATAACTGAATCTAAACTATATATAGTTAAGATTCAGTATCAGATTTTTTAACTTTTTTTTCATGAATTTTGATTGCAAATTGAATCTAGATTGCAAATTGATTTATTTTTAGTTACTAGTTTGTTGTATAAATAAGGACCCCGATATGAAATTGAGAACTGGGAAAGTTTTGTTTTTTTGAAAGGTGTAATAAAGTTTCCTTTTTCTCTTGTGTTATATTTATTAACGTTATTTATAAAAAAGTTATTTAAAAAATAGTTTGGTACTTGACCTAATTTCAATTTTAGCATAAACAATATAATTTGGTAAATATTAATTTGATAAATATTAAGCACATTCATTTCTTTAAATAAAGGTTTAGTGTGTGTAAATTTATCTTTATGGTAGATTAGTCTTACAGCATGTTTCTGACGTCGATATAAAGTTTTCAATTTGGTTATATGCGTACTCGCCCAAGCTATATTCGCATATATGAGGTTTTGCTTTATAAAGTAGACCTAAGTTTTTTGATATTTTAGTGTTTAAAGCATTTATGTGAGTTTTCCAAGATAAATTTTCATTAATTATAACTCCTAAAAATTTAGTTTCGTTAGTTCTCTCAATTACTATAATATAGTAATTGAGAATAGAAAATATTATTTTATATTTTTAGAGAGGGTAGAATATTTGGTAGTGTGTTTCTTTGTTGGTTTTTAATTTTTGGAGTTCTATGTTTACATTCTATGTATCATACAGATCCTTGATGTTTGTCAAAGAGTAAAATAAATTTGTATCGTCTGCAAACATTACAAATTCAAGTTTGCTAGAAACTTTTGGAAGATCGTTTATAGAGATTAGGAACAAAAGAAGAGCAAGAATCAAACCTTGAGGAACAAGTTTTAATAATTTACTGTGGTAATTATCATCTGTAATAACACACTGTTGTTTGTTATACAGGTAACTTTTAAACCACTGCAGTGTATGGTTTTTTAATCCGTATTTTTACAATTTTTTTAGTAGGATTTCATGATTTATTGTGTCGAACGCTTTTGACAAGTTTACAAAGACTCCTAATACGAACTTCTTTTCATAGATTGATTCACTAATCCTATTGACGAGGTCTACGATAGCATGCTCTGTCGAGTGCTGAGTTTGAAAACCATATTGGTTTTCATTCAGGATTTTGTTTGTGGTTAGGTATTTATATAAACGATTGTAGATTATTCGTTCGAGCAGTTTTGAAAATACGGGAAGGATTGATATTAGTCTTTAATTATTTAAGGAGGATGTATCTCCGGATTTTAGATAGGAATAATTTTAGCTATTTTTAAATAGTCGGGTACAATTTCTGTAATCATTGAAGAGTTAAATATTTGAAAAATGGGTTTACTTATTTCTGGGAAGACATTCGAAATAATATTGGCTGGGATATTGTCGATACCTGGACCTTTGTTGATTTTTAATGTTTTAATTGCTGTTTCAAGTTCTTCGTATTCTAGTTCTTTAAAAACTAGGGAGCAACGAGAGTCCTCGATGTAATTCTCAAATGAATTGTTTATAAGTTGAATTTTACAGGCGAGTTTGGAACCTATACTTGCAAAGTATTTGTTATATTTTTAAGAGATAATTTTTTTATTATTAAACTCTTTTTCACTTATGAGAACTTTTGGAGGTAGTTGGTTCGAGTTTTTTTATCTTTATTAATTATTTCTTTTATAATATCCTAGATTTTTTTATTATCTCCTTTAAATTTTTGTATTTGCTTTGAAAAATATAGTTTTTGGATTTTAATTTTATTTTTTCAAATAGATTTTTATATTGCTTATACTTAGACAAATCGTTTCTATTTTTTAGATATTTTATGTAGAGTTTTTGTTTTTGTTTTGACGATTTTTTTATTCCTTTGGTAATCCATGGAGTGGTTAGGTATTTTGCTTTAATTTCTTTTTCGACCTTTGGAAAATGTTTATTGTAGAGATTTAAGAAATAATTTATAAACTTATTGTAAGCGGAATTTGTGCGTCCGAGGTTACATTCATGATATATTTTTGACCAATTTACTACCACTAGTGAGTCTTTTAGTTTATGGGTCGAAAATTTATTTATGCTTCTTTTGATGATTTTTATTTTCAAGTTATTGACACGTGATGCTTGTTGTGATAGTGAGAAGTAAATTGGGAAGTGGTCAGATATATCCGTTTAAATTATTCCTACTTTTAAAGATGGATCTTGAATTGAATTTGTCAATATATTGTCAATAGCTGTAATTGAGGTGGGAGTTACCCGGGTAGGTTTGTTTATAATTGGGAAAATATAATGTTGTATCATATCATCGAAAAAAATTTTGGTATTAGCGTGTTCATGATAACTTAGGTAATTTATGTTCATGTCACCAATACAAAATAGCTTTTTATGTTTAACATTGCTTTTTGTATATATTTGTTTCATAAAACTTGAAAACATTATAATATCTCCATCGGGCGGTCTATAACAAGAGGATATTAAGAGATTTTTTGTAGTATCATTAATGACTTCAACTGTAATTAAAGACCTCACTATTTGAATCAGAAATAGAAAGATCATTTCTAATTTTTGTGTTTAAGTCATTATGGATGTAGGTTATTATTCCACCTCCTCTTTTGTTAGCTTTTTTTTCATAAGAAATAAGATTATAATTAGGGATTAGGAGGTTTGAATTTGTATAAGAATTTTCGTCAGAATACCAAGTTTCTGTAAGACAAATCATGCTAAAGGAATATTTGAATTCGAAAAGGAAAATTTTTAACGTATCGATATTTGTATTTAAGCTCCTGATGTTTATGTGTATTACCGTAAACTCGTCTATATTGTTATGAAGTTCAGCTTTAAAAGTTTTAGTATCAAAGTATGGAGAGTCAGGTCCATTAAAAATAAATAAATCTTCGTCGAATAAATCATTCACAAAGATATTATTTTTAGTTTTAAAAATGTCAAAACGCAACTTATCAAAATCTTTCGTTATAAAATCATTAGCCATGACGAAAAAAGAATTAAATCAATTTTTTTTTTAAATAGAATTCGATTTGAGTAAAGTTATTTTTGAAAGCGCGTATTTTTAAAATCTCGAAATATGATCCGCTCAGTCCCCTCTATGATTAACTTCATAGAAATAAAAGTGCAGAAAAAAGATGAAATAACTTTATTTTTTAAAGTTCTCGTTCTGATATAAGAATAATAGTAGTTAAATGAACTTAATTTTTATTATTTGGAAAATTTACTAAAAACGTAAAAAACCATGACTTAATCAAATATGCTGAGGCTAAAATTTGAGATTGTTCAAAAAGTGGAATTAATCGAAGTATGCACTAAGAGACTCATACATTAATTACAGAAAAAATAACTTTTGATTTTGATTCGGAAATAAAGAATATTTTTCAAAATTTTTATTTATTTAAAGCTCGGCTACAAGCGTAACTCATAAATTTAATAAACTTTTTATTGGGATAGATCCTTCTCTACCAAATAAGGTTCCAAATACGACAACTTCTTTTAATGATTTTCTCGTACCTATGGATAATTGCATTTGTTCCGATGAGTTAACCTCAGAACTATTTTTTAAAGAATTTGAATTCCTTGAAAAGAAATAAAGCAACAGGAGCAGATGAAATTAATGGAAATGTAGGGTAAAGCGGGGTGAATTCGTCACGGAGCGAATCCGTCACTTATGCGACTCAGCTTTAAAATAATAATGCATAAAAACTAAGAAATCTATTAACTAGGTTTTTTCGAAACTTTTTCAACTGATATTTGTAGAATATTACTAAATAAATGTTTTATATATTTACCTCCGATTATTCTTTAAATATTGCAAATAAACATTGAAGTTGAAAAAATATTTTTCTGCTTAAATGCCTATCGTTAAAAAATTATCAAAATACGCAATGTTTTGACCACAAAGTATATATTTTTTGATTGATTGATGTCAGTAGTTTTTAAATAATAATTTAAGTTACTATGTTTTTGCCTTTGGAATCGTCACGTAATGATTGTTAGCACATGCTCAAATGAGGGGCAACTTCGTCGTTGAAGTAAAGTTAATACGAAAAATAAATTAGGTTGTTTCATCATGCAAATTTTTAAACTACCGAGCTCCGTTTGAAAGAAAAACAAATTGTGATCAAAATGCGCTCCAAAGCTTTAGACATTTATAAGAGAAAGGCTCTTCAGAATATATTAATTTACAGTTAGCTTTTAAAACTTTTTGAAGTTTTAATTATAAACACGACTTTGATGTGAAACATGTAAACAAACTTATTATAATGTATAGTCTAAAATATATATACAGTAAATAATAAGTATATAAAACATATATGTTATATATTTTTAGGCTATCCACTGCCTATTTTTATACATATTTAAAATATGTATAAGTATTAAATATTGTTAAAATATTATTGAAATTCAATAAATATTATTAGAATAGTTAATATTATTTACTAATTTTACATTAAAATAAGACTTTTATTATATATTATATAGCAAAGATCTTATTCTATTTTAAAAATATATATATAATATTATACTATTTAGTATAACTATTATATATTGTAAAAAGTAAATAGTAAGTATATAGTATAAAATGTGTGTACAGTATAAAATATCTGTTATAAGTATTTTTTGTAGTATTTATTATAAACAAATGTATCATTCATTGGAAAATATAAAGCATTTATATATATATATATATATATATATATATATATTTTGTGTATATATATATATATATATATATATATATATTTTTTTTTTTTTGTGTATATATATATATATATATATATATATATATATATATATATATATATATATATATATATATATATATATATATATATATATATATATATATATATATATATATATATATATATATATATATATATATATATATATATATATATATATATATATGTATATACATATTGTATATATATATATTTATTTATATATATACCAATATAAAAAAAACTAAGAATGTATAATTACTTATGGTAGATTTTAATAACATTATTTTTCATGTTAAAATGTATAGATGGTACGTAGTTATAAACCAAAGCGACAAAAAAAATATAATGCAGAAATTTTTCAGGCTGCTCTGCAAACCATTATAGATGGAGAAACTATATCAACTGCAGCAAAACAATTTAATATTCCACGTACAAGGTTGACAAGATCAACTCGTTTCTCCGCGCAGCGGCCTTGCTCGTCAAGGTTCGTGTTTCGGAGTTATAGAGTTGAGAAAGGGTTATAACCACAAATAAGTAGCCTCCTCGTCTGTAGTGGCCTTCTCGGCCTTGAGGAGGTGAATTAAAATAAAAAAAAAAAAAAAAAAAAAAGATTGATAAATTACGGGGAAAACATCAAACACATTCTATAGGTGGCAAAACAATTTTCTTTAAAAATCAAGAAGAAACTCTTGTTCAAAGGCTGCTATATATGGCTGATAGAGGGTTTCCTCTCACAATAATGTGGTTAAGATCTGCTGCTTATTTCTATGCCAAAAGCTTGTGTAGACGTCATTTATTACAGAAGTCCATTCCAAAAAGTTGGCATAATAAATGTTTGGCATCACGTGATCGGTTTCTCTCATTCCGAAAAAGGCATACTCAGTTGACACTAAGAATTCCTGAAGGGCTTTCTCGAGCAAGAGCAGAAGCATTTAATGAGAATCGCGTTCAGACATTTTTTAACGATTTACAACCTTTTTATGAACAGCTTGACATAAAAAATTATCCAAATTTGATTTATAACTGTGATGAAACTGGCCTTTCATCTGTGCCAAATGTCTCTGTTAAGGTAATAGCATTAAAGGGTTCTCATGAGGTACAAAAGTTAACTATTGGTGAACGTGGCACACTAACAACATACCTGGCCACTGTTAATGCAGCAGGAGACAGCTTACCACCATTTTTCATATTTAAGGGAACAAAGATTCCAGATGCATCTAAATTTCCTTTGGGTACAAAAGTGCATTGTAGTCAAAGTGGATATTTTGATCAAGAGATTTTTGTTGCTTATTTACATTTTAATGAGTTTTGTACAAAAGTGAATGGGAAAAAAGTATTGTTATTTTTGGATGGCCACAAAAGTCATGTGACTATTGAAGCGATTGAATAAGCAATAAAGATGGATATTGAAATAATATGCATTCCACCTCATAGTACACATCGCCTTCAACCACTTGACACACATGTTAATAAAGTAGTTAAACATATGTGGTCTGAAGCCTTGTCTAATTACTTAGCTGAAAATGATGATATTTCTTTGCCTCGTTTCAACTTTCACATTATTTTTAACAAAATAAAAAGAGGATTGATTGTTAATGCGTTTTACCATTGTGGTTTGCATCCCCTAAGAAACCCAGTAAAAGATTTCGAATATAAAAATGCAGAGGTTTTTAATAAAGCAACAATTCACCAGGGAGACCAAAATTTATCTATTTTAAGGACTATTATACCTTCTCCTGAAAAAAAAGGAAACCTACTCATTCAAAACGCCACATTGCTCTTATTATATCACCAGGTAATGTTAAGTTAATAAAAGAGCCTCCTGCTAAAAAGGCTGCAATAAAAAATGTGGTCAGTGTTAAACAGAAGTCAAAAAAGGATCACGATAAATCAGTTAAAACCAAATCAAAAAAGACTTTTTTTTCAGCTGATTCTGATCACCCAAGTTCTTCAAGTTTTATTCTAAAAAATAACACTGATAAAGACTTTGTTGTGTTTGTGCAGCTGTTTGGGCAGAAGCAAGTGAAGATTGGCTTAAATGTTTAAATTGCAATCAGTGGGCATGCGAAGGATGTTTTGGAGTTGATACATGTGCAAATTGTGTGCAATGAACATATAAACGTCTTGTAAATTTTAAAATAGTCATAGTAGTTATATGATTTTTGTTATTTAAATAGTCATAGTAGTGATATGATTTTTTGTTGCTTTAACGTGCTATTTTTTGCGCTAGCGCGGTTATACGGTTTTTATTTATGCCAAAATCATTATTTAATATTTTCTTGGAAAAAGTTTAACAATTGATGTCCTTTTAGATGTCCTTTTTGATGTCCTTTTTGATGTCCTTTTACCCTAGGCCACTGCAGTCGAGGAGGCTACTTTAGTTGTGTTTACAACCCTCTCTCAACTCTATAACTCCGAAACACGAACCTTGACGATCAAGGTTCGTGTTTCGGAGTTATAGAGTTGAGAGAAAAACAAGTTGAGCGCAGTATACCAGGGACGCGGTGGGAATCGAACTCGCAACTTCTAGGTTTACTTCTAGATTAGGGAAATCATCCTACTGTGACCTCAAAAATGTTTTATGTCAAAGTTTTTTCTCCTAGGTAAGTTGCCTTTACCACTAGAAAGGAATTTCGTTTATCGCCCGAGTCACGAATTTTTAAATTAGTTTAGCTGTACTGACGAATTCGCCCCGTAATTGACGAATTCGCCCCTCATGACTTGATGATGAAAAAATCAAATTATACGCTAAAGTAACTTTAGAATTCATTTTGATTCAATACATTAACAAAATAGAGACCCTAATTAATAAAAAAAAGTTTTTAAACTAGAAAAGTTCACTTATTTATATGCGAATTTATTTTGTTAAAGTAAAACATGACAAACTCGCCCCGCCTTACCCTAATAATAGACTGTTTCGATATATTAAAACATGTTCTTTTTAAAGTTTTTAAAGCTTCTATTAACTAAGGAATATTTCCAGAACAATTAAAAGTTACTAAAATTACTCCTATCTTTAGAGTGGATGACAGATCGAATATTAGCAATTATCGTACCATCTCTGTTCTTTCGGTATTTTCAAAGATTTTAGAAAGAATAATGTCTAATAAAAAATACAAACATCTCAACAAAAATAACTTACTATATATCTTTATTGACCTATCAAAAGTTTTCGACACTGTAGATCATTATATTTTACTGCAAAAACTTAAGTATTATGAAATTAAAGGTACTGCTTTAAAATGGTTTAGGAGCTACTTAACAAAAATAAAACAATTTGTAATTAGTAACAATGGTTTTCAAAATAATTATCTTGATATCGTATGCGGTGTTCCTCAAGGTTCAATCCTCGGAATCCTACTTTTCCTGATATATATAAATGATTTGAATAAAGCATCCAACCTTATTAGTATCATGTACGCTGATGATACCAACCTATTCCTTTCAAGCCCTAATATATATGAACTCTTTACCACTATGAATAAAAAACTAAAACATATATCAAACTGGTTTAAATGTAATAAGTTAACTTTAAATATTAATAAAACTGAATCGACTCAATATTCCATTCGTATGCAAAAAAGCGATTATTACCAACAAACTTGCCACAACTTTATATAGACGAAATTGAAATAAAAAAATGATTCCGTTTCAAAATTCTTAGGCGTTTATCTCGATGAAAACATCATCTGGAATCAACACATTAATTATGTTACTACTAAAACTTTCAAAAACCATTAGGATTCTATATAAAGCTCGTAACTACCTTTATAAAAATTACTTAAGCCAACTTTATTACCCTTTTATCAACAGTTACATAAGTTATGCTTACACTGCTTGGGGGAGTACTGTTAAAATTAAATTAAAACTTCTTTATCGTTGTCAAAAACATGTGATGCGCATAATTAACTATGCTGATCGTTTTACACATACAAAACCTATTTTTACTGAAATGAGATTATTAAATTTATTTGAAGTCAATGTATTTAAAGTTTTATGTTTTGTATATTTATGGAGAAAAAATTTATCCCTTACCGCTTTTAGTAATATTTTCAAACTCAAACCTAACAACAAATACGATATGAGAAACATAAATTTTTTAAATGAGCCGTTTTGTCACACAAAATTTAATCAATTTTGTATTGCTTATCGTGGACGTGATGCCATTACTTGCACATATTTTTTAAGATTTTTTTGCCACAAAAGGCCACAAAAGCTAACATGGTTGTATACAAGAAACTTTATGTGCATGCAAAGGCCTGAAAAATAGTAAATTGCCAAATAACAATCTTTGAGATTAATGCGCTTTGCTAAATTCCTCATATTAACCGTGGCCTTAGGTTTGACATATAGAGTATAAGCTATTTGGTTTTAATATATATGCATCTTCCAATATTTGAAAAAAATTCAAAAGCTCAGGTGATATATAGTCTATAGAAATCCTAGAAATAGCCTTATTTTGCCAAAGATTTAACTAACAAAATACACTAGCAACAAAGCTTCTTTGATTTTATAATATTTAGTACTGTAATTAAATATTGTTATAAAAGACATTTTTATAAAGAAACTGCACAAGATTGCTTGATAAAAATTATTTTTTAAGTTTTTTCAAGAAAAGAAAATACCATTTAACATCAAACACTTAACAATTATATAAGTGTTAGATTAACTTTTTTTTTTTTTTAGTATTGTCGTTCAAGTCATCATCTTAAATACGACTTGCATGTCTCACATCATCAGTTGCGTCAATCCCGTCATCAGTTAAATTAGCATCTCACAGCTAAGAGTTACCAATTTTCTAACTTTTTTTTGTTTACCTTATCTAAAAAAATGTGAAGCCTAAAGGAAATTGTAAAATGTTTATCTCAAGTCCCAAGAAAAGATTAAAGTCACATTTTAAATTATACGCACTTTGGGTATTAATAAATATAAAAGTTAATTTACTTGCCTAGAAAACAAAGATTTTGTTGAGCTGTTACATATTTACTTGGTTTTGTTCTCGGCTGCTAGTAAACTTGTTCAGGATTGATTTTCTTCTTACCTAATTGATTTTTTTCCCACGCTCTTCTCCAGAGATAAACATCTGCAATGACAATGTTTTTTGTTTTGAAAAATATCTGATCAATTATTTTCTCTGTAATGCCCATCGAATGATGTTTGCAAATTTTCAATCTCTTCTTTATTGACAAAATGGTAAAATAGCAGGTAACTAGAAAAATTTAGGTTAAAGATTTTCATTCTGTTGATATAAGAAATTTTTGCTCAGTTTACCATTTTGAATCAGATTGAAAAATGCGGTTTTTAATCTGAATCGAAATTAGTTTAACAATTTGAACATAAGTATGTCACGTTTGTATATTTCCATCTTTTAATTTTATCGGTTAGGAAATATTTCTACATTATCATGTAAGCAGGTAAGCAGAGAAAAACTAAAAAAAATGATAGCTGCTTATGTTAGGAATCAGATTTTTTCCTGATAGTATGAAGCTTTGGGGTCTATTGTAACTAGAGCACCATCATCATTTTGAATTTAACATTGAATTTAGCATTTTGAAAATGACATCAGCATAAGAGTTGAAAACGATAATACGTCTTTGATGAATGACGTTATATTTTTGACAATATTGCTGTCCAAAACGTCATTTGTGACACATCCATGGTTCTGAGGAAGGCGTCACAAGCCACTACGAAATTTAAATTACACACACAAACACTAGAGTTCTGACTTAAATACACACCTCTAAATTTCATATAGACGAGATTACGCGAGACTTAATTTTATAATATACACATACTTTATGATGTTTACTATAGGCACATAGTTTATGATATTTATTTTCTATCATGTATGAAAATTACGATAGGACGCAAATACTATAACGTTAAACACATTCTAAACAATATCGAAAATAATCCATAGATAGAAAAATACTTAAAACTAGTTTTATTAACAAAAATATTGATCATACATGAAAAAAGATTATAATGGTGAAATTAAAATACCTCCTAAATTAATTATTATTTCCAAATAGTTATCAATTATGCTATTAATAATTTATGCTACTTTTAGAAGACACACTCTCAATACAAAAACGACTATCGAATTGTCAAGTACGAAACATATTCCAAAGCCTCTAGTAACGGCTGATTTTCATTACATTTTAGTAATTTACTATAAAGCAAGATCAAATAGTTTCCAAAAACAAAGTCCTAACTTTAATGTAGGCAACTTTAACAAAACACGATCTTTATATAAAAAAAAATAGAGATTTGTTCTTACCCAAACCCTCAGTTGCTATATATGCTGAAACTTTATGTAACAGCTTTTACTAAATGCCATCATTAAAATCACAAAAAATAATTTTTTAATTAAAACCGAGATAACAACAGCAATTTCTTTATTTAAGGCAAGTTTCACCAAATAAAAACGATAAATTATACAAAAAATTATTCGTGTATTGAGGATGTTTTGGGAAAGTCTGTTTATTTGATATGCAAGCTGAGCCTGTTTAGCCTCAGAGAAGGACAAAATTTAGTACATCATAGTACAAGATTTAATGAGATAATTACGCAAGAGTGGATAGATGCCAAGAAAAATAGAGAAACCGAAGGGTAGTTTTTAGACATCAGCTTTAAGATAAAAGTAAAGTAAGTTTAACACACCAGTTATTTTTTGTGTATAACATAATTACACTTTTAGCCTAAAAATTATAACACAAGAGATTTTTTTTAAGTTTATTAAAATTATTAAATATTTTTCTACAGCTGTGACGTTATTGGTGGGTTTTCAATAATATCTTTTAGTTGAGTACCCGAGAGTTCGTAAATCATTTTCTCCTCCTCCTTGTTTTCTTTAAAGAAACGATCTTTCTCTTTTGTTGTTTTTTTCTTTTTAACTTTCTCCTTAAAAATTTTTTCTAATAAGATGACCCATTCGTTTATGTCGTCTTTCTTTAAGATGTTGTAGATTCTTCTATTTTCTTCTTTCTGGTCAATCTAATATTATATAGAGTTCGCTTTCACATAACAATAAGTATTTAACATTAGATCCGTTTAATTATACTTTTTGTGACATTATTTTAATTTGATTTTTCTGTTGTAGATTTAGAAATGCAATTTTATAATGTGTAAAAAAATATTTCAATTATCTAAACTATCTATTTTCATTTACTTCTTATTGTTAAATTACAATTTAGTGAGGTTGTTTTTGATTGAATAAGACCTTTCAATTTTGGGTTGATTTTACCATTACGTCATCGTAGTCGGTTGCTTATTGTTTTTGACTAGGCGTTTTTGAATATGGTTTTTAAAGATTTTTTTTTGTGAACACCTTTTTTTGGTTTTTTCGGGAAGACTGTTTTCAGTTCTTTATCATTTTCAATGGTTTTCCAATGTTTTAGTATCATTTTACTTGGCTCCACTCCCGAAGTATCGGAGTGGAGCGAAGTAAAATTTTGCATCACAATTGGTGTAAAGTTGTTAGTATTTTTTGTCGCAATTTTTTCTGTAGTGTTTTTGTTTATGTTCTTGTATTTTTTTTTAGTGCTTTAGTTATTTTATAATTGATCGTATTTATATCCTTTAATGAATATTTTCTTGAATAAACTCTTTAGTTTGTCTAATAAGTCACTGTTGCTGCTGAAAAGCCTGTATTAATTGAGTGCTTGTCCGTAAATGATTCCCTCTTTTTGTTGTCTTGAATGGTTAGAATCAAACTGGAAAGTTTGTTAGTGTTTTTAAGTTTTTTTATAAAGGATTGTCAAGAATCCTTTATATTTATTTTTGTATAGATTGAGGTCCATAAATGATATAGCGTTCTTAAAACATTGAAGGTGAACTTGATGGTGCAGTGGATGCTATTCAAAATTCTTTTAACTTTTCTAAAACAGCTTCCGTCCCAGAAAAAGTAAAAAGTATGTCATCGATAAACCTTTTGTAAAATTTTATAGAATAAAAGTTTATAGAGTTTTATAACTTTTCGGGGATGATTTTACCAATCCTTCCCATCAACAGATTAGCGTAAGCCGGAGACATTTTTATGCCCATTGGAGTAAAAAATATTTGTGGTGGTGGTCTTCGAAGTAGAATGTGCTGTTTTCAAGAATGGTACAGATTATTCTGACCATGTGGGAGAATGGGGGAGCTGGAGGGACGTCTGAAATTTAAAATCTTTGTGCATGGTGAGGCAGTGTTCCACTGCTTCCATTCCTTCTTTTTGTAGAATTTTTGTGTACAGTGATTGAAGTCAGCTGTGACTAACCAGTAGTCTACGTATGACATTTCCTGTTCACTAAGCTGATGTAGAAACTCTGTGCTGTTTTTAAGATGACTCAACCCCATTAAATTTTTTGCTTCATCACTAATTTCAATCATTAAAGATTCCAAAAAAATATAGTTTGTGGTAAATCATCTGTTCCTTGATAAAGAAAGTTTCGTTTTTATGGGCTATGGTGATCTTTCTTATCCTTAACAACACTTAATTAACCATGTCAGCCTGCCTAAATTATGACCCAAAATTCTTAATTTAATCTGCAAGATCCAGTCTTTATTTTTTTTTACTTTTTTTAATGACATTCTGTTATCTACAATTCAAGGGGTTAGTGCAATGCTGACATATATATGTTAATATATATGACACATAAGCAAGTATTTTTATTACTGAGATGAATAGATAATGATAAAAACATAATACAAAATAAACGTCATCATTTCTTCTTCTTCTTTATATATAAAGAAGATATATTATATGTTTTTTTGATACCTTATGTATTTTTGATTTAATTTAATTTTTAAAAGATTCAGTAGTAATGAGGTTGAGCCACCTTAAAGTAGGCGGGACGCATTACTGCAAGTGGTTGAATGTATCCTGTGATAAAGTGAGAGAGATTGTCTTATCCTTAACAACACTTAATTAACCATGTCAGCCTGCCTAAATTATGACCCAAAATTCTTAATTTAATCTGCAAGATCCAGTCTTTATTTTTTTTTACTTTTTTTAATGACATTCTGTTATCTACAATTCAAGGGGTTAGTGCAATGCTGACATATATATGTTAATATATATGACACATAAGCAAGTATTTTTATTACTGAGATGAATAGATAATGATAAAAACATAATACAAAATAAACGTCATCATTTCTTCTTCTTCTTTATATATAAAGAAGATATATTATATGTTTTTTTGATACCTTATGTATTTTTGATTTAATTTAATTTTTAAAAGATTCAGTAGTAATGAGGTTGAGCCACCTTAAAGTAGGCGGGACGCATTACTGCAAGTGGTTGAATGTATCCTGTGATAAAGTGAGAGAGATTGTCTGTAGATCCACCACAACATAAAACAGTAAGGCAAAAAGGGGAACGCCTTCTTTATGTGCCTTGAAAAGTCTGTAACAGAAAATTTTGCAAGGGGAAGATGTTCTAAGAAGTTTGGCAGTTTCCTTATCTATTATGTGGTTAAGTTAAATATAGTCCACTAAGTCATTTACTTTGTTTACACTATATGGAGTTGGGTTATGTGGAACTGGTCTGTGTGCCGTATTATCTTCTAGCATGCTCATAACTTTGAGGTTGAGATTTCCAAAATGCATACGCCACCTCCATTGTCTGTTTGTTTAAAGTGATCATACATTCATTTGCTATTGTGTTAAGGCTTTCTCTGTCTAGTTTGTTTATGTTATTATTTTGTGGAGTTTTCTTTTCACTTAGTATTTTTCTTGTTTTTATGTCTTTTAAAAATCTGCTTTTTTGTTTGTTTGTTTTTGGCGGTGACCATTTTGATTTTTTTTGTCATTTGTATATGATCAGATTTTTTTGCCTTTGTATTCTCAATAAAAACGTTGAGAGTCTTAGTCTTCTTTTAAATTTTCCCAACTCAGCCAGGTACTTAAAATATTTGGCGGAAATATTATTAATTTAAGTCCTCTGTTAATTGAACTCTTGTTCTGAGAACATTTTATTCGATAAGATTATGATAAACTTGTCTCTCATTTTTCTTTCCGTTTTTGTTATTTCCTTATTTAGTGCTTTTCTGAGATCTTTTCCACATCTGCCTTTCCAATCGTGTAGAAATATTTTTCTCAGTGTTAGGAATATGAATATCCTTTTTGTTTGGTTTGCTTTGTATATCTTTCCTTTCACAACCTGAAAATTGTAAAGAGTGGCATTGAATATTAAGTTTAAGATTCAGTAGTTTCAATTAAATTATATTTAAAGAACTTTTGTCTTCAGTTAAGATCATACCCCACTTATTAATAAGTGTTTTACGTTTTAAAGTTTGTGTCACGTAATACTATGCATAAAAAAATTAGCGTTATTTTTGACAAGTTTTTCATCTTGCCTTATAAATATTTTTAAGTTAATACTATGCCAGTTTCTCGAGGGGAGAGTGGGGCACAGCTGAACAAAAATTGTTAAATTTTGATTTACTTAAATTTTTCTGCTTGCACTTTACTCCGAAGTTCAATACAAACAAACTATCTTTGGTGGGATTAAATTATATCCAGAAAGATAAAAACAAATGTATTTTTTAGGTGACATGCATTTTAACAAAGCGAAAAAATGTTCAGCTGTGCCCCGTGGTGGGGCACAATTAAAATAGGAATGGGACACACATAAACTTAGCATTTTATATTCATATATATATATGTATGTATATATATATATATATATATATATATATATATATATATATATATATATATATATATATATATGTATGTATATATATATATATATATATATATATATATATATATATATGTATATATATATATATATATATATATATATATATATATATATATATACATGTATAGATATATATATATACATGTATATATATATATATATATATATATATATATATATATATATATATATATATATATGTATATATATATATATATATATATATATATATATATATATATATATATATATATATGTATATATACATGTATATATATATATATATATATATATATATATATACATGTGTATATATATATATATATATATATATATATATATATATATATAGAGAGAGAGAGAGAGAGAGAGAGAGGATTAATGAACTGCAGATCTAAGAATTAATAACAGCATCATAGCCCTAATTAGGTGAAAGCCTATTTTAAAGTCAAGCATGACCTATGGGGGCATGTCAAACAAACCAGGGGGCACAGCTGAACACGTTCAGTTATGCTCCGTTATTTTTTTTCAGTAGTGCCCCACACTGTCGCGGTCTACTGACATGACCATACGTAAATAATGTGCCAAAATCATTGAGTACAGTTGCATTTTCTAAATACGTGAGTTACAAATCAACTGATAAAATTAAAAGTATTCATGATATATCGACAAACTTACCAGAAATCACAATTGTTTTGTATATGAATTGAAAAGTAATAATCTCAATTTGTTTACACCCAGCTTCACAACAAAGAATAGTTATGCGAATTTAATTAAATGCTAAAATGATATGCGTAACACTGTGTAACGTCCGCAGTTGAGCATAGATGAATGAACTGTGTTGATTTTGATCTCCTTGATGGCTTTGTTTAACTGTGCCCCGTGTTCAGCTGTGCCCAACTCTCCCCTACTTTATTTTTAATGCAATTAGCTTTACATAAGTTTAGTTCTATATATAGACTACTATATAGTACTCTTGATTTTTGTTTAGCATTGATGTCATGTGATTTTAATGACGTCATACTATAATGGCCTTACCAAAGCTCCAAACTAAGACTACAACGACTACAACGGCTACAACTGAGGCTACAACGACTGAGGGTTTACGTTGAGGCCAGTATCCAATAGAAAACATCTATGTTTTCTAGATTATTATTAATTTAGTGGTAAACCGTTTTTGAACAAAACTTGTGTTTTGTTAAACTTGTCTAAAAAAAAATTAGCATTTATTATTATCGAAAATATTTCCTCTTGTCTTTTAGTAAATTCCCGAAAAAGTTTGTCATATTCTATTTAATGTAACAAGCTTTAAATATAATAATTCTTGTAAATTATCTTTATTTTGATTTAGAATTTGTTTCACGTGATTTTAATGCTTTCATTCTGTAATAGTTGTTACCAGAGGTTTAAAAAACATGCATCGACTGTGGGTTTGGGTTAGGGCAGGCATCAAATTGTTTTTATTTAAAGATTATGTTCTGCTGAACTAGCCAAAAATAAGATTAGCAATATCTCTTTTGTGAATTACTTCATCTTGCCATAAAAGAATTTTTGGCATATATTTTTTATTTCTATTTTAGTGAAATTCACCTTAATTAAACTAGTTCCTGTGGTTATCTTGATTTTCATTTATAATTTGTGTCACGTGATTTACGAGATTTGTCAAAGGTTTAATTATCACATTTATATAAATCAAAAAAACATGACTCAACCAAACAAATAAAAATTTAATATTAGTAATATTAACTGTTTATTTTTATATAGTTTTATTATACAACTAGTTGTTATAGTAAAAAATTCAATACTTTTTGATTTAATCTAATTTAGAATAACTTTGTAATGTGGTACAAAACGAAACAAGCTTTACTTGTTTCGTAAAAATACAAAACAAAACAATATGATATTTTTTGTTTCGTAAAAACGCCACGAAACGAAAATTATCGTTTTCTACACGTGACAAGCCGAACTTCCGAAAGGATACGAGAAGACGCAGATGTCTAGTCATGGTTAATATAATCTCAGAGATAAGCCGTTTTGATTTTTAATTTGTGTTTTTTTGCACTAGATGAAATTAGCAATTTTCTTTTGTCAATTTTTATTTTTTAGATTATTATTTATGTTACGTAACTTTAATGATGTCATTCTCCCGATAAGAAAGATATACGTGGCCCACATGTGGCCATAATGCTTACAAGTCAAATAAAAGTGTGAAACTATATTCTTGTTGATAATTGATATATATGCTGAGGATCAGTGTGGCCCACATATGGAACACATAATTCATCCACATAATTATTCTACTATTAATTATTATTCTTATAATTTTTTAAATTCTTATAAATAATTATTCTTAGTGTGGTATAATCCTTAAATAAATACGTGCTAAATTAGGTGTGGCTATAATATGGGCCATACATATAACATACAGTATCTTGCCTCATTTTTAATTTTAAATTTTAAATAATTGTAAACTACGATTCCATTGCAATGCATTGTAGTAAACTCTAGAATATTCCATGATATCGTGTGGTTTAATTCATAGTAATAAATATGTTTGAGCGGTTTTGTAATGAATATACATTTTTTTTTATTGTATGTATTTGAGAATTGTTATTTAAGATAAACTTACAATAACATTTGTAAATTAGATATACTTAACGAAAAAAAATTTAATTAGATTCTACTCAACGAAGATAAAAATATCTTAATATGTTGTGTTTGCTACCAGTAAACAACGTTAGATTTAAAATGGCGGGCAATGTAAGCTAGTTTTCGTTATTATTGATTTTTTTCTCTTGATTTTGTTTGTACATGGATTTCATATGAAACTGTCTTTAGCTACTGTTCGAAGACATTGTAAAGAATTTGAAAAAAATATTGCGTCTTCATTGCATAATTCATGAGATTAGTTTTGTGTACAAAACTAATACAGAATGAACTTAATGAAAAGTTGTTGTACGTATATATTTATCTGTGAATAAAATTATTAATAAAATCAAAAAGTATGATATTTTTCTATTTAAGTTATTTATGTATCCATTTATTCAACCAAAAATTGAAAAATTACAAGTTTATAATTTTACAAAATTATGTTAATTGTCATATAGTTAAAAACTATTCAATGGAGTGACACCTAAACAAAATTAACAAACAAACAAACAAACAAAAAAAACAGCAATAACAATAGAAAAAAGCATGTGAAAATTAAATTAATTTAAAAATAATAATAACGATAGAGCTATAAAAAATTATATAATAAGACAAAAAATATGAAAGCACTAAATTAGTAACAAAAGCAAACAAAAATAAATAAAAACAACCTTTATGTATAAGAAAAAGCAAAACACCAAAACCACAAAATGAAAATGCAAACACAAATCAAATCAAATATATATTCTGAATAAAGTTGTTACATCAAGGATATTTACAAATAGTAATTTGTACTAATATAAAGTAAACACCTGTCAAACTAAATAAAAATAAGACGGAGATAGTAATAATAATAATTATAATACAAGTAGGAATAATAAAAGTAATAGTAGTGATTATAGTGATGAAAAAAAAAATAGTAGCGATTATAAAATAAATATACTATAATAATAATAATAATAATAATAACAATAATAATAGTAATAGCAATAATAGTAGCAATAATAACAACAAAAATAATAACAACAACAATAATAACAATTACAATAATATTCATCATGATAAAAATATAGTAATAATAACAACAACAGTGATAAGAGAATACTATAGAAACATATCAGTTTATATTAATAAATTTAATAATATTATATTTATATTAAAATTAGTAATATATCGCGATAGAAAAGAGAAAAAATAAAAGATGAATAGAAGCACCGCGTTAGGGTTATAAATAATAAGTTGTAAAAAGCTATAAGATTTATAAAGAGTATTTTTCTAAAAAATGGTTAAAGAGAGCAGTTTTAAAATTTGAGAATGCTTTTATGTTGTATGGATTCGTAGCCGTAAGGAACAGTTCGGTATTTAGGTACAGATAATTTAAAGTTGAGAGCAGATCGTAGAATATATATTTACAGTTTTCCCTATAACTAAAAAAGTTGATAAATGTAAGAGGTAAGTTATTATGAATTTTGTTCCAAACAAATAGACAATTTGATAGCTGAATAAGGTCACACAATTTAAGGACTTTAGATAAAAAATAGAGTATGCTACAGTTCGAATTAGTATGTTGAAAGTAAATTAATTTTAGAGCTTTGTTTTGGAGATAAGTTAGTCTTAAAAAAGCAAGCTGCTTAGATTGTTCCCAAACTTGGCAAGCATATCTGAGATGAGAGTGAAAAGTAGCATGATATAAATTAAGCAAAGTTTCATGGTTAACAAAATGACGAATTTTAGCTAAAATACCATTCGATCTGCTTAATTTCAATGCTAAGTCTTGAAGATGCGATGCAAAAGATAAATTAAAGTCTATTTTGATTCCAAGATATTTAATAGAGTTAACTGGATTTATTTTTTGGCCACTTAGTCTGAAATTTAATTGCTTATTTATTTTTGTTTGAGCAGATTTAAATATAATAATTTCCGTTTTTTTAGAGTTAAGAGATAATTTATTGGAGCGGAGCCATTGAACAACATTAGCTAGATCGTGATTCATATTTTTGTTAAGTTTTTTGAGTGATTTACTAATTAGGAGTATGTTGGTGTCATCCGCGAAGTGATAAGCAGTAGAAAATTTAAGAGAAACATTTAAATCATTGATAAAAATTAGAAAAAGTAATGGACCTAAAACCGAGCCTTGCGGAACACCATTAAAAGATTTAGCTAGTCCTGAGTTGATACCATTAATTGAAACAAATTGTTTTCTATTACAAATATAAGAGGAAAGTCAGAAAAAAAGAATACCTCTTATACCGTAGTGTTTCAATTTTTCTAAGAGGATTGTGTGCTCAACAATATCAAATGCTTTTCTTATGTCAATAAACACTCCACACGCAAAGTGTTTATTATTGATGGCTTGTCTAATTTTCTCTGTTATTTCTATTAATGAATGAGTTGTTGAGTGTTTGTTGCAAAAACCATACTGGTGTTTGTAAATAAATTTATGTTTTTCCAAAAAAATGCTCGAGTCTTTGGAACATTGCTTTTTCAAATAGTTTACTTAAGTTAGAAAGAAGTGAAATAAGTTGATAATTGGAGTAGTCTAGATAAGAGCCCATTTTGTGTATAAGAATTACTTTGGCTACCTTAAAAGCTTCTGGAAAAATACCATTTTTGAAAGAATTATTCATCATAGTTCATAGAGGTTTGGAGATTATGTGAGATACCAGCTTTAGTAAAAATGTTGGCAGACTATTGGGACCAAGGCTTTTATTATTTTTAAGAGTATCTTTTATGAGATTCGCCACCTCATTTTCAGTCACGGGATCAATGAAAAAAGAATTAATACTAGGTATTTTAAGAAAGTTGCCAAAAGCACATTTAGAGAGAACAGTTTTTTTAAGTAGTTTGTCTTGAATAGTCGTAAAATAATTATTAAATATATTAGCAACACTGGTATGATCTGAGATGACATTTTCATTGATTTTGAGGTTAAAAGAGTTAGTAGAAGTAGATGGTTTGATGTTTATGATTTCCTTAATTCCTTTCCAGGTATTCTTTACATTATTGATGTTGTTATTGAAAAAAGATGCATAGTACAATTTTTTAGAATACCTTAACAAATTGCTAATTTTATTTCTGTATAACTTAAATTTAGTAAATAATATATTTTTTGTATTCACATTCTTTGATCTAGTAAATTTTTTATAGAGTATGTTTTTGTTAGAAATTGATTTAAGAACACCAGAAGTTATCCAGGGTTTAGATTGAAGTTTAATTTGTTTTTTTGTTAGTTCTTTGTAAGGAGCATATCGGTCTTATATTTTTTCGAATGTTTTAAGAAAAAATTTATAGATTCGTTTATGTTATCATCGTCTTTTATGAGAAGCTCTCAGTTAATATCGGAAATTTCTTGGATAAAAAAATCAGAATCAAATTTTTTAAAGCTTCTTTTAAACATTTTTACTTTTTTTTTTAATGGGTGGGTTATTAGGAATACAGACGAATTGTGCCATGTGGTCAGAGATTGAAATTGTAAGATTACCAGAGACTATATCAGTAGGAAATGAATTCATGAAGATGTTATCAATAAGGGTTTTAGTTTTTGCAGTTACATGTGTTGGAAGAATTATGGTTGGAAAAAAGGAATGAGAGCACAAAGATTCAAAATAATTAGAAATGACTTGTGATTCTCTATAATTCAATAAATCTTTGTTGAAATCACCCATTAGTACAATATTTTTTGCTTCATGACTTAACTTTTCAAGGAAAGGATTAAAATGAATAGATAAAAATTCAGTGATATTTAAAGAGGGATGCCGATATATACATCCAAAAACTTCTGCAAAATTAAATTCAATTAAAAATAATAACAACATTTAGTCATTACCGGCGAAAAAAGAAAGCTTTAGAAAAATTAGTAAAACAGAAAAACAGCGAACAACAATAAAGATAATTAGGAACAACAGCACAAATAATTACAAACTTTACTTTTATAATAATAATAAAAAAATAATCTTTTGTTATTTTGGCGAAAAAACAGGTGTCGAAAAGTTGGTAGCGACTTAGTACAAATCGATGTTCGAATTTTCTTTTGCTTGTTTATTAAGTGTTAATTTACTTTTCAAGTGTTTCTTTGTTTATAATACGACTTGTTTTTTTTTTTTTTTTTTTTACTATTCATTTTCTTTTGATATTTTCAAAACCTTTATTTTAAAAATTGACAATAAACTTAGTTTTTGATTTTCTTTCTTTATTTCTTTTTTTTTTCAACGGTTAAAGAAAACACGAGCGCCATCTGCGATGACCTTGCAAAGAATTGATTTATCTGGTATTCCTATACAAATAAGTATACTTTCAGTATTAGGACCATGCAGAAAGTGAGTCACCCGAACAAATTGCTCGGGGCCCCGGACTCTATGGGGGCCCTCAAGAGTGGCAATAACATTCCGGTTTTTTTTTTTCCTTTTTTTTTCCCATCAAGAGCTTAAGGTTAAATAAAAAATCAAAACAGCTTAATAAGTTTAATGAAAATTGCCGAAAAAAAAGAGTTTATTATCTAATCCTTTTATTTTTAAATAAATTTAGCGTTGCGTAATTTATAAACGATCCCTAACCCTGGTCTGGAAGAGCTTTCGTTTAAATTTTCTCTATATGCTTGAATTTTGCGGGAAAGGTTATCACGTAATCAAATTTTATTTTAAAAATGGCGTATTTGGATAAGCTTTTTTTTTTTTGATGATTGTATGATTCAATTTATTGATTAATAATGATAAATTTAGTTTTTTTATTTATTTTATCTAATTACTATATTATATTTAATTCAACTATAATATAGTAATTAAAACTAATTAAATTTGTATTAGTTAAGTTAAATAATTTAACTTAACTAATATAAACTTAATTAGTGGTAGTGATAATACTTCTACAAGAACCACTAGTAGTGTTGGACCAGCTTTGTTGCAGCAATATGACATTGGTGAATTTGAAATTGAAATATTTCCTCTTCTCAGCTGGAAAAGTTTTTAATGACTGGTTACATTCCCTTCCCACTAGGTATGCCAAAAGATACTGGAAATCAAGTTCCACACTTGACTTCATCCCTTGCAATGATTGGAGGATGGGGATATGGAAAGAAGTGGAAGAGTCTCATCAGTCAAATTCCTGAGCATTTGAAAATCCATAAGCAATGCTATATTCAGTGGCGTGAATTAGAAGCTCGAATGAAAACTGATCAGTTTCTTGGTGAAAGTTTTTCATGTTAAATCTGACCTAATTGGAGATTCTCATAATTCTCAAAAAGATTTTTTAGGATTGCTAGAACTGATTTTGCATTTTGACCCAATTATTAAAGAACATGTGATAAAAATTAAACAATCACAGGACAAGGGCCAACGTCTTCACGCGCATTACTTTTCAAATCGTTTTCAAAATTAATTCATTGGCCTTTGTGCAGCTGAGGTTTGCAGGCAAATTACACAAGAGTGCAATTCTGCAAAGTATTTTTCAATTATGGTTGATGCCACTCCTGATGTGAGCCATACTGAAAAACCTACGTTTGTCATTTGATATGCACGTAAAGAAGAACCTGGAAAATTTTTAACTGAAGAGCGGTTTTTGATTTATGCAGATTGTGCCAAGAAGACTGGATCTGATATTGCAGAATTAATTCTGGAAACTTTGGAAACTTTAAAAATTTGTTTTGAAGACTGCCATGGCCAAGACTATGACAATAGAGTCAACATGTCAGGAAAATACAAGGGTGTTCAAGCAATCCTAAAAAAGAAAAACCCATTGTCTATATTCTCACCTTGTGGTTGTCATTCACCATGTGGTTTACACTTACTGCACGTCTCACAGCATTTCAAGAAAACTTTTCGTAATTTCAAGAAAACTTTTCGTTTTTTTAGTAATTGCATTGCGTATTTTTGCTTCAATTCCAGTGACAGTAGCCTCAAGTGAGCGTTCATTCAGTAAATTGAAGCTCATCAAGAATTTTTTTGCACTAAACTATGGGATAAGAACGAACAAATGACTTCGCCATTTTGAGTATTGAGTGTCTATTAGCACGAAGACTTTACGTCCATGATGTTATTGAAGAGTTCGCTAAACAAAAGCCAAGAAAAATAACATTGTGAGAAACAAAAACCAAAATATTTAACTATAGTTATATACCAGTAATATAATCAAAAAATTTGAGCACGTCTTGTTTTTTGGAGTTAGGGAGGTGGGCCCTTGAACTGAATGATACTTGGGGCCCCCAAATCCTGTGCACGGCCCTGTACAGTATGATACTTATTTGTATAGGTATATATGTATAATTATATTGAATATTCTATACAGAAATAAATATACTGACTTGTTTAAATATGATATTTAAACATATCTTAAGACTTGTTTATGTATTTGTTTAAACTTTCTTGTCGGAAAATAATGCGGCTTTCGTTCTTATTTAGTGTGGTTTTTAATGGGATAAACATTATAGCCACAAAAAGAACGCACCAACGCTATCCCATAAAGGAGAGTGGCAAATGTATGGCTAACATTTGCTAACCAGTCGTTGGCCACATAAAATTTTCACGCAAAAATGTTTTTTGTTCCTTTTTAGTGTGGTTTTAGTGGGATAAACATTATAACCACATATGAAACGCATCAAAGCCATCTCATAAAGGAGAGTGGTAAATATATGGTTAAAATGCCATATATAACCGTTATATATGGTTATATGGTTACCGTTATATATAATATATGGTTAAATTGCCATATATAACCGACATGAAAATTTCTTGTCGGGTCTTTAATAGTTGTTACCAGAGGCTTCAACACATGCATAGACTAAGGGTTTAGGCTTGGAGAGGTTTTCATTTGTTTTTGTATAAAAATTGTGTTTTTCTGTACTAGCCGTGAATAAGATTAACATTTCTCTTCTGATAATTTATTTCCTTTTGCTAAACATTACTTTCTCGGATATATTTACCTTTTCTAATTTGTGAAACCTGCCTCAAATAGAATACTTTTGCACTTATCTTGGTATTTAAATTTGAAATTTATGTCACTTTATCTTAATGATGTTATTCTGTGACAACCGTTATAGAGTTTAAGAATATGCAACGGCTGTAGGTTATAGTTTGGGCATCTCCATATGTTTTAATATTTTCTTGAACTTTGTTAAGGTAAGATCAGGATTTCTTTTCTAAACAATTTTTTAGGTAAGTTATTCATTTCTAAATTAGTTAATCTTTCCCCAAATAGAATAATTCCTTTGTTTTTCCGGTTTTATTATAGTATTTGTGTGATGCGATTTTAATAATGTAGTTCTATGATAGCAGCTACCAGCGGTTTTTGCACATACACCAACTGAGGGTTTTGGTTTTGGAAGATCTCTGTTTGTTCTTTATATAAAGATTGTGTTTTGCTTAACTAGCCTAGATAATAATAGCATTGCTCTTCTAAAAAGTGTTTCCTCTTGCCCTTAAATAATAATTCTGAAAATATTCAGGTAGTTTTATAATTTCTATAGGGAGAAACTTGCATTTATAAAAATCATTACCGCGGTTATCTCATTGTTAAAGTAGCTAAACTCCTTAAGAAGAATAAAATAAAAAACAAACATAAAATTAGACAAGCAGAAATAAGAGCTATCATACGCCTAGAGAAGGAACAAAATTTAGCCATCAAGGAAACGGACAAGTGCAAGGGAATCTGCATTCTCTATACAAATGACTACGCAAAAAAAGTGAACAATTTACTCTCAGATGCGGTGACATATATGTCACCGCATCACCGCATGTATCTTTGTTGATGATGCATCTTTATAATTAGTAGTCAATGAGATTATTGATTACGTTGCTGTTTTTTGTCGTGGTGTCGTAATTAATTCATATATGAATTAATTACGACACCACGACAAAAAACAGCAACGTAATCCATAATCTCATTGACTACCAATTATAAAGATGCATCATCAACAAAGATACAGTTAACCACATGAGACCTAAATTTCCAGGGCAAACGTCACTTTTTTCTAACAAAAACTCATAAACAATACGTTTCTCTATGACCATTTGTATTTGAATGTTCAGACCCAACAGACAACATGTCTAAATGCCACAAAATACCTGCAGCCTCAAGCTTGGATGCCTCAAGAATTCATTTTAGTGTCAATGCTCTTTAGCTATGGAAAAAGCTGTACCAGCTGTACATTAAACCACACATATAGTTTTATACCACTCAAACGTGTTTAACAACACGCAATATTGTTAATTAAACATTTAGGTCTTCTTGTTTCACTTGTGGAAACACTTTAGTTTTTCTCAATCAACTGTACTAGAAGGGCTTATAGCTATAAGAAATAGTTATAGGCTTATAATCTATAAGAATTCTAATTTGAATTTAGCTTATAATAAACAAGCAATGAGTGTTTTCAACATGAATTTTGTAGAATTTATTAATTGTATCTATTTATTAATTTTAATCAGTGAATGTACTGCATGATCCAGATGCGGCTAATTAAAAAAAAAAAATTGAAGGGTAATTTACATTACTAATTTATAGTAACAAATAACAAAAAACAGTTATTAATTTATATAATTAAACTCTCTTTTAACTTAAAAATACTTAATATAATAATAGGGGCGTCTAATTGCTGCTATACCCTATGCGTCACAAAAGCTCTCGGCGGTCCTGGTAATATATAAATAGAACTATGTCACAATTATAATAACTTACCCAAGTACTAATAAATATTTTATTTAAATTATAATTAATACAATTTACAAACTAATTTTCATACAATTTTAACTACAAAAGTCTGAATTGTTTATAAAAAAAAAAAAATTATATTCCACCAAGGATAATTTATCAAAGGAAGATAACAAAATTGACAAATATTCAAACTTTTCAACTAAGTCAGACAATTAAACAATTGTCGATAATTAAAACTACAAAAGTCTAAATTATCATAATAAATAAACAAATAAAAAACGCCTCTGTATTTCGTACAGACGCACTCACGCCTCTGAATTTCGTACAGACGATTACGTGTGACTGAATTTTATAATATATACATATTTTATGATATTTACCGGGTGACCGAGCAACAGCGTAACGCGAAAAATATAAAAATTTAAAAATACACAAAAAATTTATTTCAATTCATAACTGACTAGAATTTTGACTAGATGTTTATTCTTGACTAAGGTTTAAAATTATTCAATGTGGCCACCATTGGCATCATACACAAGTTGGATACGCCGCTGGAAGGATCTGCATGCATTCTTGACATCTTCTTCTGGAACTTTAGCCCATGCATTGTATATAGATTTTTATAGTGACTCGGTACTTCCATGGGGAATCTTGCAAGCCTCCTTCTCCACAGCCGTCCACATAAAAAAGTCTAATAGGTTCAGATCTGGGCTAGATGGGGGCCACTTTAATTTGTTCTAGTACTGACTCATGCTTTCATTGAGAAAATTTGAAGTATGAGCTGGTGCCCCATCCTGCTGAAACACATACTGACCATCTGGATAGTTTCTATTTAACCAGGAAATGACCTTCTTTTGCAGGAGGTGGATATACTCATCACTGTCAATTTTTTTGACCTTTTTTCACAAAAACTGGTGGACACTTTTTTCCATCACTTGCTATCACGCCAAGTACCATCACAGAAGCTGGTTTTTTTGATGAAAATGAATACCTGATATTCTCAGGGACTTCCTTTAATGTTTTGGCAGTACTAAGGTTGTGTTACGACGATTAGTAACTTTATCCACAGAGAAAATTTTTTTTGTCAGAGAAGATTGTCACACGCCCAGGGTAAGATTTTCGCCAGTTTAACAATTTTTTGAATCGCTCTTTTCTACTTTCTTTCTGTTTATTAGTGATAAGATGCTTAGTCACAACAGCTGTGGATTTAAGGTTCAAATCTTTCATAACTTTTTGCATTGTGGAGTTGGCAACATTGGCTTCCCTTGCCAACTGGCGGATGGAGCGCAACGGATTTCGCTTGACTTATCTTTTGACAGACCTTAAAAGCTAAGGTGATCGTTTCACAGGTTTTGGCTTATTAAAACGTCGTTTGATATCTCCTGTTTCATGAAAAAGTTTTCTTACTCGAAAAATTGCTGTTATGGAGCAGTTTAAAGCTTTTCTGGTATCTGATGTAGTCTTATCCGATTGCAACATTTGCAGAATGCTTCGTCTTTTTGATTCTTGCAGATCTATTTTAATAATTCTTTTTTTTAATTTTTACGTTTTTTTTATTTCTGTGTTGATATCATTGCGTAATTTGTAAACAAATAGATCCATGGATATCTACAAGCATGGATAGAGCCTTAAATTTGAGCGCATTGCAGTTGCGTGGTCACCCGGTATTATTGGCACATAATTTATATTTATTTTCTACCACATATATGGGCTTATATATAATGTGTTGTAATAATAGCTAAATTAGTTTAAGCTTAGTTACACAGTTAAACAGTAATATATAGTTTAAAAATGCACCAAAACAGACAAAAAGATAAGCTTTATAGCACATGTGGTTAGTGCGTTTATTTAAACTCCAATTATTCAGCTTTAAATTCACTTCAGTGGGCACAAAACGTATGGGTGTCTTATTTTATATCTTTAATTAGAAGCTAAAAGAAACAGGCTTTTGCCTGAGCATAGAGAACAAATTGTATTTTTAAATTATAATATGCCTAATTTCATCGAATAATTCTTATTTAGTTACTAATACACTAATAACTTGTATCAATATTATTAAGTTCACTAATTTGTACTTAGTGATTTTAGGAAACTTTAAAATTCAAATTAATGCATAGTTTATATTTTCATAGTTTATTATGTTTAATTAAATTGATGCGATAAAGTGAATCAAGTTCCAAAATCCATGCATATATTCATTATATAAGTAATAATTACTAAAATTATTCATTAAATAAGTAAAAACTACTAAAATTATTCATTAAATAAGTAATAATTACTAAAATTATTCATTAAATAAGTAATAATTACTAAACACAATTGTTAACTAGCATAACCTTTTTTTATACAATTTAAAGTTCAAAATCTAATTTCAAACTTTAAAGGCCAGTGCCCAAATGTTAAATTTAATAGATTCAAAGTTCAAATAAGAATATTCAATATATAAATATAAGTTATAAGAACTGCTGAGTCAAACTGTAGTCTTTACTTTATACCTTATGTTATTTACCTAATAAGTAACGAGTTACTAATTATTAATTCATTTAAATAATAAATTAGTTACTAGTAACTTTTAACTACCCACAAACAAAAATAATATTTACATGCAACTGCTACCTGCTACCTGTATTTAACTTTAGTATGACTATAGCTTTGTATTTAAAAAAAAAAAATACATTTTAACTATTATTATTTATCATGGTTGTTAGTTGAAAAAGTGATAATGAAATATATTGTGCATTAAAATATGTGTAATTGTAGTATTACAATATATACTATATATTTATTTAGTCGGCATTTGGTCCGGAAAAAATTCCTTTTGAACTTTGAAAAGGTGTTTAAAACATTCAAAAAACATTTAATGTACATCTTTTTAGGAACAAATGTGGGTAGGAATATTGTTTGTTAAAAATTAGTAATATAATCAGATAATTAGGTTAGTTAGGTAGATACACAAGATGGAAAACTTTAGCTGTACAAATATAAAAGCTTTAGAAAAGTGGTTTCGGCAAAAGCTTTGACTTTGGCAAGTTCTTGGCTTTGGCACATTCCTAACATGAATAGCCTACACAACTCAATAAAATTCACACTTAATGCTATATTATATCATGGATGTTAAATTATGCAAGGATGTAAATGGCAGACTGCACTCAACACCTAAATGCTACATGTAGCTCAATTTTTTATTTTTTAAAATAATACATATTATACCTTAAATGATGTGGTTCTTATCTTGTTTCCTTCTGTTTGAGAAAAAATAAAATGAGAAATTCCTAATTAAGGCTTTGCCTCTGACATATGCTTTCAGACATAATCATGTTAGTCTTCTGTTATTATTTTGCGAAAATAAGCAAACAGAGTACAATAAAAGTCAAATGTTACAATAAAAGTCAGAACAGGTAACATCTTCTCCCCCCCCCCTCTCCACCCAGTACCTAGTCTTTTTGACCTATTTTTTCAGAACAAAAAGTTTTTTTAAAAGCATGATGACCAAAATTGTTGCTTTGTCTCAAGTGATACTTGATTGTTACATAAAAGCAGGAAATTGATGTGACTGTATGGATATTTAATTAAATCGGCACTTTTTGTGCAAAATTACTTTTTAAGAAATATTTCTTTTAGAATTCTCCTATTATTTGCAAACTATTTCATTACATAAAAACATTTAAACTCTCCACCGTAGATCTCTCAATTGTAGATTAAAGTTTGAAAAAGCAACATAAAATATTTATTGTTTTAAAGGAGGAGCGTTATTGTTTTAAAGAATTCTTTTTACAAATGGAATTCCCTATGATAATAACAGGGTGGCCAGCCAAAACTTCCAGGACTTTCCAAGTAAAATTTGGGTTTTTTTAAAGATATGCTGATCTTTTCTCAACCAGAAAAAAGCAAAGTATGTTGTCTTCAAAATATGTTTTATATATAAATATATGTTATATGATAATATTTGCATAATTATAAATACATTTAGTATGGTACAAGTTAAAAAATATTTTTTATTGTATATATATAGATACACTAGGTTATCAAACACTTCTATTTAATCTCTTTCTTAGGTTGTTCAAGTTTTTTTTAATGAAATATCAAGCTCTTTAATTGCCCATTCTTTTTCTAAAACAGTGTTTCTAAAGGAACTTGCTTTCGTAAGGATTGTGAAGTTTCGTTTTTTTTCTGCTTCAATTAGTATTATGAACTTTGATGCATTTTCCAAAAAAAGTTTTCTATTTCTTTACAATTACAAATTCTTTATCAATCAATTTAAGTTTTTTGCTTACTTCGTCTACCTTTAATTGATACTTATTTTCCTTCAACCCTTGATTGTACCTATTTTATGCTAACCTTCAGATTTTTAAAAAGATCACTGGGAAGCTCATACTGATGAATGACGATGTCATGGAAATAGATGTGGTGATAAACTATTCTTTGAGAAACAAGAGATCTTTCTTGAAGATTTTTTACTAAAAACTGCTAGTTAAAACTAAATCCTCGTTCTATTGCCTAATGGCCATGAGATTAAAAACAAAAATGATAGCACAGACTTTCCACAATGTTCAATACTTTTGAGTTTTGTGCAAATCGACACTAAGTAATTTATAAACAAAATCAGTTAATTCATTAAAGGACTCAAAAACAGTTATAATCATTTCAAAGACTCTAAATAGAACACATTCTGCACCAAAAAAATCATAAAAATATTGTTTTGCGTCATCTGTATCGTCAGCAGAAAGCCATTTTAATGCTTTTAATTTCTCAAAAAAACCCTTGAGTTTCAAAATGGATACTTCCTTGTTTTAAACCATTACGTTTAGAGGCAATGATGAAGCATTCCTTCTTAAAGAACATTTCAAAGAGCCTCTTTTTTGTAAATTTTGCATTAATATTATGATAGTCTGCCACATTCTTTCTTAAATTCTAATTTCTCTTCCGGTTAACAAAGAAAAGAACTAGTTGGTTATTTGATTACTTCAATCTTGGTAAACTAAATGCTGTTACAGCTTCTTTTAAAATGTTTAGTTCGAGAATCATTTTCATCAATTTTTGCAACATATTTTCTAAACTGTTCAATAAAAATGCCACCATAGGTCTGTCTCTATAAAAAAGAACTAGGAACCCTTTCAATTTTTTAGCAAGATCTTTAAAAAGCTGCATTTGCAAGGGTACAAACTTGTTAAGATAAAGATATAAAAGAGCTTCATAGCTCTTGATTTTGGGACGTCTGCTTTGGCACACTGGTTCATAATATTTTATAATTTTAATCATGTTTGGCCATACAACAAATCCTCTAAAAGCCACAGATTCATCTTCTATCGAACGAGTTGCACAGCAACATAATAAAAAAATATTAAAGCTGAATTACTTTTTATTTATGTGTACAGTGCCGGATCAAGGTGGGGAGGGGGGCTAGGGGAGATTATAGCCCCCGGGCCCCGCATAATTAGGGGCCCCAAAAAATTTTAGAGCGGGTCCCTAAATTTTTTTTTCTAAGTCAATTTTAGGCTCTGGCCCATAAAAAGGCCTCCAAAAACAAAAATAGCCCCGGGCCCCAAGAAGTCTTAATCCGCCACTGTATGTGTATATGTATGTATGTATGTGTATATGTATGTATGTATGTATGTATGTATGTATGTATGTATGTATGTATGTATGTATGTATGTATGTATGTATGTATGTATGTATGTATGTATGTATGTATGTATGTATGTATGTATGTATGTATGTATGTATGTATGTATGTATGTATGTATGTATGTATGTATGTATGTATGTATGTATGTATGTATGTAAGTATGTATTTAACCAGTATCTAACTCGGAAATACATTTATTTATTTTTGAAGATAAATCTTAAAATCCTATATATGACAAAACAACGATTGGTGATACTCTGACATCAGAGAAAAGCAGTTCTTGATAGAATGGTGCTAACACAAAATTCATAAGGTAAACACATGTTTTGCTAAATGCAAACTTTGATGCTATTGTGCTATCAGAGAATATGAATTTGAATGTTTCATTTAAATTTAAGCACGATCTTAAAGAAAAACGTGACACTACTACATTCAAGCTCCATATTTTGTCTGCCTTGGTAATCAGAGCTGAAGATTGAAGATCCTCAATAATAGGCAGTGCTAATTTATAGTTTGTTTTTTTTTAACTAGGAGAGCTTTTATGTAAGTTGCTGATAGAATACAGCCAATTAATTTGCCACAAGCTTTTTAAAATTCAGAAAAACATATTTAAATAAAAGTAAAAAAACTTAAATTAAAATAAAAAAATAATAAACTACCAGTAAAGAATATATCTTCTACATTATGTGTCTTTGCATCCAATTTATGCTTCTTACCAGTTAGATGAGAATTCAATGCAGAGATACTCCCATGTTAGAAATATAAACATCCGTTCTGCACGTTTTTTTAAAATTTTACCCAAGAACTTTTTGTTGTATACCCATTCTGTTTGAAAATGACAGTTCTTTGTCTTAAGCATTATATTAATTATATATTATATTTTTTAAATAACTAATAGATCTTAATAATACTGACACTAACAGTTAACAAAAGTTTTTTTTGCATTTTAGAAAATACATAATTAATAAATTCAGTAGAAATCTACACCATATTAACAATATTTCTGTAAAAGGTAAAAACATGATAACGAAATATTGAACAATATTTCTGTAAAAGGTAAAAACATGATAACGAAATATTGAACAATATTTCTGTAAAAGGTAAAAACATGATAACGAAATATTGAACAATTTTAGAAAAAAGTTCAAAGGCTTTCAGGAGTTAAAAGGCCAACTCAATAAAGTGCGAGTCAAGTTTTTAAAACGCTTTTAGTAAGTGTTTATTTAATTTGCATTAAGTATAAAGAAAATTTGTTTGTGGAAAATCAGTTATTTTCTTTACTGACTATTTTAAACCACAAACCTATGGTTTATTAGACCCCCTTCCCTCCTAATTATTGAATTTTAAAAATATTTTCATCACTTTATTAAAATCCCATGCTGCAAACCCAATCTCCAAAAAAATCTCCCGGCATGAATTGTTAACGCGACTAATAAAACTAAGTGTCTTGTAGACTGGATTATTTTTAGTCTAGACTAAAATATGCAGTTAGGTTAATCAAGGTTTATAGCTATAGATCATTTAACATTTGAAATTGATACTTGCATTAATATCTTTCTTTTTAGCTAGAGATTCTAAAAGTTATTAAATATATGTTGAGATATCTTTTTTTTTCTTGTAAAATTTGATATTTTTGATTTTCAAAAGTCTTTAAACTTAAAATAATGAATTATTTTTAAAATCTCTAAGTAAATATGGACCTAATACACTTTGGACCATTGGTTTAATTTTTTTATAAATTAAGTAAAAGATATCTCTGATGTTTCTATGTGACAATTTTATCTAACTTTCAAAAAATTCGCATCCATCTTTAAAAAAATATCTATTTTTTTATTATTGATTCAAAAAAAAAAAAACTGTTTTTGTGATAAATCTTTATAAAATATATTAAAATGTAAATATTATAAAATTTTTCTTTATTTGTCACTTGACATTTAAAAATTTTTTAAAAGATTTTGTAGTTGATAAAATATATTTTGTAAAAATAATATTAGTGGATATAAGTATATATAAAATGAATCAGTAGGTATTTTATAAATTAATAGGTGTATAGTAAAATTAGTAGGTATAAATAGTATATATAAAATAGTATGAAAAAATGTTTATAGATATCTTAACTTGTATTTTTTGCTTTCATGTTTAGCTGAGAAATGCAATCAGATCATTTTTTGAAGTAAGTTTATGTTTATTCTACTTTATCGTGTTATTAGAATATTTAAACACACTTAATATTACTTTTCATTTATTTGGACGAGATAAGCAGGCTTTGTAGGAAAAAAACGCTTGAAAATTTTTGAAGTTTGAAGTTTTTTCTTTTTATTATTAGATTTTCATAACTGTTTATACTGTTTATACTGTTTAAACAATTTTTTTACTTTTATATTTTTGTTTTGTTTTGTGTTTTTTTTTTTAAATTTTATTTTGTATTCATGCGTTTCAAAGTTATGTTTTCATTAAAATGATCTCCAAACGATCTAGATTTTATTATTCTTTTTTTTTTGTAAACTTGTATTGTAACTTCATTAAATATTTTTATGAAGGAAAAATTTTCTTACTTGGTTACATATTAGTAACCAAGTAAGAAAACTGATAAACATTTTTATTATTGAGTTTTTCATTGGTTACAACAGTTTTGTTATTGAAAGACTTCCAAGAATGTAAAGACTGGTACTTTTAATACAAAATGTAACAGATACAAAAAAGTATTTTAGAAATTATAATTAGTATATTTAAAGAGACTGTTTGAATAATACTGTTACATTATATTAGTAATGAACTGAAGTGTTAACAGAATTTTTTATTTTTACAGGTTTAAATGTTTTCTATTAACATTTATTCATTCATAGTTGGCATATATCTTAAAAAAAGGTGTTTTCTTATTTATATTCATTAATATCCATTTAAATGCTGTAGATTCAAAAACAAATCATTTTTTAGTTTGTTTTTCAAAGTTGATAAACCACGGTTAGCACGGATCCTTATAATGCCTACCTAGCTGTCCCAAGAACGCCACTTATACGGAAAGTTAGAGTACACATCAAGGTACCCTGTGATGCAAATTTTGAAATCATTTAATTTTGTCAGCGGAAAATAATTTAATTTTAATGTTCAAATTAAATCAAATTTTGATTTCATAGTGCGCCAATAAAAACACTTGTAGAATTTGAACCACTCACTATAATTTGATAAAAATTGATGCAAACGTAGCCAATAGTCGCACCAAACTCTGGACAAACTTTAGCCTGATTGGATGACTGGTGTAGAATTTATTACGGTTTTAGTTGAAGTTTTGTCAGTTTTTTGTTACTTATATCTCAAAGCGTTACCGATTACTTTGAAATTCGGTCACTATTTTTAAAATAACGGTTACATGAGCGTTCTACTATGTAATATCAACAATTTTTGTTATAACTAATTTATCGGTACATGTACTGTTTTTATTTTATAGACCAAAATAGTGATTTTCTACTTAAAGCGTGATTTAAATAGTCTTATGCTAATAGTGTCGGCACGGCCTTCAAAGAGGAGGAGGTCAAACCCTCAGTTTCTAAAATAAAATTCATAATTTCTAAAATAATTGCCTATATTTCTAAAACAAAAGGTTCTCGCAAAAAAAAAGTAGAAAAAGACATGACCCCCTAGCCTCCCCGGCGTTGACGCCCATTTATGCTTCGCTTGAATATACCAACATTTCCTAAGGTATAAACTGCTGCCAAAACAAAAAGCTAAAAAAAATTTGCAAAACCTGGTCAAATGACAACCAGTTAGTAAAACAAAAAAAAAAAGTAGATCTCCTAAAATATTTTCTATTGACCTTCTTAAATACAATTACTTTTAAAATAAAGTGAAAATTATTTATTACATTGTATTACCATCAAATATCTAATTAAATTTTAAGAAATATTTTTTTTGATTTTCTCCACCAAAAGATTATTAATAAATAGCTCAATGTACTCTACAAATACTCTATAATACTACTTTTAAAGATAATGAAAATATTCATTATACGCCATAAAATATGAATTTCAGCAGCCTAATTTTTAATAACTGAAATAATGCTCTTTAGAGATGCTTACTGTTTAGATCAATTATGCAGCGTAACAATCTTTCTTTGTACTCTGGATGATTATTATTTGGCTTATAACTCGACCAATATTGATTAAAATATTAAAGAGAAGTTTCGACAGTTTGTTCACTATAGGGCCTCAGGGCGGATCCATTGTGACTGATGAAATCCTTGATGTGGTAGAAGACGGCGTAAATTTTGGGTGTTACGTTTGCATGAATTTATTAGGTAACATTTTTTAAAATTTTCAATTTTTTAGCGAAATCCGGCTGAAGGATTTATCCAAAGCAAGCCTTGACAACTAAATTGAAGCTTTTGAATGCTCCAACTATGCACACAATATTGGGAACCATGTTTGTCTCAGCAAGTTGCTGCAGCACATCTACATTAATAAGAAGCTTCCTGCATTCATTTCCCTCAAACTGGCCCCCGTGATACGGGCTCAGTTAAATTGAGAGATCGGCTGGCCAATTGACAGCTTTTATCCAAGCAGTTTAAAGGATCTTGAAAAGATGGTCGACAACTCCTAAGAGGATATGCAATTCCATCGGTGCAATGATTTTCAAAATCAGAACATTGACAGCCTCGCAGATGATTGGCTTTCGAATGACGTTGCCAAACGCTTTCGCATTAGCAACCTTATGTAATAAGCTTCATATCTATTTTCTGAAGATTTAAAAAATATAAAACTATGTCTTCAAAAGATAAAATAACTTCTTTTAGTTTTTTCTTGAATGAAAGATAATTCCATTCATGTGAAAAATCAAAATTTTTCAAAACAATTTTGTTCCAAGGAAAAGCTCTTCGAAATGAAATCATCATACCTAGAGGTAGCCTGTTCAACAAGCTGTTGAACAGCTTGTTGAACAGGCTACCTCTGCTAAGGTTTTGAAAAAAATAATATTTTTTTAAAACCTTAGTAGTTTATTATAGTGTGAATAGATGTATGAATTAGAATTTACAAATTTAATGAAACATTTATAATAAATTGATAGGGTAGTATTAATTTTTTATAGGTATTGGCAGGCTGTACTTGTTACCTTCCTACAATTAAAACAACCTCCAACTACAAGCCAATTTAAAATACTTTTCATAACAGCATGTTCTAAGAAGAATTTCTTTAAATTATTTTTGGAACTTGTTTAATGCTGGTTTTTTTACCAAATTTTAAGTTAAAAAGATCTATTCACATATAGATTTTGAGTTTTTTAACAATTATTTTTATTTAGGAGTATAATTATAAATAGAGAGTTCATTTTTTGTAATAATTTTTCTGCAAATATCAATTTGATATTATATTATTAATATGAGAGTATAATCTCAAGATATAACTAAACAAATGATTGGATGAAGTTTATAGACCTAAGATCAATACGTTTGTTTATTTATAAATCATAAACAAGTTTAGCGCAAAATATCTGTACCGTTAGAAACATTCACAAAACAATTTCGACATTGATTGGTTTATTTAAATTTTATTATTTTTACATGGTTTTCACTTACTTTGACTTTAAGTGTGAAAACACGCGTAAACTGGCAATCGGGAGATTTACGAACAAAAATTAACGGCTTGATTAGTGATGTTGTGGTATAGCGCTTGCTTCATAAGCGAGAGGTTCCATGTTTGATCCCCACCGCATGCCTATTAGTATCGCGCTCAACTTTTTTCTTAACGCAGCGCTCTTGCTTGTCAAGGTTCGTATTTCGCAGTTATACAGTTGAAAGAGGGTATAACCACAGATAAGTAGCTCCTTGTCTGTAGTGGCCTTCTCAGCCTTGGGGAGATAAATTTACATAAAAAAAAAAATAAATGAAAAAAATAGTAGGCCATGGTAGTGGCGTGATCTATGTATACAAATGCGAAGTTGAGTGTTGAAATTCTAGAGCAGTATGTTTTTTTTTTTTTTGTTTAATACGTATTGACTATTATCGTTGTTCAATTATATAACTATATTTTAATTAATTTCTATTTAATAATCATATTATTATTATTTTTCATTGGTGATGTAGGCGTAGACTGCGGATACGACTAAGCCATTGAAAATATATCCGTAGTTAACATTAGGTTCGTTCTCAACAGCGGAGTCTATATTAATTTTTTATTTTATTTCAGGTGCCCCAAGAAGTCCTTACGGTCTTATCACAAAGCACCGCGGAAGAGCATTTGAAAGGAAGTTCACGCCTTTTTTCTTATCGATGTTATAAAACTTGCCTAGAGGTGGAGTTGAACCACGGATCCCTAGCTTCTGAGGCAATCAACTGACTTAAATTGGAGTAGCCGCTATGGAATATTTTTTTTTAATTAATTTGTTTAATTTGTTTAATTTCTTTTAATCAAAAGAAAGGTTTTTTTAAGTTTGAAACTAAAAAGGAAAAAATTGTTGAGTCACAAAATTGGATATCCCCTCGCTCCCTTACCAAATCATTATATAATCTCTAACCCCTTCCTCTTCCCTATCGCCTAGCTTGTGGACAACCTCAACCATCTAAAAACTCTTTTTTTCTTAGCTACTTAAATTTTTTTTTAATTGTTTGAAGTTACAAAAATTTTTCCACGGTAATCAATTAAAAAATTGTGAAGGTTTGACTGATCTTGAATATATCTATAAATTTCATCTATATAGTCCGTGTCATCATGAAGAATTAGAGTCAATCCTTCACAAACACTAATCCACGGATAAAATTTTTTAAAGTCTTTATTTGGTATTAAACTAGTGTTAATGTCAATTGTCAACCATTCAATTTTTTCCTGTGGTTTCCATCCGTCCATTTCAAATGCGCAATAAAAAACTGCATCACAAACGTTTGTTGAACATTTAATCATAAGACTTATCTCATCTTTCGTTAAAATATTTTTTGAAATTACTACCTTCCACATCTTTCTTTGCGAGTTAGCAAAACAATCCACAAAATATTTTTCATATTTAACTTCATGAGGTGTTTTTTCATCATTTATTAATATCTCCCACCCTTGCTCATCAATGAGTGCTTTTATGTCATCTGTGATTGTAGATTTAGATTTATAAAAATCTTTCATAAATATCTTCCGATGTTCTTGATTATCTGGAAACAAGAAAACTATTATTATTCATATGAAATGATAGCAATATTATTTTTTTAAGTAAAATTGTCTAAAAAATTCTGTTAATGTCGAAATTTATTCTCTCAGTATTTCTAAATATGATTTTTAAAAGTTTTATTTTTATTTCTAAATAAATTAGTTCACAGAGGCAGCAGGTATCAACTATTTAAATCACAAAAAAGTTTCTATGAAATAAAGAAGTTTAAGAGCAAGAAAATGCTTGATAGGAAACTTAAGGTACAAAAAAAAAACGTAAAAGTTTTTTTTTTTAATATTAATTCACTCAAAACAAAGCTACAAGCAACCATTATTACGTTTGGAGTAAAGGGGCATCCATAAAGCGCGTACGCAGTGAAACCCCTGATTAAGGACCCCAATTGTACGAACTTAAACGTTATACCTATACGTACGCATCAATTAGTCAATTCGTACGTACTCGCTGATAGACAATTCTTACGTACTCGTCTTTATACCCCCCTCCGTACGGATTCGTACGTTTTTTGGCCATACCTGGGTACGTACTTTATGGAAGACCCATACTAGAAAACAAAGAATTGAAATGGACTAAGGTTTTATGAGTCAGGAAAACGTAATGATGGGAAAGAGTTCCAAATTATTGAAGTGAGTGGAAAAAAATTTGATAAAAGTTTTTAGAACTGAAGGGAAAAGATACAGTAAAAGAATGAGACTTAGTTAAATAGCGAGTCAAGAAAGAATAGTTTTTAGTTAATGGAACTAGAGATGATGGCTCCTTTGAGCAGCGCCTCGAAAGTTTTGAAGAAAAGAAAAAAGATGCAATGGTACAGCGATGGAGGAGAGACCTGTTTCATCTCCCAAGCTCAAGCTTCAATTACTGTTTCATCTCCCAAGCTCAAGGTCCAATTACGTTAACAACGCGTATTTAAACCTTGTCTAAAAAAGAAAGAGCATCTTTAGAAGAACCAGCCTAAACATGACAACATTATTTCATACAAGGACGAATAAGTTTGTTGAGATAGATGGAATCAGGATGATAACAAGCACAATAAGGAGAAGCAACCTAAACGAATGTAAATGTTGCATTAGATTGTATATATAGTTTCCATGAGAGGTCAGTAGTGAATGATAATTTAAGAAGTCGTTCGTTGTTTACTAAAGAACAGTTTAATGCTATATATACTATGTAATAGATTTTCGTTCAAAATATTTTTAAGGGCTCCGAAAAATGATTCAGCCTAAGGCCCTCGAGTGTGTAAACCGGGCCTGTCAATGAGAGGGTTGCCATTCATTTATATAGAAATTTCGACAATATTGCGATAGTTATTTGACATAAATAAATATGAACATAAATTTGATCATTTATTATTGGCAAATAGAGCCATTTTAGAATGTCAGGAAGATCATTAATATAGATAAGAAACAATGCAGAATTAAAATAGAGCCTTGCGGTAGAAGTTACTGAAAATTAAGAATAGTGCTGGCCGTCGAGGATGATTTTGCAGTTAGAAAGAAATGATACCATAATCTCTAAAACTTTCCCAGACACACAAGCTTATGGCTTTTCCCAGACAAAATAAGCTTATGGCGAAGACCAACACCAAACTTTATCAAATACCTTTGATATGTCAAAATGAATTTTGAATCAGTGGTAGGTCTTTGCAAATGGCGGTCGCATTTTTTTAATAAAAAAAGAGAAAAAGAAAAGATAAATATAAAATATAAAGATTAAAGATAAAACTAAATTATAATAACAAGTAAATAATTATTTATTTTATATGCATAAATAATTTGTTAACAATCTTAAAATAGTCGTACTTAAAAAGTTCTACAAAAAAAAAAAAAAAAAAAAAAAAAAAAAAGAACTTTGAATTACAGTTATTAAACTTATTAAAAGAAAACAAAAGAACGAAAGCGAAGTAAAAAAAAGTAAAGAAAAGAAAAAACGGGAAGAATTAAGTAAACTAAGAAAAAAGAAAGAAGAAAAAACAATAGCTGTGCTAGAAGATTGAAGTGAAATTTCAGAAGAATTTAGTTTGTTTATTTTATAATACGCTTTTAATTTAATTTATTTATTCTTATTTTATTTATTTATTTTTTTCTAGCTTTGTTTTGTTTGTCTTTTTTTTCTTTTATTGCTTATTATTATATATACTTGTTATTATTGTTATTATTATTATTGTTATTTTTACTATTATACATCTATATACATCTTTTTTTACTATTATACATCTATATACAGTCAACTCTCCTATAACGCGATGAATTCGTACCGCTTTGTATGGGAACCGTGTTATAAGAACTCGATTTGGCAGATGCATTTTTTGAAGACCACGTTATGAGGAACACACAAATTATCAAAATATATATTTTTTAATATATAACCTAAATCGCGTTATATGGAAATCTCTGTCGTGTTATATAGAAACCGCGTTATAAGAAACATAGAAGTAATATAAATTGAATCGATTTGTACCGCGTTGTATAGAATCCTAGAAATAAATAATTTTTTTTTGTTTTTTTTAGGAATAAATAAATTATGCACAAATAAATTTACTTTAGTCTAATTTTATTGTATATGGTAAGTTATTTAAATTAGAAATTAAAAACTGAACTTAAAAAAAAATTGTTTCCAACAAAAAACTAAAATGATGCATTGTAAATTCTGTTCTTATTCGTCATCGCTGTCAAATATTAGATGTCCAATCCGTCTTCTTTTCTTTCCTCTAATTAGTTGATAATCCTCTTCACTTTGAAAATTTTCTCCTTGGTTTTCAAAAGTAGTTTTATTTTGTAGTTCTTTCAAAACCTCTTTGTATGGAGCTAAGCAATTTTGAAATTCTCTTTTAAATTTTTCACTGCGTATTGTTAAAGGATCATTTTGGGTCAACTGGAAATCTAATTCTTTAGCCAAATCGAGCCCTTTTTTTAAATCATAAGTGAAGTTTAAAGCAGATTTGTTATTAGTGTCTTCTTCCACAAATGTTTCAGATGTAGACTCATCAATTAACTCTGCTAATTCTTCTTCATTTTAAACTTCGTTCTTGAAGTAGTGGTTCTATATCTTGCACTTGTATATCTGAAAATCCTTCCTTGCCAAAACTAGAAACAATCCGTGTTATTTCTTTTACTGTCTCTGAGATATTATCTTCTTTTATAACTATTTGAGGTAACAAAGGCCTCCAACATGCATTAAGTGTTGATTGTTTAATTTCTGTACAAGCTAATGAAACAATTCGAGTGCAGTCTAAAATAGAAAATTCTTTCCAAACTTCAAGTAGAGTTTTCCATTCTTGATCTTCTAATCTGCTGAAAATAACTGCAAAAAAAATTCGTATGTAATACATTTTGAAAGTTTGGATGATTCCTTGGTCCAAGGGTTGTATTAATGAAGTGCAGTTGGGAGAAAAATAAAGAACTTTCACATTTGGGTGATTTATCTCTGCACTATGACTACTGGCGTTATCAAGGATTAACAAAACTCTGAAACTTAGATTTTTTTCAACCATAAAGCTTTCTACTTGAGGGACAAAACAGTTATAAAACCAATCCTTAAATAATTCTCGAGTCATCCACGCTTTTTTATTCGCTCGCCAAAATATAGGTAACTCAGACATATTAACATTTTTGAAAGCTCGAGGATTTAAAAAATTATTTATGATCATTGGTTTTATCAATAAACTTCCTGATAAATTGCTACATATGTGTATGGTTATACGTTGTTTAGAATATTTAAACCCAGATGCTTTCTTTTCATTTATTGAAATGTAGGTTCGAGAAGGAAGTTTCTTCCAATACAATCCTGTCTCGTCCGCATTAAAAATCTGATCTGCTACATATCCCTCTTTATCGATAATTTCTGGGAGGTCCGTTTTAAATTTTTCGGCTGCTTTGACATCGGCTGAAGCCTGCTCTCCTTGAAATTTAATATTGTGCAAGGAATACCTTTTTTTTAGCTTGTCAAGCCATCCTGCACTTGCAGTAAATGAGTGATTATGTTGCTGGAGAGAAAAGTTGTCTATTCCTTTAAAATGCTCATAAATTTTAAGTGCTTTACGCTTAATAAGATTTCCACACACAGGTATCTTTTTGGAGACACAGTCTTCTAACCATATCATTAATGCTCGTTCCATTTTTATCATAATAGTATTACGTATACGAGTTGCACGCTTCGCACCTGATGGGCAACTATTTGCGACAGTTTTTCTTATTTTTTCTTCATTTTTCTTTAAGATCCGAATTGTAGATTCATTCAAATTTAACGATTTCGCAATAGAAAACACTTTCTCTCCATTCTTTAATCGATCTAAAATTGCAGTTTTCTCCATAAGAGTTATAGATTTTTTTTTCATATATTTTCTCCCTTTGATTATTTCAGTCATTTTACTAACCTATAAAAAATTTTTTTTTACCTGAATACTGTAGAAAATAAAATATTTTACCAGTGTATTTATATAATCTCCAGTAACTTAATTTTAATAAGACAAAACAATTTATTATAAATTCTAAGACAAAACAATTTATTATAAATTCTGTCACTTAACACATTTAAGCACAAAACAAATTAAAAGGAATAGTTTTTTAATTGTTTAATACGTAATTCAAATTAAGAAAAAGGGAAATACCCTCTAAATGCATACAGGCAAAACGTCAAATAAGTATTGTCATAGATTTTTTTCAAGTCATTTGATTTGTTGTCAGTTGTTGTTTTTTTCTCGCATAAATAACGTGTTAGAAAGTTCTTACGAAAATCGCGTTATATGGAGATCATATCGCGTTATAGGTGAGCGGTTCCAACTTTCACTCCGCGCTGTATGGAGATTCGCGTTGTAGAAATACCGCGTATTAGGAGAGTTGACCGTAGTTTGTTAACTAAATTACTTTAGTTTTAGTTTTACTTATTAACTTATAATACTTGGTATAAACTTTATAGTTTATTATTATATATTTTCTCTAATTATAACTAGAATATTTTACTTATATTCATTCATAATTTTTTTTTATTTGAATTTAATCTAATTTATTTTATACTTTTAACTTATAATTTAACTAATTAAAACTTATTTTTAATATATATTTACGTTATTCTTCCCTAACTTTATTATTATTATTTTTTTTTCATTATTTGTTTTAATTGTTAAATAAATATTATTTTATTTTATTGTTTTATTAATTGAATTATAATTATATTATTAATAAATACTATTATTATTTTTATTATTTTTGGTTATATTGAAGTTCATATTACTGTTTGTTTCCTTAATTCACTTCAATCGTTTCATTTTATAGACTGTACTACTTAAATGTCTACTCACTGCAAAGATTGTTTCGAGAAAATTAATAAAAACCATCACTACCTTTAATATAATCATTGCACAGTGGTCCAGTACCATGCCATAAACACAAAAACATAATTTGTTTTATAATAAAAACAATTTAAAAATTGAATTATATATAGTATGTGAAAACCAGATTTAAATTTTTAAGGTTCGTTATTAAGAAAAAAATTGTTTAAGGAGGGTTTGAAGTTCAAAAATTGACACAAAATTACATTTTTACGGGCAAAAATCAGTCTGCAAACTTTTATACATTCTCACTCTTACCAATGTCACAGATATACCAATTTTTTTAAATATTCTTATAAAATATGGAGGATCAATATATAATAATTTAAAATATAAAATTTCATAAAAAAGACACAATTTACCGCATGTTTAACACTTTTTTCTTTTAAACTGTTTGAAAAAAAAACTTTGAACAATTAGGAAAATTTTCGCCCAGGTTTGCCCAGCTTGAAATTTTTTGCATTTGAAAAATTGATGTTTATAGAAAACTTCTGAAAACCTTTTGGCTGCTTTTGTTTGCTTTTGTGTCTATAGGGTCAGTTTAAACGACATACTTAAACTAAAATACAGCTCCCCCTCACACTCCCTATGTTTTTTAACAAGTTCAACCGCGAATATGAATACCGGAATATTCTAGAATATAAGCGGAAAAGACGAATAAACAAATCAAGAAATATTCACAAATATTTGCAGTAATTACTTTGTGCACTAAATACCTTTCACCACTATAGTGGTGAAATCAAATTTAAATATGAAGAACAAAGACATTTTCGATTACTTAATTAAAGGAAAATAAATATGAAAGTTTAATAAAAAAGAAAGCGAAAACTGAAATTTGTAAATTGATGTCTCAATGTTATCCAAACTACAATCAGATAAAGTTAACCGAAAAATTTATGAAAAACTTTAAAAAGAAATGGAATGAGACAGGTAGACAAAAAGGGAGATTTATAAATCGTTACGAGAAATGGTTAAATATGGAATTTATTGTAAATGAACTTCAACAGCAAGTTAGGATAAACCATTTACAACGAGGTGCACCATCAAAATCATTTGAAGATCTCTCAACAAGGTCTAAGAAAAGAAGATCTTCAGAGATTACTGAAAAGTTAGGAGTTACGACTGAAAGCCTATTTCATGCCCTTATCCTTAATCTAAACAAAGAAAGACGAAATAAAGACGCCAAAGTTTTAAAACATATGATGGAAAGTAAAGTTGATGGATCCTGCAATGTATCATGCTCTAAAGTCTACTCAGCTGAAGAAGCTTTAGCTTTAATGTTAGACTGTAGAATGAGTAGGGCTGACTATCAAACTATCCGTCAAGGGGCTTTAGATAAAGGTTGCATGTTATACCCTGCCTACAACTTTATTGTGAAATCTAAAAGTGATTGTATTCCAGATTCCGGAATTGTTACCACAAACTACGGTGCTTCTGTAAATCTTCAAGAAATAATGGATCACACTACAAACAGGATTTGGAAAGTTATTGATAAATCAAAACTACCTGAACCTTGCAATACTCTTCTTCTTATAAGCAAAGTCGGATTCAATGGTTCAACTGGACAGTCTGTTTATAAACAGAGAACTAAAGATGAAGAGGACAGATTGTCATTCTCAGTTGAAGAATCTTAGTTTTTTTCATGTACAGTACCTGTGCAACTTAAAGTTCAGGAAACTAATGTTATTCTTTGGACTAACCCCAAAACATCCTCAACCCAATACTGTCACCCTGTTTGAGTGCAATACGTTAAAGAAAATCAGCAAATTGTTAAAGCAGAATATGATTTTTTGATGTCAACTGAACTCAGAACAACAACCATAGACTTATTTCAAGTCAAGCACAAGTTAGAATGTACTATAATTGATGGAAAAGTTTCCACAATCCACAAAAGTTTGTGGATTTTTTCATGCTAACACTCCTGAAAAGAAAAATATAGTTGCAAATAGAAAAAAAGAAATTCAGGAAAAAATCAAAGATACACTTGGACTTGTTGTTGATGTACCAAGAAGTGGTGGCTCTGGTACATCTAATGATGGAAACACAGCAAGAAGGGCATTTAGAAGCCATGAAACTTTTGCTGAAATACTTGGAATTGATAAGGGTCTTGTAAAAAGATTTTTCATTATCCTTTGTGTGCTGTCCTGTAAACACCCAATTGATCCTGATAAACTAGAATTATATTGCAAAGAAACATTTAAGACATATGTAGTTCATTTTAAATGATATCCTATGCCTGTTGGAGTTCACAAGATGATTGTACATTCACACCAGGTTGTAAGAGACAAGCCAGTTCCAATTGGCCTCTTATCTGAAGAAGCCCAAGAAAGTAGAAATAAAGATGTTAAAAATTTTCGAGAACATTTTACAAGAAAGTTTTCTAGAAAACTTACAAATGAAGATGTAATGAGAAGATTGCTCTGCTCATCAGACCCCTTTATCACTTCTATGAGGCGAAGTTCAGAATCAAAAAAGAAACTTGAACTTCCAGCAGAATGTTTAGACATTTTTTTGTAACTTTCTAAATAATATTCTTTATATCATACTAATTGAATTATTGATAGTATGTGTTCTAAATATGATTACTTTATTTTAAGAAATCTATAAAGCTGCATTTTTAAAATAGCACCTTTTTTCTAGTAGTATGTACACATGTTTAAACATGTTTCATTGATGTTTTTTAAAAACTCAAACCCTTTATAATTATATATTTTTAAATTGCTCAGTTTATTAAAAAAAATTTTATATAGAAATATTGAAGAATGTTTATGACATGGTACTGGACCACTGTGCAATGATTATATTAAAGGTAGTGATGGTTTTTATTAATTTTCTCGAAACAATCTTTGCAGTGAGTAGACATTTAAGTAGTACAGTCTATAAAATGAAACGATTGAAGTGAATTAAGGAAACAAACAGTAATTCTTTGTAATTTATTTATTTTTAAATTCCGACAAAAAATGCAGCTTTTGCGAGGATTAATTTTGGTTCTATAAAATGGATTTATTAAAAATTGGGGTAAATGATCTGATACCGTAGAAGTAAAATTACCGGCAAAAATATTTGTAGAAGTTACATTAGAAAATATGTTATCAATCAGTTTTGGAGTGATTCGTGATTCTTGTTGGCATTGAAATAGAGGGAAGAAAGTTATTTAAAGCAATGGTGTCTATAAATTCAGAGACATAATTATCTGAGTTTGCTAATGAAAGATCGACATTAAAATCACCCATTAAAAAAGTAGTTTTGTTTTTTTCCATAGATAGCTTTTCAAAAAGTGGAATTAAATGCGATTTAATAAATTCTGAAATATCCATACTAGGATAGCGATAAATGTAGCCAATAATGATGTTTGATTTTTCAGGAAATACGATTTCCACAAACACGGATTCTAAAAACTTTAGTTTAAGCATATTAAGATCATTTCGAGGTTTGTAAGTTAATGTATTGGATATATAAAGTAAGGCACCTTCAAAATAAGATTTTGTTGGAGTGTGCTCATAAACATAACCGGTAAGATTTAATGGGATAGTTGGTAGAATGTCATTTTTTAGTTTAGTTTCAGTTATGCTAATAATACTGAATTCATGGTTAATAAGAGATAAAAGTGAGTTAAATTCGTCAAAATTTTTAACAAGAGAAGCAATATTTAAAGAAAAAGAGAAAAACAATACTTTTTTGATGTTAAAACATTCTATGTTCATATATTTACAGTTTATAGGTAATAATCATTGTTGTTATTAAGTTGATGGGAAATGAAATAATTAAGTTCATTATAAATACTAGGTGTTTATGGTGTTTGGAAAATATGATATGTCTTTTGAGAGCTCATAAGAATATTATGTGACACATATTTCATAATAATAAGAATATTATTTAGAAAGTTACAAAAAAATGTCTAAACATTCTGCTGGAAGTTCAAGTTTCTTTTTTGATTCTGAACTTCGCCTCATAGAAGTGATAAAGGGGTCTGATGAGCAGAGCAATCTTCTCATTACATCTTCATTTGTAAGTTTTCTAGAAAACTTTCTTGTAAAATGTTCTCGAAAATTTTTAACATCTTTATTTCTACTTTCTTGGGCTTCTTCAGATAAGAGGCCAATTGGAACTGGCTTGTCTCTTACAACCTGGTGTGTATGTACAATCATCTTGTGAACTCCAACAGGCATAGGATATCATTTAAAATGAACTACATATGTCTTAAATGTTTCTTTGCAATATAATTCTAGTTTATCAGGATCAATTGGGTGTTTACAGGACAGCACACAAAGGATAATGAAAAATCTTTTTACAAGACCCTTATCAATTCCAAGTATTTCAGCAAAAGTTTCATGGCTTCTAAATGCCCTTCTTGCTGTGTTTCCATCATTAGATGTACCAGAGCCACCACTTCTTGGTACATCAACAACAAGTCCAAATGTATCTTTGATTTTTTCCTGAATTTCTTTTTTTCTATTTGCAACTATATTTTTCTTTTCAGGAGTGTTTGCATGAAAAAATCCACAATCATTGTACCCTGGTCTTCTTCTCTGTCCAATATGTAACAGACATTCAAAACAACGAATCCAGAGATGGAGAGTGTGGATTCCCAAGTCCAAAGACATCTGATTAGGTTGTTTATTATAAGCAATTACAAAGTCATTCATTTTTTTAGGATTTAATCCACATATATTGCAAACTTGATAAGAATCAGTTAATGGAGAAAGAAGAGTGGAAACTTTTCCGTCAATTATAGTACATTCTAACTAGTCTATAGAACAACAATTGGAAAAGCGAAACACACAAAGTTAAAAGTAGAACCTGACGTTTTAATTAAAGAATAGAACATCAAAAAAAAAAAAATTCAAAAACTATACAGTTTTTAAATTTTAAGAATAGCTACATTAGTTTAAATGAGGATAAAAATGAGGCTAAAAGAATAGTTTAAATGAGGAAATTAAAAAAAAAGCATATGAAGTAATAAAAAACTTAAATTAATAAAAATGCTGGACATTTTAAATGTTTTCAGCTTTGCCTGCTGGAGAAAAGACTAAAGATAAAAAAGGAGAATGTGTTCTCCTTTTGCAGGACGTCTGGCAACCCTAAAGTCAAATTTTAATGATTTAGGCTATTATTTTAATACTAATTGTGAGATTCAAAAAAATTTAAGTTTTATTTTGTTTATTGATTTTATTCCGCAAAAGTGATCCCATAGATTAAGAGAACTCAATCATGTGACTTGCATGATAAAATTAGCAATTAAAAAAACATTCAAAAAACTTTTATATATATATTTAAAAACATTATATTATTCATTACATGTTTCAACTATATATAGTCATCATCAGTTAAAATATATTTGTTAAAAACAAATTTTTTTTTTTTTAGTTTTTTACAAATATATTTCAACTGATGACTATATATAGTCCAAACATGTATTAAATAAAAAAATGTAATAATATATATATATATATATATCTATATATATATATATATATATATATATATATATATATATATATATATATATATATATATATATATATATATATATATATATATATATATATATATGCTATAATTTCAACTGTACAAGTAAAAATAAAAACATGCTGGTTCCAGCTAAAAAGTCTTACTTGTTTTTAGGGAATAGGAACAACTTTTAGCCACATTTTTCCATCCTAAGTATAAAAATAATTATTTTACAAATGAAGAAGATGAGTTATTTTGTAAAAATTTTTTAAATATTAATAAATGGCTTGTAGATTGCTCAAAAAGTTTTCAACAAAAAGATCATATGGAAATTCAACCTGAGGTCAGTTTTTCATTAAGTACAATAAATCTAGATTTCAATTTTTCTAAATCTAAATGCTTTGAAAATTTTATTAAAAATAAAAGCACTTTAATCAAAAACACATCATTATCTAAAGTTCTGCAAGAAACAGAAAGGAAACATCTAAAAATAAAAAATTAAGTTTTAATGTATTTGAGCCAAGACATAATCATGCAACAAAATAGTCCTACAGTATGGTGGGGAGCAAATAGAAAAAACTTCAAGCAATTAGCTCCAATAGCTCAAAAGTATTTATTTATTATTTATATATTATTTATTTATTAATGCCTTCCATCTTCTGTTGAAAGCAAACAGTTGTTCAATTGTGGAAGAAAAATTTATTCTCTGTGACAAAATAGGTTGGCTCAATAGATATTATTTATAAATGCATAGAAATTAATAAAAATACATAAAAAAGCCATAAAACTATTAAAAATGTAAAAAATTAAAAATCTTTGTACTTTGATGAAGAACTGATAAAACAGAGAACTTTTTAGGAGGTCGACCAGGAGCATTTGATAAAGGTTCTGAAAATAAATGTATACACAGTTATACATATATGTATACAAACACATATATTTATACCATATGCAATCGCAAATCTCGTAATAATTTTGGTAATTTCAAAATAAATTTTTTGTTGGTATTTTTATGCACAGAGTTTGTTTTTGTTGACGCATAAAACTTTGAAAATAAAAGTAAACAAAAAAAACCAGCCAAAAAATGAAAATGAGTAGCGATAATAAACCATGTTGACATAAATTGTAACATGCCCAAAGACATTTCCAAGATGCTAAACAAACCTCTGAGTACTGTGATTAAATGTTTTCAAATAACTGGTCATTTTAAGAGAAAACTTGGCAGTGGTTTAAAGAGGTCAGCCAAATTTCTCAAAATCTAGTAAGGTCAATGAGCAATGAATCTAGTAAGTACTGTGATTAAATGTTTTCAAATGATGGACATTCAGCATCAGAAATGTGGTCAGAAAAGGTTTTAAAGCAAAGTCAAGAGCCAGAATTAAGAAACACCTGGTTTCCCCAAGTCTCAAAGGAAAAAGATTTGAAAGATGGAAGAAAGTTCTAAGAATTATAAAAAAGAGAACAATGACAATTCACTTCTCAGATGAGATATTTTGTACTGATGATTCTGTGTCAAACAGTAGAACCATTAGTTTTATTAGTCATCAACCAGTCCAAGCAGTCTCAGAGCATGTAAAGAATACATTTAAATGTATTCTTTATATTGAATTGTGACTAAATATTAGGTTTCAGTTATGATGTTTGGCATTCATCTGATGGTCTCAAAATGTCTCCGGTTTACATCAAATCTGGTCAAAAAGTCAACACCAATATATACATTCAAATCCTGGAGAACCATGACATGCCCTGGATTGATGCCCGCTACTCTTCAGACAAGGTGGTGTTCCAGCAAGAATGAGCACCACCACAGTTGTCCCATGAGACCCAGAGCTCCAGGATGACCTGGGAAAACTCTGGTCAAAAATGTTATGGTCACCTGGATATCCAGATTTGTCATCTCTTGACTATTAATTTTGAGTGTATGTAAAGTCAAGGGGTTATCAAAATCCTACAACAGTGCCAAATCCCTAAAAACTGTAATCAAAAAAGAATAGAACAAGATGTCCAAGGACAATATCCAGACCACCTGTTATAGATTCAAAAGTCACCTTGAAGCTGTAATTGATGGTGAGGGAGGACATTTTGAATAAAAATGTAATAAATTTCTTTCTGAAAACCTTTCAATAAATAAAATTATTTTTAGCTTCAAGTTTTCATTCTGCAAACAATTTTGGTCAAAATATAGTTTTTTTTACAAAATTGGCGATCGCATACGACATAGCAAGATTAACTCAAAAATTATTTTAAAATGTCTTTTCTATTTATTTAGCAAAGTTCATATTTTTAAATTAATTTATAAATATTTCAACTAAATAAAAAACTAAAAACAAATCATGTGATTTAATATATGAATAAAATAAACTTTTGGTAACCAATCATTGACATTGTTTTGAAGTATTGCACCATACTTACCAAAATGCACCATATGATATAACAAATAAAACTATTAGATAAAAAAAAATTTACAAAAGAACACAAGGAAAAAGTGATACAATAGTGATTAAACTTTTTGGAAGTGAATTTAAACATTTGCTTCAAGTCCAGAGAAATTGTTTTTTTAGGTTTTTATTTAAATACCTTAAATATACATAAATACAATTAAAATTATTAAACCTTTTTTTGAGGTAATTTTTGGAGGTAGATCAGGAGCATTCGATAAAGGTTCTAAAAATAAATGTATACACTAATATATATATATATAATTATATATATATATATATATATATATATATATATATATATATATATATATATATATATATATATATATATATATATATATATATATATGAAATATAATGAGTGCGAGAGCAGAGAAAAGCTCCCCTAAAACAAACATGATAAGCCCTGCAAGCTGCTCCTCTAAACAGCTTTTTATGAGAGCTTTTGGTTTTTGCACAAGCTATCTATTTAGTCATTTAACAAATTGCTTTTTTTACTTGTTACATGCAGTAACATGTTTTCGCTTGTACCATTAATGTTACAAGAACATATACATAACAAGCATTGTTTATTGCGCTGTCTAGCTATCCATTTATTCATTAACAACCTAATTCATTAAATGGAAAACTTAATAAACAAAAAGCTATACATTTTTACTGTTTATAAAAAGTATTTTATATTTTCTTATTGTAATAAAATGCAGTTTATGTAATAAAATTTGAAGTTGTATACTTTTACTTTTATTCAAAATTTGTTTTTGCTTATACAGTTAATTCTCAATAAGTCATGCAGTTAATTTTTGGTCAGTTGTACAGTAAACTTTTGGTAAATTGGTTTAATTTATTTGGTCCCTTGAAATTGTCTAATCAATTATATATGGAAAAAAATTCAACACTAATTACACTATGAACTGCAAAAATAGAGGGTTTGTCATTATGCGTCAGAATAACCTATGCAATTTTGAAAGTAATATGCTTTCGAGGATCTGCGAAAATGTCCAAATAGAGCCACCATTTCAGCAAATAAATGTTGAAATTTGTATGAAAAAAGAAAATAAAGCAGATGAAGCTAGACTAGATATTTAAGCCTATGGGTTCTGGCATAAAGTACAGAATAATTGGTTTGATGTGCAAGTCGTAAACCCAAATTCACTGTCACAAATAGAACTGTATGTAGATAAAATATGCATTAAACACAAAAATGAAAAAAAGAAAAGTTAAACAAAAAAGTTATAAATATCAAACACAAAACCTCTATGTCACCTATTTTCTCCATAACCAGCGGAATGGATCCAGAATGCACGATATACCACAAGCATCTAGCTGAACAAATAGCTGAAAAGTCGGGAGAAAGATGCGATAAACTTATATTAGAGTTAAACTAAAACCTTCTTTGTTCACACAGTTCGAGGTTCCTACCGTCAAAAAAGCTCTCCAATGCAACGGACGATTTCAGACTGGTATGTCTGATATGATATTTTATTAAATGGTATTTTTGCGCCTGCATTTAGAAATCAATTCCGATTATTTGTTTAACAAACATTCTTGGTTTGCATGTGTAACTATTTGAAATTTTTCTTGTAGACATAGTATGCATTTTTTGGAAATATTGTTGTATGCAGGTGCTGTTTTAAGGATGGACCAATTCAGTATAAAATCATCAATATGTTTATCTTTTAGTTCCCATGTATATTTTGACAACATGGTGTCTTTTGAATACTTTTTATTTTTAAAAGATTGCTTATGATTGTCAAAAAGTTTTTTCCATTCACCCTCTGTTATGCCAATATACTGTTTATCGGGTACATTCTTAGAGGAAACAACACATTTATATACCACATTTTTTGATAAACAACTTTCACTCATTCGACAATTGTTTTTTTGTTTACAATTACAATTTTCTGTAGTTTTTTCATTTAGGATTTCTTTTTTATTTAACAAAGCATTATTGTGACTTTTTATAATTCTTTCCATATTTTTTGTGCAAATGTAGCTAACTTTAATTGTATTTCGATTAAAAAATTTATGTAATTTATTAGAGGGAGGAAAATGCTTATCGACCAGTTTTAAAAACACTTTTCCTATGTTAGTGGAAACATTTTTGCTATATGGGGGATTGAACCAAATTACATTTCTAGTTCTATTCCGTTTTTTTGTGTTCTTTTTTTCAGGGTCAAATTTCAGTTCAAAATTTTCAAAACCACTTTTTTTAAGGGCATCTTCAAATATTTGTTTGGAGGAATTAAATACATTTTCATTAGAGGAGTTTTGGTTTAACCTGTTATTAATTATTATAAATCAGGATTTGTTTTAGAATTTGTGGTGGATGATTTGAGTTATGATTTGAGAATATTAATATACAATAATTCATCATTTTTTGAAAGGCTTATATGAATTTTCAGAGAGGTTAAATGTGTCATCAAGAAAGTTCACAATTTTTAAATTTATGTTTATTTCGATTTGAAAAAAATATCTAAAAAAAATTTTATAATATCTTTTCAAATCTTATCGAGCTGTGGACCAGATTTTTTATGCATTACTATTAAACCATCGTTGCGATAAAGGCCTAAATCATTTACATTGATAATTTTACTTAATAAATCTAAAATGCATAGTCCAACAAACTCACAAATTTCTGCTCCGTCATAACTGCCCATTGTCACATCAAAGCAGTCATGTATGTTTTTCTTTTTCCAAGTTTCCTCATCAAAGCAAAGTAAGGTTTTTCCACAACGTTTCATTATACAGATTGTTTCTTCAGGAATAAGGAATATATATATATATATATATATATATATATATATATATATATATATATATATATATATATATATATATATATATATATATATATATACATTTTAAATGATTTTAGAGTGCTAAAATTCTCAATTAATCTGAAGAAAGAAAGAAGAAAGCAACCAGTTTTTAGACTATTCAAGTACATTTTTGTATTTTCTAACAACAAAATAACAGTATTCTTTTAGTTTCTCTAAGTTTTGTTTCTTTTAGTTTCTTCCTTTTTTTTTTCTTTCCCTAACACTATAAATGTTAAAGCACTAATAAATTTTAAAAGCCACCATTTTTATTATTTTAAAATCATTATACTATAACCATTATTATAATTTTAATAAAATAAAAATTATTTTAACTAAATTCTATGGGACAACAATCAGTAGTTGTTGATGATGTGAACTGCACAACCAAGTTTATGATGTTTGTTTTTTGGTGAAACTGCAAAATTTTTATGAACACGTTTTCTTTATCTTTTTTATCACTAAAACTACAGTTAGCATTATCCGTTAAAAGTTGAGGCTGCTGTTTTAATTTTTAACTTTTTGTTGATTGTTGAAAAGTTGATTGAGACGTGTCAAGTGTCTTGATCTTGGTAACTGCGAGTTATTATCTAACTTTGTTAAGATGTCACATGCACCCAAGAGATTGGTTGTACAGCTTCGTTTGCGTATGAAGCCTTACTAAGGTTTTTGAAAGCAATTTGTGATAACACAATAGAAAATAATTCAATCATAAATATTTAGCCAAAACGATAAATATTTAGCCCAAAGTTAGTGCTTCTAGTCAGCTGCAGTGATAGCTGCATTATGCGGTAGTGGTGTAATGGTAAGAGCGCTCGCTTTGTAAGCGAGGGGTTCGGAGTTCGACTCCCATTATGTCCCTGAAAGTACAGTACAAGTACTTGTCAAGGTTCGTGTTTCGGAGTTAAAAAGTTGAGAGAGGGTTGTACCACGATTTACAACAAAAAATAAAAAAATATAAACAAAAAAAAAAAAACGAGTAGCCTCCTCGACTGTAGTGGCCCCCTCGGGCCTTGGGAAGGCGAATAACTTAAAAAAAAAAAAAAAAAAGCTACTGGTGTGATTCAGATGTTGTTTTTTGCAATAAATGATGTTGTTGTTGCTACATGTAGAGGGTGATTGCTTTGTTTAATTTTCAGATTAAAAAATTCTGTTGAACAGTTTGAAATCTGTTAAACAGTCATAAAAAAATTTCAGTCCAATAAATGAAAAAAGTGAGTGAGGATTCCTATAAAAGAATTAATATTCCCAGAGAAAAAAAAGGGAAAAAGCAAAAAAAGAAAAAGCAGTTTCAAATTATGATCAAAAAGAGAGATTAAAAAGAAGCAAAAAAGCAATTGAGCAATGTAGTAAACAAAGGAACAGAATTTAAAAAAATTTGAGGAAAAGGAAATGATAAACAGTATCCATTTGAAAAAAATCTATGCTGAGGTTTTAGAAAAAAAGTAAAGATGAAGAAGAGTGCTCTAAAAGTGAGTTTGAATGTTCTAGTTACACTAAACATATTGATTTATTAAGCATAAGTAATGATTTTGAAGTAAAGCGAAATTATATGATGATTCAAAATACTCCTATTGCTTCAATAAGATATAAGTTCCAAAGCAGGGGCTTCATAATAATATATATACCTAACAGTAAAAAAATTATAAGGGAAAACTTTTTTACATAAAATTAAAAAGTATGAGATGCCCTAATAAAAATATATATATATATATATATATATATATATATATATATATATATATATATATATATATATATATATATATATATATAAATTTATATAAATATATATATATATATATATATCTTTATAGTGAAGTCAAAAGAGACTTATAATGTAAAAAATCTTTTGACTACAACTTTTCTACCTCAACAATTAAGCTACATTTTATTGTCGTCGAAATGTCAAAGCAATAAAATCAATGTGGAAGTACATTATATTATATTGTTTTTTGAAAAAATTGCAATAATAATGACTAGAAAGTTTTTTTTAATTAATAATGCTTTTTTTTTTTTTTTTTTAATATATATTTAATACATGCAAGGAGTGTTGCTACATTGACTATCTTATAGCTAACTCACAACAGATTGCTGCTACATTGACTGACAAATAGCCTGACTAACAAGGGAGTGCTGCTACATCAACTGACAAATAGCCTGACTTGCAAGGGAGTGCTGATACATCGACTGAGGGTTTGGTTAAGGCAGGCAGTCTATCATTTAAAAAAAAATAATAATAATAACTTAAGTTTTTAAAGTATTTCTAGTCTGGTTTATTAGCGCTCACTTTAAAACTACAGTTTATGATGAAAAAATTTTGACTACCATGCAAGACTATATACATATATGTAGAAAAAACTTGAATTTTCTCAAAACAGCTTAATGCAGAAAAATAAAAATAAAATTGGCGAACACTAAAAACTAGCCAAATTATAAACAAACTAATTCTATTGGTTCAAAAAATATGCTGACTAGTAAAATAAAGTTCTAGAGTATTCTGTTGAAATGTTTTCTCGGAGCCACATCTGCAAAGCCGTAAATCTTTTAAACTATTATTATTTGTTTACAAAAATAAATGTTTTATAATATATATTTTTTAAATTGTCAAAACTTTGAAAGTTTATTATAAATTATATATTTTATTAGCATATTCTTATTTTTTATTTAAAAAGTATGTATTTTTTATGTAAATGTAATTTTGTGTATCTGTTTTTTATCGTAATGTAATCTTTTAAAGCAATTTTTATGATTTAATTTGTAAATAAAGACTTACAAGAATAATTGCGTTTTCAATGAAGTTATTAATAATCAATAAAATTAATAAAATTAATTATGTAACAAACATATAAAAAGTTTCTGGTTACTAAACACAAACAATGCATACAAAGTAACTCCCGGATGAACAAGCACCGCACCTGGGGTCATGACAGAACACAAATATATATAGCAAGTTAAAAAGAAAAGTTTCTAGATATTGGTTTACTAACTCTAATTATTTTTGCTTCAGTT
>NC_061164.1:12193472-12348472 GCF_022113875.1 Hydra vulgaris | reverse complement strand
GGGATAATCGCATATTTTTCAAGCAATACACAAAAAAATTAAACAAGACCAAAGGTGCGTTTGGAATCTTTACACAACATTTAAAACATGCACGTGGCAAATTCCTAACAGAGTGGCTAAGGAAATTTTTTAACTTTACTATTAACTAGGGTCAGGCCCCAAAATCGATGCTATATCACTTATTATGTCTATATCTCTTGCTAAATCTTATAAAAAATCATAACATAAATGATCCGAATAATAACAGTGGTATTAAAATCATTCTAAAAATTACAACTAATAGAATAACTTATTTTAATAATTTGTCCAGATATAAAAGAAACTCAATGTTTTCAATTTGGTTTGACAAAAAACTGCTCAACCTTACATGCCGAATTTGTTATAAGTGAAACAATAAAACATTACAACAACAACAATTCACCTGTCTTTCTCTGTTTCCTAGATACTGAAAAAGCATTTGACAGCTGTAGCTGGGACATTCTATTTGAGAAACTATATAACAATAAAAAATTACCGCTTTATATTATTAATACTATATCGTCATTGTACCATGAAAGCAGTGCTTCTGTCACTTTACTAGGATGCAAATCATATCCATTTTATCTAAAACAAGGAGTGAGACAAGGATTGATTCTTTCTCCTCACCTGTATAATATATATACTCAAAGTCTACTTGAAACCATACAAAATGAAAGTATCTTAGGGACATCAATTTATGGAAACTACACAGGTGTTGTAGCATACACTGATGACATCGTACTTCTTGGTTCTGCCCTGTCTGGGACTAAAAAGCTCATAGCAGCTTGTAATATATATACTAACGCAAATTGTATAAAGTTGAATGCTAATAAGACAGAGTCTTTGTTCACCAGAAAAAAACAAATTGCAAACTGCACGATAACAGTCAACAACAATATACTAACAAATAAAACTGGATGACTAAAATTATCTTCATTCTTCGTTTTACATCCGAGATGTATCAACAATCGTACAGCAAACAACGTAAACTTATTTATTCGTATATTGAACAATAAAGCAACCTTTGGTATTGAAAATTCGCAATGTAAAAACCAAACCGCTGAGCACCCTTTTTTAGATGCTGTCATAGGTTTATGCAATCAAAATGAACTAAATTTAGAGAACTAAATGCAAAACAAAAAGTAAAAATTATTGTGTTAAAAAATATAATTCCTAAAAAAGATCTTCAAAGGTCACACTATGCAATAAAGTTCTGGAACTCATTAGAACAAAAGAAAATCTTCAAAGATGTTCTTAAAGTAAATATTCCAAGATAAACTTATTTCTTTTCAAAAATGTAACTTTATAATAATTTATCTTGTATTGTATGTAATGGTTGAATAATAAACATAAATATAATATATTAAGAAATACCAAAAGCACAGCAAGGATTAACTGAACACAAGATATGATCAGAGACAAGACAAAAATCAAGTAGTGAAGGTAAGTGATTAGGGTTAATAATCAATTAAGAAGTCTTAAAGTGTCTCCCAGGTGACATTAAAACTTATTTAAGCACTGATATTATTGAAAAAGATGATCACAATGAAATAAATAATTTTCCTGTTAAATTTTTAAATAGTTTGACTCTATCAAGCATGGATATTCATTGCTTAAGTTAGAAAAGATATGAACAGATTTTTTAAATTTATATAGTTTTTACTAGTTTTATTCTTATAAGAAATTTGTTTATTAATAATACAAAAATGGACATAAAATGCTACTCGAAATAAAAAATGTCTCCAAACTCTTGAAAATGTTTTTAAAAATTGGTATGTTAAAACAAGTTAAAACATGTTAGAACTAAACTTAATCTAAACTTTATATTTTAGCCGATTTAAAGATGTAAAATTTCACAAGTTTAATACATTTTTAATTGCTGATCTTTTGTGGACCAAACTTTCAGTTGAACATTAAGTTAAAACAGTTCTCTTTCAAACTTATTTCTAGTAGTACATTCATTAAATTTTTTTAAGTTTTTCAGTTTATTCTAATAAAAATGTATAGACAAATTATTAGAATCTAAAATAAAATACTTTTATAAGTTATAACAAAATAAATTTCAATAATTAAATACTTTTGTAACAACTTGGCTAACTCTTGTAAAAATTTTTATTTTTAGATAAATTCAATTATTTAATTATTTGTCACAATTGAATTAATAAAGTTTTAATTGCCAATTATAAACTAATCACTTCTTATTAGTATAACTAACAACATTTAGTTTGAATTTTTTGTTAAACATAGAAAATAATGTTATGCATATAAAGATATTTTTTAAATTGAGTTTTCTTAACACAAAAAAACTTATCAGACTTTTCCAAGACATACATTTGATAAACAATGATATTACATTTATTGATTGTGAAAATTTTTGAAATATTTCAACTAGATTTAATTTCAGTTCTTATCCACAAATTTTAGGACGAATCCCAATTTAAAGAGAAGGTTCAGTGCATGTAAACAAATTTTAAATGTACTTTGAAACTATATTCATATTTATTTAACTAAAACGTTCAAAACTTTATCTTATGCTAACTGTAATTAAAAACAAAACTATATTACCCGGCAGGCATTTATCATAAATTGATTGTGCCATGCTTCCCATCGATTCTTTAGTTTTTTTACAAAATCCAATAGACGTCCTAGGAGGGGGGACTATTTAAAAAAAAAAAAAAAAAATTATTTAAAAAATGTTATCATTAAAGATATAAATTAAAAATAAATACATAAACTTAAATAAAATATTTTATATATTATTATCAAGTCATTTAAAAGTTTAAATTTTTATTAATAAATATTGATAATATAATAAGGACTATTATTTAGTATTACATTTATTGATTGTAAAAATTTTCGAAAAATTTCAATTAGATTTAATTTTAGTTCTTATCTAAAATTTTTAGGAGAAATCTAATTTAAAAAGAAGGTTTAGTGCATGTAAACAAATTTTAAATGTACTTTGAAACTACATTCAAACTAAAACAACTAAAACGTTCAAAACTTTATCTTATGGGAAGTGTAATTAAAAACAAAAGTATATTACCCGGCAGGCTTTTACCATAAATTGGTGGAGCCACGTTTCCCAACCATATATTATTTCTTTCACAAAATCCAGGGGGAACTATTTCAAAAATTGAAACAAAATTATTTAAAAAATGTTATCATTAAAGATAAAAATTAAAAATAAATACATAAACTTAAATAAAATATTTTTTAAATACTTTTATTAATATTGCGATTGACAAATTAATTATATTATTTTTGTGGCGTTTCCTGTCAATTTGTTCTTGCTAGTATAATATTTTTAAAGTAATATTTTATTTTAATACTTATCCACAATAGACTTTTTAACTGTTTCTCACATCATGGTTTCAAATGCACAGAATCGCATGAAAAAAATTAACTACAAATATAAATTAAGACAGTAACCTTGAAAAAAACAGTTGTTTACTTAAAATTATTTTTGTTTTTCCATAAAAATGACAAAAAAAACATTATATATATATTTTTTTGTTATTCACCTCCTCACGGCCGAGAAGGCCACTAAAATTTATATACTTTAAAATTTATATACTTTATATATATATATATATATATATATATATATATATATATATATATATATATATATATATATATATATATATATATATATATATATATATATATATATATATATATATATATATATATATATATATATATATATATATATATATATATAGTAGGGCATTAAGCACAAAAAAAAATTTTTTCTATTATAAAAAACTTGTTTGAAAGTATATAAATTTTAGATCTGTTAAAATAAAGCTGCTTTTAATAAGACTTCATTTGCAAAAACTGATTTGCTTCATTTGCAAAAACTGATTGCTATATTTTATTGACCGAAAAATATATCTTGAAGCAAAAATACATTTTTAAGGAGAAGCAATAAAAAACCGTGCAAACATTTTGATAAATCTAAATTTTTTACATTTCACAACAGTTTTTCATAGGAAATTTTTAACAAAAAAGTTCTTAAAAAAATTTGATACTTTTTATATTATACTTTTCATATTTCGCTTTTGTATTTTTATTTATAACCAACCAATATTTTATATTTACATATAAAATATTGGTTGGTATAACATCTCTTAAAGTTTTTTTATTGTGATAGCACAGCTACAATTACAAGTCATAATGGAGGTGTTATTCATTGTTTAGAGGTTTAATTAGTAAAAAAAATGGTGGCTAATAAGTTCTAATTCTAATATTTTTGGCTAATTCTAATATAATTGGCTAATAAGTTATCTTCAAACAAACAAACTTTGTTTTTGGTATTAAATCGAAGAGCTTGATGGGAAGACAACCTCAAAAATAGGATTTTCTGGGCCTATTGGTAAGTTGCTTTTCAAGGTTACTGAAATAGAAAGAAATTAAAGCTTCAAGCTTCAATATCTATAGGCTCTTGTTTAATTAAACTCAATGGGGAAAAAATAAAAGAGTTATATTCAGATCAGAAATATGCATTTAAAAAATGCCAAACAGTAATTTCAGCAACTCTTACTGAAGGTTTAGCAAACCAAAACTCGGCACTATAGTTCATTCAAGGTGGCTCAATACAGGCTCTTCCTTACTTTTATGGTGGAAATGCAAGCATGGGTTAAAGGGAGATGACCTAGGAAACCTATAATTAATTGTTAAGTTTTTTTTCATCAGTATACTTTCCTATGTTGTTTCAAATTAAAGTGAAGCATAGTTGAATAGAAGAGCCATGTCACATCTCGAACCAACTCACCCTTAACAAACTTCAAGATAAAAATGTACAAAAAGTTTTGAAAAATATGTAATATCATCAGCATGGAACTCTCATTCCAAAATCTTTTTGCAGACATTACTTTGTAGCCAAAATAAAATTGAAAAAGAATTTGCTGCTAACAAAATCTTAGAAATTAGAAAAAATGAGGAAATGGGAACTCTAGCTTCTATAACATATAAGTTTCCTCATTTAAACCTGTATGCAACCAAATTGATTGAGTTAACAATATGGGAAAAAGCCTATGAACCCATCTTAACCTGTCAAATGAACATTAATGAGCTAAGAAAATTCTGGATTTTTCTATGATAGTTCCATATTTCCCCGTTCACACACAATGAATTGAAATGGCAGTTAAATAGATTAAATATTTATATATCTATATAAATATAGATAGTTAAATTAAATTTCTCTAACCTCAATAATACATTAGTTGTTAAAAATGTAAAAGTGTTAATAATTTATTAACAACTAATATAATATTTATTTGTGCAAAACCAAAAAATAGACCGATAATGTCGTATTTAACAGCAAGATTGACCTCATTCAATTTTACAATTCTTTTTTAGTACCTTTAAAACCAGGTACACTTACATAAGGGGGTTGGGGGGGAGGGGAGGGGGGAGGTTAGAGGATAGGAAAGAAATGAGGGCTTGAAAACCACTCTAAATATTTTAAACTGTTCTATATTTACATAAAATGATTTTGGTCCACCGCCCTATTTGAGTAAAATTTTTTAAATTTAAGGTCTATTTTGGCAAATATTGCCTTTATTCTGATAAATTTATTTGTCTATTTTTTATGTTACCAATAAGGTGATAATATAACTAGTTATACGCAAAAAGCTGCTTGACTCGCAGCTTTTTGCGTATAACTTAGACAAACCAGCCCCTGCCATTTTGCAGTAAGACAAAAACATAAGACTTGACTATAAAAATATAGAGAATATCTAAATAATAATTAGTCATGAAATTTTGAATAATTTTTAATTATTTTGATAAATTAAATTTGATTTGATTAATTAAGCACCTATAGAGAATTAATTTTTAATATATTTTTAATTTTTGTATATTTTTATTTTATTTGAAACCAGACATGACCTAAATTTAAAATATTGATGATATTGGGGATTCATTAAATGTTTAAGGTTCTTGAAGGACTTATAATATTTCATAAAGCAAATTTCAAATCATAAAAATTTACACAATAAAAATCTTATTTTAACAGTAAACTTCATCCATAAAAGACAACACGCTAAGTTTAGCTTACGGCATGAAGTAGGAGCATTTTTTACATCCATAGAAGTATGCAAATATTACATTTAAAAAAAAAAAAGCATTTAAATGTTTTTATTGCATTTGGCGTACATTAATATTAGGAAGTCATTATTTGTACGCACATACAAATAATGGCTTCCTAATATGAATGTGCAATTCACAAAGTAAAATAAAATAATAAATATAATAAAATAAACAATATACAATTATTAGTAGGCCTACTAATAATTGTAAAAACTTATAGAATTGATAATAGTATTACACTTTAATTATAAGTGTATTTTTAGTATTGTTAGTATTAGTATTATACTAATACAAATGACTGATATTACACTAATACTAATACAAAAACAAGGCGTATCGTTTCACAGGTATGATGATATACTTATACTTATTTTAAGTGCTTCATTATATCTGTGAAACGACATGCCTTGTTTATAACGATTTGTGTATCTATACGCACATCACGAAATAACCATAACTCTGTAATTTTACAAATATATATATATATATATATATATATATATATATATATATATATATATATATAAATATATATATAAATATATATATATATATATATATATATATATATATATATATATATATATATATATATATATATATATATATATATATATATATATTAGGGTGGAGCGATTTTAAAAATTTTCGAAATTTGATTATAAATGAGTTTTAGAGGTTCCTCTTTGGATTCTAAATTTATGACAGATCCTAATATTGTTGAAATTTTTTTTCTTCTAAACTATATTAACCTGGTAATCAAAAGAAGCAGAATAATACGCTTAATTTGAATGTAATATTTGTTTTAATTTAAAACTAAAGAGAAAAAAATAATGTCGTTTTTTTCATTAAAAAACCCCGGTCTTTATCTAAACGGGTGTTTCAAGGTATATTTTTGCAAATATTTTTTTCACTTAAATTTTTTTTTTAATTAAATTATTATTGATAAAACAAGCATTTTTTTCTGCTTTTTTTGAGTCCAAGGTTGATATAATTTAGAAAAAAAAAAATTCTAAAATATTAGGATCCGTCAAGGATTTAGAATCCAAAGAGGAACCTCAAAATCTTATCAAAACCAAAAAATATTTTTTTACTTTCATCTTATAATTAATAGACATCGATTCGTGCCTCAGGAATATTGATTTTTAAACTTTTTTCTTTTGCTATGAAAATCGCTCCACCCTAATATATATACATATACAGGGGCTTTTCTAGGAAAAAAAATGTCCTCAATTTAAAAATTTTCTCAGTCAGTTTAAAAAATGTTTAATATATATCAATGAATACAAATCATCTCAATACTATTTTTTCTATTTAATCTAAACAGCATACCCAAATATATGAATATATATATACATATATATATATATATATATATATATATATATATATATATATATATATATATATATATATATATGAATATATATATATATATATATATATATATATATATATATATAAACACACAAATATATATATATATATATATATATATATATATATATATATATATATATATATATATATATATATATGAATATATATATATATATATATATATATATATATATATATATATATATATATATATATATATATATATAAACACACAAATATATATATATATATATATATATATATATATATATATATATATATATATATATATATATATATATATATATATATATATATATATATATACATATACATATACAGGGGCTATTCAAGGAAAAAAAATGTCCTCAGTCAGTTTAAAAAATGTTTAATATATATCAATGAATACAATTTATCTCAATACTAATTTTTCTATTTAATCTAAAATTTTTACTAGCATTCACTTTAATAAAAAAACTAAAACTTTAATAAAAAAACTTGAATTGAGAGAATTCATATTCATTGATGTTCATATATTAAATTTATTCAATTTTTATATAAGATGTAATCATTTAAAAAATATATATGTATAAATACACTACCGACAATTAACTTGAGACCAGTGGTTAAAAACAGTATTTAAATTTCAAAAATAAAGGTATCTAATTATCATATTTGCACTTCTTTATTTTTGGTTCAAAAATAAATAGAGCACAATAAATAAGTGGATAGAATAGTTTCATCTGTTTCATCTTGTGATCTTAGTGTTGATGGTTATCTTCCTTTAATTCGTAAAGACTCTAATAGTTACATGCTTGGCCTGGGCACTTACATTACATTAAGGAAATTAAAAAAGGAATCCCAATCAGCTTTAGTAGTAAGTAGGGCAACAATATTATGAATCCGTTGTAAAAGAATGACAAGATGAACATTTAGTGGGATAATTGCATATTTTTCAAGCAATACATAAAAAAATTAATTAAGACTAAAGATGCGTTTAGAATCTTTGCAGAGTATTTAAAACATGCAATTTGCAAAGCCCTAACAGAGTGGCTAAGGAAATTCTTTAACTTTATTATTACCCAGGGTCAGGCCCCAAAATCGATGTCTAATCGATGTCAGGCCCCAAAATCGATGTCTAATCACTTATTATACCTCTTGCTAAATCTGATCCGAATAACTACCGTGGTATTAGCATCATTCCAATCTTTACAATTAATAGAATATCTTACTTTAATAATTTGTCTAGAGATAAAAGAAACTTATCCTCTTTAATTTGGTTTTACAAAAAACTGCTCAACCTTACATGCCAAATTTGTTATAAGTGAAACAATAAAACATTACAACAACAACAACTCACCTGTCTATCTCTGTTTCCTAGTTACTGAAAAAGCATTTGATAGCTGTAGCTGGGACATTCTATTTGAAAAACTATATGACAAGAAAAAATTACCGCTTTATATTATTAATATTATATTACCATTATACCATGACAAGGATTAATTCTGTCTCCTCACCTGAAAATATATATACTCAAAGTTTACTTGAAACCATACAAAATGAAAGGGACATCAATCCATGGAAACTACACAGGTGTTTTAGCATACACTGATGACATCATACTTTTTGGCTTTGCCCTGTCTGGGATTAAAAAGCTTATAGCAGCTTGAAATATATATACTATAACACAGAGTTCTTGTTCACCAGAAAAAATCAAATTGCAAACTCAACGATAACAGTCAACCACCAACAAATAAAACAATCAAAACTAGATTCATTAGCAATAAATTAAGAAGTCTTAAAGTGTCTACCAGGTGAGATTAAAATTTATTTAAGCACGGATATTATTGAAATAGATGATCACAATGAAATAAATAATTTTCCTGTTAATTTTTTAAATAGTTTGACTCTATCAAGCATGGATGTTCATTGTTTAAGTTAGAAAAGATATGAACAGGTTTTTTAAGTTTATATAGTTTTTACTAATTTTATTCTTTTAAGAAAACTGTTTATTAATAATGCAAAAAATGACATAAAATGTTACTCGAAATAAAAAGTGTCTCCAAATGCTTGAAAATGTTTTTAAAAATTCTTGTTACAAGATAAAACATGCTAGAACCAAACAGGTTTTTAATCTAAATTTTACATTTTAGCTGTTTTAAATATGTCATTCACAAATTTAATAACTTTTGAATATAAAATTGTTGATTTTTTGTGGACCAAACTTTCAGTTGACCATTAAGTTTAAACAGTTCTCTTTTTAATTTATTTCTAGTAGCATTTACATCCATTGAACTTTTTTGAGTTTTTCAGTTTATTCTAATAAAAATGTGTAGAAAAATTATTAGAAATTAAAATAATATACTTTTATAATTTCTAACAAAATAAATTTCAATAATTAATTACTTTTGTAACAACTTTTTGTAAAGTTTTCATTTTTAGAAACTAGTCACTAACAACATTTAATTTTATTTTTTCTTAAACATAGAAAAATATTTTATGCATATAAAGATATTTTTTAAATATTGTTTTCTTAACACAAATATTGTTTTCTTAACAAGGGCCTAGCAGACTTTTCCAAGACATGCATTTGATAAACTATGATAATGATAATGATAAATTTGATAAATAATGATAAATATAATATCAAGTCATTTAATAGTTTAAATTTTTATTAATAGATATTGATAATATAATAACGACTATTATTTAGTATTACATTTATTAAATGTGAAAATGTTTGAAAAATTCCAACTAGATTTAAATTCAGTTCTAATCCAAAATTTTTAGGACAAATCTTAAATAGACTTTGAAACTATATTCTTTGAAATTTTAAATGTACTTTGAAACTATATTCATATTTATTTAATAAAACATTCAAAACTTTATCTTATGCTAACTGTAATTAAAAACAAAACAATATTACCCAGCTGGCTTTTATCACTAAATGATTGCGCCACATTTCCCATTATTTTTATGGTTTTATTCGGACTTGCAAAGGTCTTTTGATAACAGAGGTCTATTTCAAAGATTAAAAAAAAAATTATGTAAAAAATATTATGATTTAAGATATAAATTAAAAATAAAATACATAAACTTGAACAAAATATTTTTTAAATACTTTCATTAACAAAATAAAAGTATAAACAAAACTTTTATTGACAAATTAATTTGAATTATACCATTTCTTTAAATTTTATGATGACTTTTGCAGTGAATTTTCTTTTGCTGGTATAATATTTTAAAGTAATATTCTATTCTAATACTTATCTGCAATAGACCTCTTAACAGTTTCCATAATTACCTGTGTCGTGGTATAACATATAAACTAAGATACTACTATCTTAGTTTATATAACATATAAACTAAGATAGTAACCTTAAAAGAAACAGTTGTTTACTTAAAATTGTGTTTGTTTTTTCATAAAAAAGATATATATATATATATATATATATATATATATATATATATATATATATATATATATATATATATATATATATATATATATATAATAAATACTTGACCCATGCACAGTGGGACAGAGTGTGCCAAAATACAAAAAAATCACTATCGACATTGTATTCTGAAAATATGTCATAATGGTGAAAATATGTTTATTAGAGGAAAGAATAGTTAAAAAAACATTAAATATTAATTTAACTGTTGTTTTATGCGGTTATATACACATGAATTTGACATGTGTTTCAAAACGCTTTTTTGCATTTTTTAATTATCAACTTTCTTACCCTACAATTGTATTAAGTTAATTTTATTGAGTATGATTTTAAAATATATTATTTGAATTAACTTTGTTTTTTTTGCTCTGGCTATTCAAAACAAGCAAACGTAAGTGTAATCTTCAGTTTTTATGCATCAGTGACAGGCAGTTTTGGCTTTTTTTTTGCTACTAACCTTTACTTTTAGGTATCAGATAAACCGTCCTCCAATATCCTCCAAACATTTGATTATGTAAATCGGATGCTTAATGTATCTTAACTGCAATTTATCATAAATATTTTGCAACTTTTTGCAACTAATAAAGTTATAACAAATAACTCATACTCAATTCATAGTATTTATTGCAAAAACATGTTTTTCATAAGTTCTTAAAACTCAAATATTTTTCATGACTTTATAACTGCAAATTAATTATGCAAGATTTTTTTTACCAAAGGTTTCAATAATAATTATTAGTTATATATATGATACTTGTTGATATGGTATCTTTTTCCCTCCATCCCTCCTCCCCCGCCTTCTTCCTTTTCCTCCTTAAAAAAATATTTTTATAACCTTTTCAGTATATCTAATGCTTTTACATATAGTGTATGCACTAATAATATTTTACAGACACTTGTCCGCAAGATGCAATAACTTCAATTTTGTTTTTAGATGAAATAATTTGATCTTTTCAACTCTTTCAAAGATAATAAAATTTCTATTCAAGATACTGAGAAATCATATATTCATTTGCTAACATTCTTTGAGTTATCTCTTGATCAGAACAATGAAATTGTTTGAAGATCAAAACTTATGAACATTTTAGCACATCCTAAATATCGCTGGAATGTCTGTAAACGCAGAGAATCTTTATTTATTAAAAACAATACTAAATGGCTTGATAATGAAATTAATTTAAATGATTTTGCTGCAGGCAAAATAACCATACCATCAAATTCTCAATCTACTTCCAGCGCTGGTCGACCAACAATTACTGACTTTCAAGAGTGTTCTTCAAGAACTAAGTATCGACGTGTTAATAAACTCAAAAAAAGTCACTCGCCAAATGAGCTAATATTTGCTTCAAAAGTTTCATTAAATAAAGAAGGAAAAATAGAAAAAGCTAAAGCAATCAACAAAATATATTTAGATAAGAATGTAGATTCTTTGATGCTTTCTGGAAATGAAGCATTGTCGTTGATGCTAGATTCAAATATGACCAAAGCTGCGTTTCAACTCCATAGAAATGCAGCAATTGAAAAAAGAATGCAACCTGTATCCTCCATATAACAATATAAAATCATCAAAACTTTTGTGCTACCCTAATAACATGATTTTTACTGACTATACTGCAAGTATACCACTGCAAAGTTTATGTGACCATACAGCTCAAAGACTTTGTCAAGTTCAAAATGAGGTTTAATGAATGCTAGAAACGTTTGACCTGGTATCTCTTCATTATAAAGCAGGTTTTGATGGGTCTACTAGTCAAAGTATATATAAACAAAAAATGTCTGTTGAAAGTTTTCACGACTTGAAAAGAGAAGAATCATTGTTTCTAACTTGCCTGGTTCCACTTCAGATTACAACTTATGTTAGAGAAACCCTAACTGTCATTTGGAGAAATCCAAAACCTTCTTCCACTTTATATTGCCGACCTTTAAGATTTAAATTTGAAAAAGAAACAACTGATTTATTACTTATTAAAGAAGCTACTTTGAAAGACGAGATCTTAAATCTTGTAAAAACTTTTATTCAGTTATCTAATGGCAAGCTGGATGAGCTTCAATATGGATTATCTACACTTCATGCATGGATAAGATTTTTTGAGTGTCTCATACATATTTCATATAAGATACCAATAAAAAAATGGCAAGCAAGAGGAGACGTAGAGAAATCTCTTGTTAAAGAGCAAAAAATGAAGATACAAAAAGAATTTTAACACAAAATGGGACTTATTGTTGACTACCCAAAATGTAAAGGATCTGGAAACTCAAATGACGGCAATACTGCTCGAAAAGCTTTTTCAAATGAAGACTTGTTTGCTGATATTACAGGAATAAACAAGGAACTAATTGTAAAGTTGCATATAATCCTAATTTGTATATCAAGTGGATTTCAAATAGATACTAGTAAGTTTTACTTACTTTGTCTGGAGACCGCAAAACTCTACTCATGCTTGTACCATTGGTATTACATGCCTCTGAGTCTTCACAAGATCTTAATTCATGGAGCAGAAGTAATAGAAAATCTATTCTTACCAATAGGTCTATTTAGTGAAGAAGCTCAAAAAGCTAGAAATAAAGAACTTAGAAAATATAGGGAACATCATTCCTGTAAAAATTCAAGAACAAAGACAAACGAAGATGTAATGAAAAGACTTTTATGTACATCTGATCCAGTTATTTCATCTAATAGAAAAACTGTTTCATCTGTAAAAAAGAAATTTCCTCCGGGTGTTGTTGAACTTTTTATTTGCGAGAATTCTACGTTCTAGAATATAGATCTAGTTCGTAATTTTTAATGGTAATTAAACTTAAAAATAAACTTTTTTAGCAATATATATGAGCTTGATATTCATTTTAGATGGTTTGTATAAATAGTTTATAACAGTTCTAATGAAAAAAATTTAAAATAATTTTGGCACAAAAAACGCGATTTTATCCCACTGTGCCATGGTATAAATTTGCTTGAAAGTATATAAATTTAAGATCTGTTAAATATAAAGGTTCTATTAATAAGTCTTCATTTGCAAAAATTGATTTATTCCTATACTTTATAGAAAATTATCTTGAAGCGTTAATACATTTTTATGTATTTTTATGCAATAAAAAACGATTTAACCTTCTTAATAAAATAAAAAATTTTCCTAAAGTATGATATTTTTTTGTATTACATTATTTCATATTTTTCTTTTATATTTTTATTTAAATTAAACCCACTGATATTATATGGTTGAAGTAAAAGAGATTTACAACGAGTTGTATAAAAACAAGTTAAAAGACAAGCATCATTATGTCTGATTTAATCAGTATACAATTTTTGAGAACATAATTGTTTTCTTTTTAAGTTACATATGATATTTCATTACTATAAAATTATTTTAATAATATTATAAATATTAATTCATGAATAACACATTTTCTTTTAAAAAGAAAATGTGTTATTTTTGATGTCAATTGTTATTGATCAACAATAACAATTGACATCAAAAACATAACATAGACAAATATTATTTTTTAAATATTATAATCTAATATATTATACTCGTCTTATATCTTAATATAATAATATCGGTATACTGTTAATAAAACATTATTTTATAATAATAACAATAATAATGATAATAATATGATAAAAAATAACCTTAAGGAAAAAGAGAAGACTTTATTCCATCTGAGCTACCAACTCTTTGAGCGGTTTTTCCAAAAGCTATACTCATTAAAGAGTTGTAAGAAAAGAAAGTATATCCATTAGATGATTTGGTTAGGGAAATAAGATTTGAAGTTGTTAAATAATGGAAAAAAGTAAAGTAGATTTTTCATCTACAGTTACTTTTACAGATAAGCCCATTTTGAGAAAGATCAAAAAAGTTTATGATGATCTTAAAGATATTTGCAGAAAAAGATTACCAAAAAAATTAACCAAAAAAAAAAAGATTAACCAAAAGAAATTGATAAAATAATGAAGTCTATGTCACTACCGTTGATATAACTAACTGCAAATGTGCAATTTTATTCTATAATGAATCAAGTTGTCTGAGAAATAAATATATTCCGAAAAAAAAGTTCATATTGATTGTCAATGTGAAAAATCAGTGAGAATTTCTATAACAGAATTAAAATTTATTTACTCGCAGAGTAATAAATTTTTATTAAAATTTTTGATTTTTATAAAAAATCAAAAATTAAGCCTGCTAAACATACAGCAAATAAAATATTTCAATGGTCTATTTTGCATGGTGTTGAACATAGATTAAAGTTCATTGGTTTTGATAGCACAACTACAAATACAAGTCATAATGGAGGTGTTGTTCATTATTTGAAGATTAGATTAGAAATATAGGGTGGCTAATATGTCCTCTTCACACAAACAAACTTTGTGTTTAGATTTAAATTGAAGAGCTTGATGGGAAGACAACCTCAAAAACAGGGTTTTCTGTGTCTATTGGTAAGTTGCTTTTCAAGGTTACTGAAATGGAAAGAAATTAAAGTTGAAAGCCACTATCTATAGGTCTTGGTTTAATAGAACTGGATAAGGAAATAATAAAAGAGATCTTTAGATCAGAAATATGCATATAAAAAATGCCAGACAATAATTTCAACAACTCTTACAAAGGTTTGGCAAACCAAAAACTAGGCACTATAGTTTATTTAAGGTGGCTCAATACAGGCTCTTTCTTACTTTTATTGTGGAAAAGCAAGAATGGGTTAGAAAAAGATGACCTAAGAAACCTATAATTAATTGTTAAAGTTCTTGTATCAGTATACTACTTTATGTTATTCCAAATCAAAGTGAAGCATAGCTGGATAGAAGGGCCATGTCACATTTTGAACTAACTCACCATTATCAAACTTCAAAATAAAAATGAACAAAAGGTTATTGAAAAAAATTTACATCATCAACATAGAACTATCATTCTGAAATCTTATTGCAGATATTACTTTGCAGCCAATATAAAATTGAAAGAGAATTTGCTTTTAACAAAATTTTTGAAATTAGAAATAATGAGGAAATGGGAACTCTAGCTCCTAGAACATAAAAGTTTTCTTATTTAAACCTGTTTGCAACCAAATTGATTGAGTTAATAACACGGGTAGAGGCCTATGAACAAGCTGTCAGATGAACATTAGAGAACTGAAAAAATCTGTATTTTTCTATGATAGTTCCGTATTTCCCTGTTCACACACAAGGAATTGAGAGGGCAGTTAAAGAGATAAAATTAACTTTATCTAACCTCAATAATATATTAGTTGTTGAAAATGTAAAAAAGTTATTCATTTTTAACAACTAATATATTATTTATTTATACAAAAATGTATCAGTGTCACTATCTTCAAAACAAGACTATAACTAAAGGTAACCAGCAATGTATAATAAAGCCATTTTAACAACATTTTAACAAGCCATTTTAAGCTAGATTCTAATATCCTCAAATAATCAAATAGTTTAATTTCATTTTGCATTAACTGCCTCAACGACCAACAACGACCAACATCAAGTTTATGAAAGTCTAAACTATATTTTAGAAGTAGTTTTGAGCATTTAATTTTAGTTTTGTTGAACCATAATAAAATATGCACCACCAGCACCCTGACACAACTTACTAAAAGTTTATTCAACAGGGTCAAATGTAAATTCACCAAGCTTTACAAATTTGTGTGATGTTTTCTAACAAATATTTAATTTAACTAACCTTTTAAATGTATAGGATATTGCTTTGGATGTTTCGAGAATCAGTGTTTTATATATTTTGTTCCTGTAATGGCAATTCAGATCTTTAAACATTTTTGAAAAAGAAATTTGTTGCAGGCAAAGATCATCAGGTGATACAATGACAAAACACAATGGGTCTTCTAACCTTTTATCATCATCATGTTTGTAAACAATAATAATTTTCCTGGCATCAATAAACATTTTAAAACAACAAAACAGTTCCTTTAAAATTGATTTGGATGACATTAGGATGTGTTAATAATGCAGAAAGAGTTTCTTCACAAAAAAAATCTCAAACAGAAAGAAACATTTTGTCACTCAACAGGCTTTGGAAAATTTGTCACAAATGTATTACAATTACAAATAAATAGTGTTGAAAATTTCCACAAAATTTCGGGAAACTTTCAACCATAATATTTTGCAAAACAAGTAACAGAAGAAATAAGAAAAAAACAAATTAATAGTTTGTTTGTTCTGATACTTGCTCCGTAAATTATTAGATTAAAAAATTTCCGGAAATTTTGCAGAAACTTTTAACACTACAAATAAATACATAAACTTGAATAAAATGTTTTTAACATATACTTTTATTATTTTTTATGTTTGAAAAATTAATTTGAATTTTACCATATGAAGAGACATCATCATAGATCTCAGCTAAAAATAATGGGAAACATAACTAAATATGCTAAAAAAGTTATTTAAGTTAAAGTAAAACATATTATTAACTATAGAGAATAAAAAAATAGAAAAATAAATATAAAACATATTATTTAACAAAGTCAAAACTTTTTGTAGAAATGAGATGTCAAAGGTTAGGTAATTAAATAACCAAAAACTTTTGTTCTCAAAAAAGCTGTTCCTTTAAAAAAGTTAAAAGAGTTTATGCAGTTAGAAATAGCACTCACCCTGAAGGAAGAAAAACAAAAAGTTAAGTGAGGATTATATTCACACTGTCAAGATGAAACAAAAGCATCCATGCTTTTACAAATTTAGGATGTTTTAATCGAGATGCTATCTTGGACAGAGAGACAAATATAATCAGCCCAAAAAATTAAAAAAGGAATCCCAGTCAACCTCTGTAGTAATTATGGTAATAATATGGTGAATCTGTGGTAAAAGTCTGTTGAATGTCAGGTCTCGTTATCCTGCTACTGGCAACACAGTGGCGTGCTGGCTCCAGAGGCTATTCGAGAATCCCACTTGGGATTATCACTATTTATCTTAAAAGGGCCTTTATTTTGAATTTTTATACTCTTTACTATTACACTCTAAGCAATAGTTTCTTAAGGTCATCCCACGATGCATCAACAACAAAATTATCATCATTTTCCTTTAACTCTATTTCTTAAGTTTATTAACAAGTCCAATTATTTCTTATGTTTTTCCATATATAAACAGAATCATAAAGTAAAAAAATTTGCATCTTTAGTCAACCATGAAAATTACATCTTTAGTCAACCATGATTTATCTACAACATTTTCAAAAAGAGAGAAAAACTGAACATTGATTTTATTATTGTCACATAGACCTGCAATGCAGCTTACATTTGCATTAGAAATTGATCTAAGTATAGAATTAACTACTTCATACTCAAAATCTGAGTGAAGACAACATATTGGAATCACACAAACTATAAAAGTTGATCCACCTAAAAAACAAATTTAACTATAACAGCTAATATTGTTTTTGCTGATTTGTTTGGTTGATAAACTGATTTTCCAAAAAGGTTCTCCACTATGTTAAGTTAATGAAGCTTTAACATCTACTTTAACATCTTCTACTATCAAGTTTATGAAAGTCTATTTTAAAAGTAGTTTTGAGCATTTAATTTTAGTTTTGTTGAACCATAATAAAATATGCACCACCAGCACCCTGACACAACTTACTAAAAGTTTATTCAATAGGGTCAAATGTAAATTCACCAAGCTTTACAAATTTGTGTGATGTTTTTAACAAATATTTAATTAAACTAACCTTTTAAATGTATAGGCTATTTTTTTTTTTTTTTATTTTAGTTCACCTCCTCAAGGCTGAGAAGGCCACTACAGACGAGGAGGCTACTTATTTGTGGTTATAACCCTCTCTCAACTCTATAACTCCGAAACACGAACCTTGACGAGCAAGGCCGCTGCGCGGAGAAACGAGTTGAGCGCGGTACTACCAGGGACGTGGTGGGGATCGAACTCGGAACCACTCGTTTATGAAGCGAGCGCTCTACACCACTACCGCATTATTGCTTTGGATGTTTCAAAAATCAGTGTTTTATATATTTTGTTCCCATAATGGCAATTCAGATCTTCAAACATTTTTAAAAAAGAAATTTGTTGCAGGCAAAGATCATCAGGTAATTCAATGACAGAACACAATGGGTCTCTTAACCTTTTATCATCATCAGGTTTGTGAACATTAATAATTTTCCTGGCATCATAAAACATTTTAAAAAACAAAACAGTTCCTTTAAAATTGATTTGGATGATATTAGGATGTGATGATAATGCAGAAAGAGTTTCTTCACAAAAAAATCTCAAACAGAAAGAAACATTTTTTCACTCAACAGGCTTTGGAAAAATTGTCACAAATGTATTAATCCACTATGTTAAGTTAATGAAGCTTTAATATCTACTATCAAGTTTATGAAAGTCTAAACGTGAAGTTTATGAAAGTCTAATTTTATCTCCACTATGTTAAGTTAATGAAGCTTTAACATACACTTCATCTACTATTAAAACACACCGTCGTTGGCGTTTTGTAAGTTTGCTAAATACACATAGAACAAATTCACCATTGTTCACCTTACAAGCTTTTAATTTCAATTTTAGTAGAGTAAAAACACTGGGAAGCTGATATTCATTTTTGATGTTTGTATCAAGTGCTCTTGAAACAGCAAAATATTCAAAAGCACAAACTATAGAATGCAATGTATCACCAAAACTTTTTCATAGATAATAAACTGTCTGTAAGAACTTGTTTTTTTTCTCAATAGTTTGAAATTAGTCAAATATCTTTTAGCTTCAACCAAACTCAACCATTTATTTAACATAGCTACATAGTTTTTGACAAACTTAATACATAATATAAGCACACACAATGTTATGTTTTAATTTGTAAAGAAACATTGAGTATAAACCTAATAAAAAATGAAGATAAATAAATCGACAAAAAATTTTTTTTTAACAATTTTACTAACTTTAACAAAATTATCTTGGTAAATCAAAGTAAAAATCAATAGGTTGAAAGTTTTTTTATCTCATTCATATACAACTAATAATTTTAGTAAATCTTTAAGTATTTTTTTTAAGCTTATTATAATGCAAATTTTCCATCACTGTAAAAGTTGATCAGCTTGTACATTTCATGCACTGGAAATTGCTGAAGATATAGTCCTTAATTTTGGTGGTGCAGTTGGTACAAGGCTGGACTTAACACAATGAATTTTTAGCACAAACAACAGTTTAGCACAAACAACATTAGTTATATTTGGTATTAGGAATGTTACTTCTTGGATTAGCATATAGCCACTTTTTGCATTTTTCCGGTAAACTGTTAAAACCACATTTTTTTGTGTCAGTTCAATAATTAGTAGAGCAATTAGTAACACAACGTTTCAAAGACATAATAAGTTTTGTCTTACAAAACAATTTATTTTTGTTAACACTAAGAAAGTCTACATAGACTGCACAAACTAACTTTGGTAAATTCTTCTGGTAAAAAGTTTAGTAAAATCTTCTTTAATTCTTTGGTAAAAGTTTTGTAAAGTCTTTTGAAAACTTGGCCTTTAATTTTTTTTATGGATTACACGTTAATAGGCTTTGATTTCAGATAGTCGTGATATAGATGATACAATAAGAAATATTATTTAGCATTACATTTGTCGATTGCAAAAATAATTAAAACTATCTTACTTAAATAACTTTAATTATTATTAATATCAAATTAAAAAAATAAATATAGTACCCAACTCGCTGAAGTTGAATACAAATCTTTTTGTTCCAGCAGGACCAATAAAAGAATCAAAGACTTTTGTTCTCCAAAAAGCTTTTAAAAAAGTTCAAAGAATTTATGCTGTTAATAAATAGTACCTACCCTTAAGATAGATAAGTGAAAAGGTAAGTGAGCTTTTTATTTACACTGTCAAGATAAAACAAAAAACATCAATGCTTTTACAAATCTAAGATATTTTAAACAAGATGCTAACTTTCACAGAGAGACAAATATCATCAGCCCAAGGAAATTAAAAAAGAAATCCAAGTCAGCCTCAGCAATAAATAGAGCAATAATATGGTGAATCTATTGTAAAAGAATCACAAGATGAAAATTTAGTGGAATAATGGCATACTTAGAACTACCTAAATCACAACAAGTAATAACTGAACATAAGATAGGATCAGTGTTAAGTCAAAAATTATTACGGATTACACATTAAGAGACCTTGGTTTCAGATAGTCGTGATATTGATGATACAATAAGAAACAATGTTTTAGTATTACATTTGTCGATTGCAAAAAAAAAAATTTATTTAATATAGATAACTCTAATTATTAATGTCAAATTAAAAATATATATATAGTACCCAGCTCGCTGAAGTTGCACTCAAATCTTTTTGTTCCAGCCGAACCTGCAACTTGGTCTACATTAAAAAATAAAATAAAAAGTTGATTAAAAATTATCATCACTAAAGTTATCAATTACAAATAAATACGTAAACTTGAATAAAATGTTTTTAACATATACTTTCATTATTTTTTTATGTTTGAAAAATTTATTTGAATTTTACCATATACAGAGACATCATCATAGACCTCATCTAAAAATAATAGGAAACGTAACTAAATATGCTAAAAAGGTTATTTAAGTTAAAGTAAAACACTTTATCAACTATAGAGAATAAAAAAATGGAAAAATAAATATAAAACATATTTTTTAACAAAGTCAAAACTTTTTGTAGAAATGAGATGTCAAAGGTCAGCTAATTAAAGAACCAAAGACTTTTTTTCTCCAAAAAGCTCTTTTAAAAAAGTTGAAAGAATTTATGCGGTTAGAAATAGCACTCATCCTGAAGGAAGAAAAACAAAAAGTTAAGTGAGGATTATATTCACACTGTCAAGATGAAACAAAAGCATCCATGCCTTTACAAATTTAGGATGTTTTAATCAAGATGCTATCTTGGGCAGAGAGACAAATATAATCAGCCCAAAAAATTAAAAAAGAAATCCGAGTCAACCTCTGTAGTAATTATGGTAATAATATGGTGAATCTGTGGTAAAAGTCTGTTGAATGTCAGGTCTGGTTATCCTGTTACTGGTAACACAGTGGCGTGCTAGCTCCAGAGGCTATTCGAGAATCCCACTTGGGCTTATCGCTATTTATCTTAGAAGGGCCTTTTTTTTTAATTTTCATACTCTTTACTACATTTTGAAAATGATTTACAAATGATATTTATATGCTTTATTTTTAATTCCACAATTTAAATTCTTTAAAAAATCTCTGATTGGAATTGTTGGACTTCAAGCGCATATATATTAGTATTTTGCATAACAAAATGCAACCGCTTGTAACTTTTGCCTCAAAACAAAGTCGATATTGGAAAAAATAATTGATCGTTATGTTACTTAAATCGCTTATTATATCAGTCATTATATAGATAAATTTATTTAAGTTTATATTATTTATATAGAAAAAATTATTCAAGCCGATGATTATTGTGAGAAATAATTGTGTTCAATTTTAATTTATGGAAAAATATTCATATTGATAAAATTTTTGTTAAATTAGAACGATTAATTGTTTTTTCCTAAACAAAAATTTAAACGTTTTTAAATATAAATAATTTGTATGAGTTATATTTGCTCTTATTGTATGTACTACTGCTATTTAAAAAGTATTAAAATATTTTTTATATATATACTCATAAATAAAAAAAGCATTTTATTTCTATTTGAAAGTATTCCGGATTCATTCATTTCAGGTACTGTAAATACATTGAAACTAATGTTTAATGTTATAAACTTTAGTAACCACTTTTTTTTTCAAAGAACATAAAAACCGTGTTTGTTGTAATTATAGCTTCTTTTTTTTTTAAATTTGAAATAGAATGGAAAATCTTGAAAATTTTATACATTCAATTTGAATTTCAAGTTGATAAGATCGTAAGGACTTCTTGGGGCGCAAAAAAAAAAAAAATTGTTGTATCATTGTTTTTGTATTGCAAATAAACATAAACAAAATATATACTTTTTATATAATAAACAATATATATATATATATATATATATATATATATATATATATATATATATATATATATATATACAATTTTTTTAAACAATAAAGTGGAAATTGAGGCATTTTTGCAAAATACAGAAAAAAGAGCCCTTAATAAAGCCTTTGTTAATTCATTCCAACCAATAACTTACAAAAGATATGTATATGATACCCATGCTCGCTTCGATTCGAAAGAAAAACAAGAACACTTTTGCTTAAAACTTTAAATGAACAAACTTCCTCCATAAAATATACTGTTGAACTTGAAAACGAAAGAAAATAACTAAACTTTTGAGATATTTCTATTACAAATACAATGAACGGATTTTATGAATTTCAAGTACACCGTAAGGATGCGATAACCAATGTTCAAATAAAACCAAACTCTAACATCAACCCAAGCATAATCACTGGCGCCTTTAAAGGATTTCTATGTAGAGCAAAACAAATCTGCTCTAAAAAACATCTCTCACAAGAAATCTGTTTCCTCATAAATACATTCTTTCAAAACAGTTATAACAAAAGTTATAATCTTATTAAAATAACCAAAAACTATTTAGACCGCATTTCAAAAAATACACTATCTAAACAATTGGATAAGCAATTTGTTAAACTACCTTGTATACCTATTATTAGCCCTAAACTCCAACGAGAATTTAGAAAACAAAACATCAGAGTTATATTTACTTCAGCCCCCAATTTAAATAACATACTATGCAATAACAAAACAAAACTACCTCCGAACTCAAATCCGGGTGATTACAAGCTTCAATGCTCATGCGGAAGTATATATATTGGTGAGACCAAAAAGAAAATCTCTTCAAAAAGTGCGGAACACCAAAGAGCCTGTAAAAATCAAAAATGGTCGAGTTCAGGAGCCACGGAACATTCTAGAACATGCCATGGTACTTTTGATTGGTTGAATCCTAAGACCTCGGCAAACATTCCAGAATACAATATAAGAAAAGTTAGCGAATCCTTGGAGATAAATAAAGCATAAGTTCGACACAAGATAGGTATTGGGCAAACTTCTCTAAATAGAGATGACAGGGATAATGTGAAAACAAAAACTTGGGGACCAATTTTGACAAAAATTTAACTGACGTCACTTTTATATTATTTGATTGGTTTTTATATTTTACGCTTTTTAATGTCTTCTTTTTTAAACGATTGGTTTTTTGTTATTTTGTAACATTTTTTGATTACCTGATGATAAATATATATATACATATATATATATATATATATATATATATATATATATATTTGCTTTTTTGAGCCAGCATGCCCCTGTGGTAACATGTACCCAGTACAACCAACTTTATGTCCTGCTGCCTTGTAAGAGACACTTTTTTAGGCAAAGGCTAAGAGAAGCCGACTCCGACATAAAACACCCCTCTGCCTTTGGGCTCTTGGTTTAGAGGTGGTGTCTAGATAAAAATACTCATCTTAGGCAGATGTTAAACGCATCCGGCTGCTGTCTTGTAGTAGGTTTCCTAGGCCAAGACTTAAGGGGTAAACAGATTCTACCTGTTGACCAGTCTCGCACCCCTTCTATATCTATTAGGCTGATGCTGATGTATTTTTAATACATTGTTTCCAGTTTAGGATGTTAAGGCCACATTTGGAGCCTTTTTTACGGATTGAGGATTATTAATAATAATGAGGCGATTGCTTAGACTATTAAATAGTGTACTGAGTACTATATATGCTTTGAGTCAAGCTCATTTAAAAATTTAAAATGACTAAAGTACCAAAAACTATAAAACACAAAAAACTTCATCATCATGTTCTCTAAACCTATCAATCAATGTCTTTTTTCTGATCCTAGTCAGTGCTCAGTTTCTGCAAAGACACTCTTAGGTGCTTCTGATCACAGTTTGATCTCTTTAAAACTATTACCTCATTCTTCTTTATCATCAGAATCCCCACAAAACCATTTGAAAAATTTGTTTGTTGTCTCCTGCGCTTCTTCACTCATCATTTTAATTGGCAGTGACATTCTATTTATGATGACTGGGCCGTGGATCAGCAGTTTGGTTGATCAACAACAAGGCCCATCTGTTGAAGAAAAACTTGTTGGATGTAAGACTTTTTTTCAGCAACTTGTGCTTTGACTTCTGCTGTTCTTCCTTGCCACTTTTTGATAGGCAACTTGTAACTAATATGCAGAAAACATTCAAAACATCGAATCCAGCAATGCAGTGTAGATAAACCATACTGCAAGCCTTTAGCCTGGTAATTTCTTATGCTGGCATCAATGTTGTTTATCTCTTTTGGTGAGCATCCACAGATAGAACAACACTGACTTAAGTTAGTGACCTCAGAAAAAGCTGTGTGTACTTTTCCATCAATCATTGTTATTTCAATCCCATGCTTTACTTGAAGTTCTTTTCCATTGTTTAATATACTTTTTGTACAATTTAAATTCCTTATTTCTTCTTTTAGTTGAGCTTCTTCAGAGATTATAATATCTTTAGACTTTTTTTCAAACTGAAAACGCAAAGGGCGACAATACAGAGTTGATGATGGTTTTGGGTTTCACCACAAAGTTGTCTTTTTTCCACCAGCAAATGAGCTCAAGTCAAGTGGTACTATGCAAGTTAAAAACAATGACTCTTCTATTTGTATATTATGGATACCATCTTTAGACACTGTCTACTTATAAACACTTTGTCCTGTTGAGCCATCCTGCCTTGTGTCTTAAAGTAGCAAATATGGTTGTATCACCAGCAATTGTTTAAATAACTTCATTCTGTACTTGACATACTCTTTGTGCAGTGTAGTCGACCAAGCTCTGCATTGAGATTTTAGCAAAATAATCATCTCTCTCTATTTCATTTGGATCGCAAGATAATTTTGCTGCCTTTATTTTGTGATATGAAGGATAAAGTTCACAGTTTTTTTCATTTGGATGTAGTTGATATCCATCTTTGGTCATATTTGTATCTAAAAGTAAAGCTAGAGCCTCATTGCCAGATAGTTGTTGAGATATTTTGTTACTATTGTCAAAAATATTCTTTACAGCATGTACCTCATCAAATTTATTTTTAAGAGAAACATTTGCTGTAAAAAGTAGTTCAATAGATGAATGCCCATGTTGTAGATAGTTGGTACGCCAGTACTTTGATCAAAGTGAACAGTCATTAAAATTCTCAATTGAAGGCCTGCCACGTGTTACTTTATCTTGTTTCACAGGAATATCAGTAAAAACATCAATCTCTGTCTGTAGTCACTCTTTATGCTTTTTTTCAAAACAAATACGGTTACTTTTTAAGTCCTGCCATCTCTTTCTTATATGAATTAGCAATGTATCCAGCTTAGGGTTAGGGTTTACCAGTTTACCATAAAATAATTTACCGGTACGTGCATGTAAGGCATCTGTGCACAAGATGACTCTTTTCTCTATGAGCTCCTGTTTGGTAAATGTCATTCTTGTTTACTACATCATTTTTACTATCTGAAGCTTTGACTTCGCTATATTCATTTTCATTGTTGTTATTCATAAAAGCCATTCGACATAAGCCAGAATCTATCAAATATAATCAAAGTATTTTTAGTTCTTGGGCAAGAGCAACACAATCAATCCTGTTCAACAAAGGGGTTCTTGAAAAATATGGGTTGAAATTGTGTGCATTAATTTCTTCATCAGTCTTAGTAAGTGGCATGTTTGGACATACTATTGAACACAATATATTTAAATCTTCACATCTTTTATCATTAAATCTGTTGCGCATCTCTGTCACAATATTATTGTATATTGTAGAACTTATTTCTTTAAATGCCGATCTTGGAAATGCATATAACTGTTTCATACCAACACTTCCACCGCCGTTTATGTAGACTACCATTAGACATTCCAAACTATTTTGCATCTCTGCATTTTGCGGATCTAACTTCATGAGTCTGTATATATTTCTTTGAAGTAACTATAAATATAGTAGTTAGCATGCATACTTTTATAAAATTCTAAAGTATTTATAAAAAATTTTTATAAAACAAAAACATGCGGTAGATAGTATGAGTTAAATATTTATAAATTTATAATAAAATATGCACATTTAAAATAATTTAAAAATAATTTTGATGAATAAAAAAATGGCAAACGAGAAATATATTTTTACCTTGTAATACCATTCAGCATATCTCCAAAAAGCTTCAAAATTTTTCCCTGCATCTTCCAATTTTAACAATGTTACAGAGATCAACTGATTAACACTAGAATAGTCACTAGAATATCACAAAACTAGAATATCACAAAACTGCATTATCGCCATTAACTGATCCACATAAGACATCATCTGTGAATATATTAAAGCTAAAACTATAGTTTCTTTACGTAGAATTTGTTGAAGAGCGCGAAAGCATTTCCTCTTGTTTCCACTTCGAAATTAGTCAGAAGCAATTACGTCTAAAGTAACAATCAATTGAACAATTAGTCCGTCATTAACTTGCTTCTCAGCATCCTCACCATTGTATCGACTCACCAAACTAGTTATAGCCTTACATCTACCGTGCCACTTGTGTGTTAAGAACTTAGTCAGTTTTTTACTTCCACCATGGTTATGTTTTCTATCCTATTTACTGTACTCACAAATACTGTGCATCTCTTATAACCTGCGTTTACAAAATTAAATAGATTTTGAAGCAAAAAGAACATCTGCTTAGTAGCTTCACGAAAATGGTCAACAAGTTTTGTCATTACTAATGCACCATCGAAACAGTGTGCAATGCAGTTAGCTTTCCAGTCAATGTTTTGTCCAGCATGTTTGATATATCTGAAAATAAATTAGTTGCTATTCCACGCAAGATTACGCATATATCAATCAACCTCTATTCAATAAGGTTATAAAGCGGAACATATGAATCTTGTCCATCAATTGTTTCTTGGTGTTGTTTTCAAATGCTACAAATGACAAGACATAACTGGTTGCAAAGAGCAGTATCTGTTGTTGAATCAGCTTGAATACTGAAAACGCCATTTTTATTTATTAGGCTGATAATTCGCTTTTGTATTTCAATAGTAAAAACATTCAGTATTGCATCAAAGGTGTTGCTGTTCATCCAGGTAATTTTTGCCCCCCTGCCAACTGCAACATATTTTTCATCATTCTTGTGTTTTTTCGGTTTCTTTTTAATTGCTGATAGCTGCCTCAAGTGCTCATTAAGGGATCAACAGTTAAAAGATTTCAAGATAGGATCAACAGTTAAAAGCAGTTTTAACAAAGCTTGAATGTTTCCATTATGCAGATAAGATTGCAAAAGCGCAGTAACATTTTCGTTTCGATGCCCACGCCATGGTAGCCCTTGAATAATAAGAGTTCAAAATGGTTTAATAATGCTTTTAAGAACAAAGCAGTTTTGTTCAACAGCTGTTTTAATGCATTTTCCTGCTTTAGTAAATGTTTCCTGCTTTAGTAATGTTTGAAGCATTTTCCTGCTTTAATAAATGTTTAGTAAATGTGTCAAGTGCTGCAGAGTGGGATATTGATACTTCATGTCTGTTAATGTTGTGAAGATGGTGCAATCTCCCAGATGAGTCAAGTGAACATTCAGTCACAAACATGTTGTTGGCATTGCTATTAAAGCAAACACATACACTGCAAAAAAACATTTCTCGTTTCTTGTCAAAGCTGAGCCAGGTGCGAACAGTTTCATCTGGTTTGTTATCAATGTTGCATTTATAAACTTTTGATACTGTAATTTTTACAGAACTAGGTTGAGTAGGATGAGTTACAAAACTTACCTCTTGGCCGGTTAGTGGCCTTTCCCAAAGTTTACTTAAAACATCAACGGTATCAAGCGTTTCTACTGACTTCGTTGAATTAAAAAAGTATGGACTACCAATACTGCCCAACGATGTTGATATTGTGAAGTCAACTAGATTACTACTGTCAGAAAGCTCATCAATAAGATTTCTCAGTGGTTGTGACTTCTCTTCCGAATCAAAAGATGCATTATTTGTTGATGTCGACAAGAACAATCCAGAAAGAGTTTTTTGTCCAGATTGCAAATTCTTTAAATCAGATCCTAATTTATCTTTTTTCTTTTCCCACCCCAATTTTTGCTATTTCATATTTTTCTGGAATGAAAGATGTATAATTTCATTAAATAACTATAAAAACATCAAATATTAACATTATCTCTAGCTATAAATGTTATGTTTATATTATTGCTTTGGCATAGCTATATATATATATATATATATATATATATATATATATATATATATATATATATATATATATATATATATATATATATATATATATATATATATATATATATATATATATATATATATTATAATAAATACGTCTTTGTCCTTTGTTCGATTATCAGTAATTTCTGTATTCAGCTTGTTTACTTTACTAAGTTTGTTTTTCTGTTGAAACTAAGTTTAATTTTATAAACCTTAATAATTGCTTTTTTTTTCAAAGAAGATAAATTGAAAATCTATGCACGTTGTAATAAAAGCACATTTTTTTGTAAGATTTGCCATAAAATTACACCCCACAATCAATTAAAATAACTTGTTAAACTGCTTTTTAAAAAATATGAGTCCACAAATTTTCATAGAAAAAACATATCATGTAATATATTTAATTAGATTGAAGGGTGGGAGAACAGCAAATACATTAAAACTAATATTTAACATTAAAAACTTTAGTAAACACATTTTATTTTAAGAACATAGTTTTAATTATAGCTTTTTTTTTAAGATTTGACAGAGAACCAGGCCTTGTTTGTTACACATATAGTTTGTTTTACGCATATAGTTTGTTTTAACAACTTGACCACGGCTCTTTGTAAGTTTTAATAATTAGCGCGTTTAAAAAATGCGTTAAAAAAAAAACAACAAAGCAAACTATAATTAAAATAAATAATCCATAAACTGAAAAGAGAATAAAATTCTTAAAAATATATATAATACAAAAATTAAGCTAAAAAAATAAAATATTTAAAGAATGATAAAATAAACAAAGGAAGAACCAGAAAAAAAATCAAAACATTAATGTAAACTTAATTATAAGCGAAAGTAAAATAAAAACATCACAGATCTAATAATCTTTATTATTCCTTCCCATGAATAATAAAGATATTTATTATTCATGACTTTATTATTCCTTCCCATGAATAGGCTAATACAAAGGAAGACCAATAGTGAGGGAAAGGATCATGAGGACGTCTTCCCCCTCCCCTCCCCTCCTCAGATTTTTTATTTATTTTTTTAGAAATTAATGTTTAAAAACTTTGCGTGCATTTCTTTCTGTCTGTCTTTTAAGAAATGCGGGCATTTCTTAAAAGACAGACAGAAAGAAATGCACGCAAGAAAAACAAACATTGATTTTTGCGCTAGAAAGAAAAACAAACATTGATAAATGCGCGCAGAAAAACAAACATTGATTTTTCAAAGCAAACGCATTACTTCAGCATTTTTTTTCATTTTTGCGATCAATAATTTTTTGTTTATTATAAAAAACACATATTTAAAATGAAAAACAATTAATTTCAGAGTCTTAAAAATAACGCCAAAAAATAATTACTTTTTTCAATTGCGTCACTTTTAAGTAAAAAAAGAAAGTAATTGTATTTTAGCATGGTTTTTGCATGCGTTCACAAAAGCATTTATAATTTTACTTAAAATGAATGTAAAAACTTCGAAAGAAACCATGCTTTAGCATTTCAATTCTTTTCTTTTATTGAAGAAAGTGATCGTAAAGTTTAAGTATGATTTCTTTTATGTTTTTTGCAATTACATTAAAAGTTTAAATCAAATGAATTCATTATAAATAAAATTTTGCATGCTTTTTTTTTTTAATTTTCTTGTTTTCCATAAAGTGAAATAATGATTGTTTGCATGTTAAAAACACTTTCTAAAGTTTTTTGATATTGTGCATTTATCATTAATTTGCGCGCACTTTGCAAATGTGTAGTTTATTCAATTTTTAATTTTCAAAAAAAAGTTTTTGAAAAATAAAAATTGAATAAATTTACCAAGCATCTTTTATGTATTTAATAACTTATTATCTAGAACAAAAATTATTTGAAATTTATTGGACCTAAATCTCTTAAATTAAACGTTCTTTAATAAAAAAAAGATACCCAAGTCAACGTTCATTAAAAAAAATGATGTTATGCCCTGGGATAAGAAATAGTTAGCAGATTCGACTGTTTTAAGATTATTGTAATTCTTTTTTTAGCAAATAATTTCTTTTTCAAAAATTATATTTTCATGATAAAATGGTTTGTAATTATTTTTTGATAGCTTCTGTACTTATTTTGCCTTAAACTCTTATCTAAATATTTTTTTCAATGATTGCCTTTGTGTTCCATTTAGCACACATTTTTTTTGTGAGCAAAGATTTACAAATATTTATAATCTATCAATCTAGATATATTATTAAAATATCTAGATATATTAAACATATATCTAGATATTTGAATAATACAACTAAATAATGGTAAATTTATTTATATATATATATATATATATATATATATATATATATATATATATATATATATATATATATATATATATATATATATCTATATATATATATATATATATATATATATATATATATATATATATATATATATATATATATATATATATATATATATATATATATATATATATATATATATATTTATATATTTAAATACATATTTTTAAATATTTAATTGTTTATATATATATATATATATATATATATATATATATATATATATATATATATATATATATATATATATATATATATATATATATATATATATATATATATATATATATATATATATATACAAATGCGGGCCTTCAAATCAAGCATATGTTGTGAAATCTCGCATATATGGGCCTTTTTAAAAAAATCCCGCATGTGCTTTTTGGAGCCAGCACGCCCCTAAGGTTTACCAGATTCATACCATTGATAACATCCTTTAAAATACCATGGTCAGAGATTTTAATTTATTTTCTAGCATGTAGAAATATATATCAATGTATTTCATTTTAACCTATAAATTCTAAAATAGATTCATTAGAAATCATTTAAATGACAGTATATTTATGTATAAAAGTTTAAAGATGATGTGTTTTATTTTTAATTAAAAACCCAAGTGAATAATTATAAATTAACTAATTTAAAAAACTTGTGGTTTGTTTGTTGTGGGCAAAATTTTAGTAATAACCTGGTATCTAAAAGTGAATTTGTGGACAAGGTGGTACTTTGTGGGAGCTAAAACTAACTTTAAATTATAATGTATATACTCAGTAAAGATTTTAATTCATTCTCAGACTGGAGGATATTGGAGAATTTTTTAATTAAATAAAGTAAGTAAAAATTTGCACTAAAAAAACCTGTAAAAACACATCATCTTAAAAATTAAATAAAATTTCTTACTTACAAGCAAAAAATGTGCAGCAAAGTTATTTTGTTTAAAAAAATATCAATCTATCAATGTATAAAAAAATTATAGCGCAAATAATTTTAATTTAAAAAAAGTTTACAAATTCTGTGTAGCAACACATATATTTTATTAATTTTTAATTTAAAACTTACAAATCTGGAAAAAAAATTTAACTTCAACAGGCCATATAAAATTTAATATAAAAGCTAGTGACTAAAAAATATCTAATTTATAACTGTGCACTACCACCTTAAGGAAGACTACATAAACTGTACAAACAAACTTTTGTAAAATCATCTGAACTAATTGGGCTCCAATTCCGCTTACGGTTTAAACGTTAAAAGGCCTTGGTTTTAGATTTTAGTCATGATATTGATGATACAATAAGAAATATTATTTAGTATTACATAATTTGACAAATACTAATGTATTTGTCAATTGTGAAAATAATAAACGTTATTTAACTTGAATAACTTTAATTATTAATAAAGTCAAATTAAAAAATATATATATATAGTTCCCAGCCCGCTGAAGTTACACTTAAATCTTTTCGGTCAAGCCGGACCTGCAATTTGGATATCAATGTCTACTTTAAAAAATGAATTAAAAAAGTTGATTAAAAAAATAATTATCACTACAGTTATCAATTATGTAAACTTAAACAAAATGCTTTTAACATATGCTTTTATTATTTTTTATGTTTGACAAATTAATTTAAATTTTACCATTATCATAAACCTTTTCGTTGTCATTACCTAAAAATTAATAAGAAACATAACTAAATTAGCTAAAAAGGTTATTTAAGTGAAAGTAAAACACATTATTAACTATACAATATAAAAAAATTAAAAGTTTTTGTACCATGAAAGCAGTGCTTCTGTCACTTATCTAGGATGCAAATCGTATCTATTTTATCTAACACATTGAGTGAGACAAGGATCGATTCTGTCTCCTCACCTGTATAATATATATACTCAAAGCCTACTTAAAACTATACAAAATGAAATTATCTTAGGGACATCAATTATGGAAACTACACAGGTGTTGTAGCATACACTGATGACATCATACTTCATCGTTCTGATATTAAAAAGCTTATAGCAGCTTGTAATATACACTCTGTCAAAAAAGTTTTCATCCACCTATTCTGTACATTTTTCAGACTTGATAACTTTTTATTCAGCAAAGATATAAGTATAATTTCAACTAAATTATATCAGTTAACTGTTCAAGAAGTATTGTAAAAAAAGATTTTACAAAATAACAAATAAAAAATTAAATACAGCATTTTAAAATAAACAATGTCCGTTTTAGCGCCAAAAAAGTTATCATCTACCCTGCACTCCAACTTTAATTTGTTATTAAATCAGTATTAAAGTAATATTTTTAAAATATAAATTATTTAATTAAATAAATTTTATATAAATAAATTAATTAAGATTTTGTATTATTTTTTCTTTATATGAATTTTTCTATTTTTTATTTGTGTTAGATTATTAAAAAAAAATGAGAGTTGCAGAGGAAATTAGATTGCTTATTGTTAGACTATGGAAGGAGGGCAAAAGCAAAAAATAGGAGCAATTGTGCAGTTGCGTGCAAAAACGTGCAATTGTGCAGCAAATTATCAAGAAATACCAAACCACTAAAAAAATTGCTGATAAGCTGCAAACAGAACGTCCAAATAAAATTTGAGTATTGCATCAACAAGCTATTTTGAGAACAGTCATCCAAAATCCTAAAATAAGTGCTCCGAAACTCGTTGGAATGCTGCAAAATGATTACAATTTAAAAGTGGACCCTGAAACTGTTAGAATAACCTTAAAAAGAGCTGGGTACAATAGTAGAGTACCATTGAAAAAGCCCTACATTAGCAAAGTCAACAAAGCCAAAAAACTACACTTTGCAAAACTTTATATTAATGAACCAAAACGTTCTGGAAAATGGTCCTTTTCCTTTTCAGCAATGAGTCAAAATTTAATATGTTTTCATCAGATGGAAAATGTTAAAGTTTGGAGAAAACCAAATGAAGCATTTAAAAAATAAAACTTGTGTCCAACAGTGAAGCATGGTGGAGGAAGTGTTTTAGTGTAGAGGTGTATGAGTGCTTCCGGTGCAGGTAACTTGGTTTTCATTGGTGGAAATATGGATTATTATGTATATATTTAAACATTTTAAAAAATAATCTGGAAGAAAGTGCCTACAAACTGGGACTTACTAGGTCATTTATTTTTCAGCAAGATAACGATTCAAAACATACAGCTGAACTTGTCAAGGAATGACTTATATTTAAAATAGCAAAGCAGCTTCATACACTCCCACAATCTATTGTATAGGCTATTGCTTTAGATGTTTCAAGAATCAGTGTTTTATTTATTTTATTCCCATTATGGCAATTCAGATCTTCAAACATTTTTGAAAAAGAAAGTAGTTGTTGCAGGCGAAGATCATCAGGTGATTCAATAACAGAACACAATGGGTCTCTTAACCTTTTATCATCATCAGGTTTGTGAACATTAATAATTTTCCAGGCATCAATAAACATTTTAAAAAACAAAACAGTTCCTTTAAAATTGACTTGGTTTATATAAGGATGTGTTTTTAATACAGAAAAAGTTTTTACACAAAAAACTCTCAAACACAAAGAAACATTTTTTCGCTCAACAGGCTTTGAATAAATTGTCACAAATGTATCACACTCTAAGCAATAGTTTCTTAAGGTTATCCCACCTTGCACCAACAACAAAATTATCAGATTTTTCCATCTATAAACAGAATCATAAAGTAAAGAAATTGCATTTTTAGTCAACCATGGTTTTTCAACAACAGTTTCAAAGTGAGAGAAAAACTGAACATTTATTTTATTATTGTCACATAGACCTGCAACGCAGCTTACATTTGCATTTGAAATTGATCTAAGAGAAGATTTAACTAATTCATACTGAAAATCTGAGTGATGATTTTCTTTAAATGTATGTTAGAGCTTCATTAACTTACCATGGTAAGTTAATAAAGCTTTAACATACACTTCATCTACTATTAAAACACACTGTCGTTGGCGATTTTTAAGTTTGCTAAATACACATAAAACAAATTCGCCATTGTTCAACTTACAAGCTTTTGATTTCAATTTTTGTAGAGTAACTGGGAAGCTGATAATCATTTGTAATTCTTTTATCAAGTGCTCTTGAAACACCAAAATAATCTAAAGCACAAACTATAGAATACAATGTATCACCAATACTTGAGATTTTTATAGATAATAAACTTTCTATAAGAACTTATTTTTTTCTCAATAACTTGACATTAGTCAAATACCTTAGAGCATCAACCATGCTCAACCATTTATTTAAAATAGCTATAGTTTTTGACAAATATAATACATAACATAAACACCCACAATGTTACGCCTCAAATTTTAAAATACATTGAGTATAAACCTAATAAATAATGCAGATAAAAAAATCAAAAAAATTATTTTTATTAACAATTTTAAAAGTACCAACTTTAACTAAATTAACATTATCTTGGTAAACCACAGTAAAATTCAGTTGATTGAAAACTAGTTTTTTCATCTCATTCATATACAACTAATAATTTTAGTAAATTGAAGTATTTTTTTTGGGTAAACACTATAATGCAAATTACCCATGGCTGTAAAAGTTGATCAGCTTTTACCTTTCTTTTTTTGGAAGTTACTGAAGCTGTAGTCCTTGACTTTGGTGGTGCAGTTGGTTTAAGGCTGGACTTAACATAATGTTACTTTTCGGCATCTTTTACAATTTTCTAGTAAACTGTATTAGTAACTCAATTAGTAACTCACCAATTTAAAGACATAATAAGTTAGTCTTTTTTATAATTTGTTTTGAAAATAATTATTTTGCTCTAACATTAAGAAAGTCTACATAGACTGCAGTAACAAAGTTTTGTATATATTTTGAAATAATTGGCCAAAAATTTTTCTTACAGATTACACATTAATAGGACTTTTCAGATAGTCGTGATATTGATGATACAATAAGAAATGTTATTTAGCATTACATTTCTCGATTGCAAAAATAATTAAAGTTATTTAACTTAAATAACTTTAATTATTAATAATGTCAAAGTAAAAAATATATATATAGTACCGAGCTTGTTGGTGTTGCACTCAAATCTATTTATTCCAGCCGGACCTGCAATTTGGGTACTGATGACTTCTTTAAAAATTAAAAAAAAAAGTTGATTAAAAATTATTATCACTAAAGTTATCAATTACATAAACTTGAAAAAATGTTTTTAACATGTTTTTATTATTTTTTATGTTTGACAAATTATTTTGAACTTTACCATATTCAACATAATCATCTTTGCTGTCATCACCTAAAAAAGGGTAATATAAGTTAAAGTAAAGCACATAATTAACTATACAAAATAAAAATAAAAATAAAAATAAATATAAAACATATTTTTCAAATAAGTCAAAACTTTTTATAAAAACAAGATGAGATATCAAAAGGTTTACACATTAATAGACCTTGGTTTCAGATAGTCGTGATATTGATGATACAATAAGAAACAATGTTTTAGTATTACATTTGTCGATTGCAAAAAAAAAAAGTTATTTAATATAGATAACTCTAATTAATAATGTCAAATTAAAAATATATATATAGTACCCAGCTCGCTGAAGTTGCACTCAAATCTTTTTGTTCCAGCCGGACCTGCAACTTGGTCTACATTAAAAAATAAAATAAAGAGTTGAAAAATTATCATCACTAAAGTTATCAATTACAAATAAATACGTAAACTTGAATAAAATGTTTTTAACATATACTTTCATTATTTTATTATGTTTGAAAAATTTATTTGAATTTTACCATATACAGAGACATCATCATAGACCTCATCTAAAAATAATGGGAAACATAACTAAATATGCTAAAAAGGTTATTTAAGTTAAAGTAAAACACATTATCAACTATAGAGAATAAAAAAAAATAAAAATAAATATAAAACATATTTTTTAACAAAGTCAAAACTTTTTGTAGAAACGAGATGTCAAAGGTCAGCTAATTAAAGAATCAAAGACTTTTGTTCTCCAAAAACTTGTTCTTTTAGAAAGGATGAAAGAACTTAGGTGCTATTTCTGCAGTTAGAAATAGCACTCACCCTGAAGGAAAAAAACAAAAAGGTAAGTGAGGTTTGTATTTACACTGTCAAGATAGAACAAATACATCCATGCCTTTGCAAATCTAGGATGTTTTAAATGAGATGCTATCTTTGACAGAGAGACAAACACCATCAGCTCAAGGAAATTAAAAAAGGAAACCTGGTCAGCCTTAGTAGTAAGTGGGCAATAATATAGTGAATCTATTGTAAAAGAATTACAAGATGAACATTTAGTGGGATAATGTTTTATTTAGAACTACCTAAAGCACAACAAGTAGTAGCTGAGCATAATATAGGATCAGAGACAAGACAAAAATCAAGTAATGGAGGTTAGTGAATAGGGTTAATATTCAAAACTAGATTCATCAGCAATAAATTAAGAAGTCTTTAAATGTCTACCAATTGACATTAAAACTTACTTAAGTACTGATATTACTAAAACAGATGATCACATAGTTTGAAAATAGTTTGACTCTATCAAGTATGACTGTTCATTGCCTAAAACTTAAAACTGATGTTGTTATATATTACTTAAAAATTTACATTTGAACTTTAAAATAAAACAAGCTTGATGTTGTGCGCGCTACAAAATAACTAAAAACAGGCTAGACTTAATAGGTATTTCTGCCGGAAAGAGGGTATTTTCTCCGTGTGTACAGTAAACTCAATCCTATTTAAAATTATTATTAACAATCAAAACCTATTAAATAAAAAACAAAATAAAAAAGTATCAAAGCCTATATTGCTTTGTACATGGATCCTGGTCTCTTAAATGTGACTGAATATCCTATTTATTTTTCATTTAAGAACACATTGCATGTACTAGATAATTAACTTTTAAATCAATAGTTCTGTACAACTTTGTGCAGTTTCACTAAAAGTACCTTAGAAATCAAATGTCTAAAGTCTATCAGTATTTCTGAAATAAATGAGTTTTAAGTTTCTTTTGAATCTAGAAAAAAATGGCAACATCAAGTGATTTTGAAACTTCAATCTCTTGATTGTTAAATATGTGAGATAATATTATATATTATTATAATAATATATTATTACTATATATGTGAGATAATAATATTACAAATACTTTCTCCAACAAAAGTAATTAAAACTTGTCTAACTTTCCTGTTGTGGATCCTGTTATTATGTGACCTGTGTAAAAAGGCAGTTGTATCAAATGTCATGTTGACAATCTAATCTGTACAATTCCAAAAGAGCAGGAGGTCAAAAAAAATAAAAAAAAAACATGTGAAAAAACAAACTAATGAAGTTACTAGACTTGCAATCCTCGGCAAGTTTGATGTAAAACCTTGAATCCTGAGAATTGCTGGCATTTCTTTAAAATATTTTCTGATATATAAAATAATTGCTGATGTAAACATTGCAAAATTGAAATGAAACATTGAAATGCAAAATTGCAAGCTTAAGAGCAATCCACTATTTTCATTTGCTGGCCAAATGTCTTTATAGAATGTAGAAAATTGAGACCTGAAAAATTTCTGTACTTATAAGTGTTTCGTCTTATTGATACTAATAAAATTACAAAAAATGTTTCTAACAACAGGTTTTAAAGTTAAAACCTAGTATTTATATTGCAAATTTTAAACATTTTAAAAAATTTACACATCACATATTCAATTAGACACATCACATAATTAATTAGATGTTTACAAATAAAGATATGATGGATGAATGTCATAAATAGTGATTTTTTGCATATTTACAATATCTATATTAATATACTGACATAAAATATTCAAACCAATATATCTGTAGGGTTCTAAAAGTTTCACAGCATCGAAGCAATGTATCTTCTCTAGTAAAACAATTAGATCATCCACTGTTCTTGATCCTAATAAGTAAGATTTTTTAAAGTTCTTATCTAATAAGTAAGATTTTTAAAAGTTATGAAATATAAAAATTGATAATAAATTTCAATATAATAAACTAAATAATTGCTAATAATTAATGATTGATTTAATGCTGCTGTTACTCATTTGTGCATGTTTGACACAGAGTTTTTTAAAGAAGATTTATCACGCTTGGCCTTATAATATTTCTTTAATATTTTTGACCATGCGATAAGGTATTCTTAAATATTTATTACCTTTATTATAATCTATTAATATCTGCCTAATCAAAATAAGATATAAAACTTTTATATTAAATAATAGTATAAATGAATAAAAATTTTGTAGTAATATATTAACTTTATTTTATTTCTAAAATAGTAAAGTAACTTTTCAAGTCAGGCAATTTATTTAACTTAAGTATTTTAATAATAACACAATTCAAGTTCTTTGTCTTGTATGTAAACACAGATGTATCTAAATTATATACATCTGTGTTTTTTATTTTGAAGAGTTCAAAGACGATGCTCTTTTTTTGAAGGTCATACTTTTAATAAAATTCAAACTGTCAACTCTGTTGCAACTCACTGTCAACTCTGTTGTATCTCTCACTATCACATGCAACTCTGTTGCATATTTAAGAACAAGATTGCTTAATAGCTTATTTTTAAAAAATTGTTTTTCTTGTTTTTTAAAGTTGATAAACATGCATTACAAGGTGTTAGGTCATTGAACAAATATTACAAAAATAAGGTTATATTTGTTAATGTTTATAATTTATATATCTTTCTTAATTCATATATTTAATTATTTTTATGAGTCATATGATGTGGTAATGTGTTTTTTTTTTTATTTGTTTATATGTGTCAAGGTTAAATTGATTTATATTTTGTAAGTGTTAATGTATAATAAATGAGTAAATATCTGTTGTATACGAAGTGTTTTTATGTGTTATAATGTCTGTTTGTAATCATAAATTGTGTAATGGCAAGTATGCTACGCAACCAAATATACTATTATACTATTTAGTATAATATACTATTATACTAAATTACTATATTCTTTTGATAAAGTTCTTAAAACTGATGATTTACCTCTGTCTATAAACCATTTCTCGTCTTTTTGTTTAAATAAAGTTTTCTAATCTAATTAATAATTATGTTTCATCTCTTGTTGTAGATTCCGATGAAGAAATTTCTTCTTCATTAGACATAGATTGTAAATATTATGATAGAAGCAAATTATATACACTTAACTTTAATAAAATAAACATTCTCTTTTTTTTTTCATCTAAAAATATCATTTTTACAAAAACACTTTGAGGATTTATAAATAAGGGGCTGTCCATTAATTACATCAACAAAAAAGGAGGAGGGGGGTCTGAAATTTTTTGACAATTTTAGACAAGAGGAGAGGGGGAGGTAAAGAAAAGTTGACCTCAACAACGTTACTTTTAAAAATAAATTCAGTTACTTTGTTACTAGTCATCCATACTTACTCAGTTATTAGTTATGCCATCATGAAATAGCCATGAGACTATTTCATGCCAGGATTAGATGGCCTGCCATTTGCAATCGAAGTTACTCATTTAGAGAGAGATCTTAGAGTTCTTATCTCAAATGATATTAAACTTAATGCTCAACTTTCAGCAGCTGCGGTGAACTCTAACTGCTCCTTAGAGAAGCATGGGATCAGCACATCTTCTTAGACAACCTGCTGCTTGCAAGCAGCAGAAGCCTAAGAAGATGTGCTGCATCTTCTTAGATGACCCCTGGTATAAAAATTTGATGTTAAAATTTCAATGTTATAATGCTCTCCAGCTCTATGCACAAATATTATTAAAACATCTAAAACAAGATTTTAGTAACTCTTTAAAAACTGAAAAAATTTTATAAATTATAGACTTTAGCCCTTTTGTCTTAAGAGATTGGTAACCCCTTGTTTATACAAATTATCAAACATATTATTTAGTTATTTGTTACTAGACTCTATTAGAATTACTTGGCTTTCAATGTGAAATTGGATTAGGCCTAAAGTTAAAGTAAGGAAGATTGGTACAACCACGTTTTGTGACTCAGCACTGTAGATAAATTATGATAAAAATATTATGATAAATATTTATAATTATCTAGGACTAGGTCTGTTGAAAGGGTACACTGATTACTACCGTTATCCCAAATTACCCTAATATTAATTTTATCCATGCAAAAAAAAATTAAACAGATTAATATATATATATATATATATATATATATATATATATATATATATATATATATATATATATATATATATATATATATATATATATATATATATATATATATATATTAAGTTTGCAATTATTAATCGTAATATAATAATTTAAAAATATAAACTTGTTTTGTGAAAGAAGATCTTGAAGATCTCATCAAAAATTTCAATAGTTGCAATCTTATTATCATAGTAAGAATTTTGGAAAACAGATAGATGGAGTGACTTTAAGAACAGGTTCTTGAACTTAAGAATGAGACCTGATTTTAGGGTGTTCGGAAGGGAGTTCCAAGAAAGGATACTTTGGCATGTAATGGAATTAATTCCATGTTTACTTGTCTGTTTTAGTGGGATAGTTAAGTTGTTATAAGTGACTGATCTTAGGTAATGCCCACATGTTGTTCTATTATTAAAGTAGTTGTAAATATAGTAGGAAGGACATCATGTTGTTGATCGCAGACAAATGAATAATTTAAGAACTGAAAAAAATTATAGTAAAACGAAGAACTTTGGTTGTAAGTTATAGGATGTCAGTAGGAAAATTCCTTGGACAAAAATGAATTATCTGTAGGATTATTCAATAATATTACTTATTATCTTTTAATTTTTTTATTATATTTACAATATAATAAAAAACAATAAAAACGCCTCGATCAATTATGTCATTCATTTAAAATTTAACTTAATTTTAAACTTTATTTTAAACTAAGTATCCAGGTAACACAACTCCCAATTATGGTTAAGAAAAACTAAAATGTCTACTGTTTCGGGTGCCAATGATGCACGCCGTTGATTGACCACATGTACAACAGTTGAAAAAGCGCACTCTGCTGGCACCAAAGTTGCAGGTATGCACATGTAATTGCAATGATATTTCCATTGACAGTCAATGGCGTTTTCGAAAGGTAAGACGCCAATTTATCCATATATCCAAACCCTTCATTGGCTGTGCATAGCAATGCTATTTCATCAAAAACATTCTCCTTTGGTAAGTCCGGTTCTAAATGATCCCATGCTCGCTTCGACATCGGTTCTTCTGCTACTACTTTTATATTTTCTTGATATTATCCATTGAGTAGAGCAGTCTATGATGACTTCCGTTATTTTTTCATCATCCTTAGATCTCAGTGCTGCTTATTTGCTACACATTTCCTGCATTGCTAACATACTTCATTTGAAGTGTGCCGCCAATTGCTTTGCAGTCCAAATCATATTCACAAATGCTGGAAGTTTCAGACCAGCTCCAATGGCTAACTGTAGCTGCCAATGCCATCAATATCTATATGACGTGTTCCAGTAAGATGGTGTCAGATCATGTTTGTGTTGCCACCTTTCACTGTCAAAATTGCCTTACATTGCTTGCACTTCATGCTGTTATTATCGATTCGTTCTGCATAAGACCTCACTTTTGATACTTTACGTTGATTGACCACATGTACAACAGTTGAAAAAGCGCACTCTGCTGGCACCAAAGTTGCAGGTATGCACATGTAATTGCAATGATATTTCCATTTTTTCTATAAAATTAATGTTTTAAAATGATTTTAAAACTTAATTAATATGTTTTTAAAAGTAAAGCATAAAGAAGAAAGAACGACAACTAGCTTTTATAAAACTTTAATTGGTTACAAATTGATGAAATTTTATTATAACATTTTATTTATTTACAATAAACTTACTTTGCGCACTTAAAAAAACTTCATTTTACAAATATTTTTTTTCTTCAAAAAATTGAATTTCTTTTTAATAAGATATTTAAAACATTTTATATATAATTTGCTTAACAGAAACTTGGGTTTCTTTGAAAGATCTTTAGGATAATTCTACTCTCCATCTTCTAGGTTTTCTAAGTTTGAGGAGTTCTGATATACGCAAAAGAAAACATTGTACTTAAAGTTAAGAATAAAAGGTTTCCAAATGAGAAACTCAAATAACTTTCTGAATATTTTTGTTGAATTTTTCAGAAATTCTAATGGTGATAAAGAAATCAGAACTATTTCTTCAAGATCTTATTTTACATATCAATTTCATATTGTTAAATTGTTTTATTTCAATTAATGATTGAAAATTTAAAAAAAAATTAGAATCAACGGTTACCCATTATTTAATAATGCTGCTTAAAGTTAAAAATTGAATTAAATTTTTTTTCTAAACATTTTACATTTTTTCTAAACATTTTACATTTTTTCTAAACATTTTAAACACTTTTTCTTAAAGTTGTAAGCTACTACTATTACTTCTATTTATTTTTTTTTTTTTTAATTTTAATATTTTTTAATTTTACTTAAAGGGATCCCCAACTGCCAAGACAAGTTGTGTTCATATTGAAGAAAATGCTTTAAAAAAACATTTAGGTTAAATTTTTTTGATTGAAACTAAATAATGAATGCATTATTTAGTTTAACCAATAATGGTCTACTCTTTTTAGTTTTTTTGTATCAAAATCTATATACCAGTCTTTTGATAAATTAGCTGCTTGGTATATTTTCCATCTATAATTTCCATCTTGGTATAATTATCATCTTTCACAAATGATACCTGTACAAAAATTAAGATAAAATTGTTATGGAGAAAGTGTTAACATTTAAAATTAAAGGAAAATTTAATTATATTAAAATTAAAATAGTTCGTTAACTAATAATTTACAAACAACAATTTCTGATTTGTAAATTAAAATAATAATTAGTAAACTTTGAAAATGTTAAATAATATATTTATATGGTTAATGTACTCTGCTATTTTAATTATATAGTAGATTATGTTAACAATATAAATACTTATACTATTTAAAATTTTCAAAATTTACTTATTATTAGTTTAATTTACAAATTAGAAATTATGTTTATATATATATATATATATATATATATATATATATATATATATATATATATATATATATATATATATATATATATATATATATATATATATATATACATATATATATGTATGTATATATATATATATATATATATATATATATATATATATATATATATATATATATATAATTATTACAGTTATTTAATATAAATTTATTTAAATATTCACCTCCCTTTCCGTAATTACATGTGGCATCCTAACTGCTATTCGCCCAATTGCATTAACAGTCCAAGGTTCTGATCTCATTTGAGCACCCAAACAAGTTATATCTTTTAATATCTGCAAATCAAGTGGAAGTTTTTTTTGCAAGTGTTTTACAACAGATATATATCCATCTCTCATTTGCTGTAAGAAGACAAATCTTTTTTTTTCACATGATATTTTGTTCACCTAAAACATATTTATATTGAAAATCTGCATCAATGAAAATGAATTAATGGGATTCTACTGTATAAAATTACACAAATCATTACCTTGAACCAGTTATGTAAACCAAATGCAAGCTGCTCAGCATCCTCACCGACAACATTAATTGCTTTTCAAAAAGCATTATGCACTGTGTGCAAAGTGCAACTTACAAATGGTAACAAGCCATTAAAACCATTACTATGAAGATCAGCATTTAACAATCTCCAAATGGCTTTGTTAATATTAAGACCATCTGCTGAAATATTAAAAAGACGATCCCATGGTAAATAAAACCTTTCATTATGACATAAATCTGCTAGCATTGTTTTGACATCTTCTGCTGTTGCTCTGCCAAAGAACAGCGATGTTAAATATTTTGTAACAACTTGGTTTTCGTCTTCTGACCAAAAACGACATAAAAGATCCATTTGTTTTCTTTGTTGTGAAGTAGTTGTTTCATCAAACATTAAAGTGAATGCATCTTGACTTAACGCGATACTATTACTAAACGCTTTTCCAACAATGGCCCAAGGCCTTCTTGCAAAATATATGAAGCTTTTTGCCGACTCATAGTAAAACATTGACTTATTTTACTATCTGGAAACATTCTTTGGAACAATATTGGTGTGTTGTCACAATGTCTTAAGGCAAGATCATTATCTGCCACTTTAAAAAGCCACATGGCTTCTGCAGCAGAAATTTATTCATTTATAGAGAACTCTAATTGTATAACGTTTTCTCCCCCAATCGAGTTTTTGTTAGAATCTACATATAAATGACAAGCAGTTTTTGAAAATCTTAGATCAGACACTGACTTATGTTTAGGTTTTGAAGAATGCTGATATAGTGCTTGGAAACCAACTAAACTGAATTTTAAATCACTTTTGCATAGTTTACAGATAGCGTATTCAGAGTTTCTTTTTTTAGCCCATAATTAGATTTTCACTAGATTTTTATCTAACTTTTCCAACCACACATCATTCCACTTAACCATTATACTATATAATCTATTGATAAATATACTAAAAACTAAATATAAAAATCACTAACTTTACTAGTTCTATACTATAGAATGATTTTTTTTTTTAAATAATAACACCAATTTAGCAATACAAATGGATTATTAAAATTAAAATGTGAACATAAAAGATTGTAACTGTTATTATAAAATAGTTTTGAAAATTAAATAAAAAACTAAGTAACATAATGTCTAAAACAACTTAAAAATATCAAAAACAGCAATTCTAAGCATTTAAAAAAAACTTTAAAGTGTAAAAAATTCAAGAAAAAAATGAAAAAATGACAAAAACTAACAAAAAAATGAAAAAAAATAAAGAAAAAAAAAAGAACCCAAAAAAAATGAAAAAAATGAAAAAAATGATGACTTGACAGCCTGCAAATATGAAAAGTACTTATTTTTGTAAGCATTTCATGTGTTGTGACATGTCACATGACATGTCACATGACAGCAACACAGTCAGCATGACATGTTTAGGTTAAATTAAGATAAATTTAACTGCTTTTGATTTTTTTTTTTTTTAATATTATAATCTAAGAGAAACTCTAACAGTTTTAAAATTGTATACTGTGTAAAAGAATAAATGAATTTCAAGCCATTAAATTACATTTATACTACGGCTCGTTTAACCTCTCTCCTCCTAAATTATGACAGTTTTTGTCAGGTCAGGAGTATGTCTTCATGATCATCCTGTTACTAGTAACATGTAACCCAGTGCAACCTGTTCCATGTTCTGCTGCCTTGCAGGATTTGCTATCTAAGCAAAGGCTGGAAGGAGTGTTCTTCCTGTCATCAGTACTATCTAATATCAGTCATGCCTATAGTAATTTTTTTTTTTTTTTTTTTTTTTTTTTCCAAATATAGTTGGAGGTGCCTTAGTTACTGTATTAGCTCACCTGTAATCTATGTTGTATGTATGTTTGTGTTCTGTCTGAACCTCTGGCGCGGTGTTCGCTCACCCGTAAGTTACTTTATGTTCTTTATGTATGTCTGTGTTCTGTCTGAACCTCTGGCGCGGTGTTCGCTCACCCGTAAGTTACTTTATGTTTATGTTTATGTTTTTTATGTTTTTTTATGTATGTTTGTGTTCTGTCTGAACCTCTGGCGCGGTGTTCGCTCACCCGTAAGATACTTTATGTTTTTTATGTATGTTTGTGTTCTGTCTGAACCTCTGGCGCGGTGTTGACTCACCCGTAAGTTGATTTATGTCTATGTTTGTTTGTGTTCTGTTTATACTCTAATGCAGCGTGAGCTCAGTAACTAACTACTTACTCCAACTACAAAACGTACACTCACCTTAGACTCCTGTATTTTGTTAGATGCAGTGTTTTTCCTAATGCACTTCCGAAATGTCATGCCTGGTTTTCTCAAAGTACTGTTGCGGGAAGTAACTCCTTTTAACTACTCCAGGTCAGGTCAGGATAATCGAGATCAATCTTGCTACTGGTATCACGTAACCCAGTACCACCTGCCACAAGCCCTGCTGCCTTGCAGAGTGTGCTCTTCTTATGCAAAGGCTAGGAGAAATAAACTCCGACTAAAAATTCCCCTGCCTTGGGGCTCTTGGTTGAGTAAAGGCTAGAGATGGTGTCTCGATAAAAACACTCATCTTGGGCAGATGTTAACTGCATATAGCTAAACATCCCCTGCCTTGGGGCTCTTGGTTGAGTAAAGGCTAGAGATGGTGTCTCGATAAAAATACTCATCTTGGGCAGATGTAAACTGCATCCAGCTAAACATCCCCTGCCTTGGGGCTCTTGGTTGAGTAAAGGCTAGAGATGGTGTCTCCATAAAAATACTCATCTTAGGCAGATGTTAACTGCATCCTGCTACTGTCTTGTAGAAAGCCTCTAGGCAAAAACTTTAGGGGTAAGCAGAAAAATTCTGCTAACCAGCCTCGAACCCCTTCTTCATCTATTAGGCTGGAGTAGATGTAACCTGTGTTACATTGTTTCCTGCTTAGGATGATGAATGCTGGATCTCCTTGACTCTACTCATAGAATTTTGCTTATGCCTCCTTGATAATGGCTATGCAACTCTTCCTGTTATCTCCATATGAGGGTACAGCTCTAAAACTCAGTTTAATGGTTCTGAGGCCGGCTGGTAGTAAGGTTTCCCGAACTCTGTGGTAGCTCTCAGAGAGGCTGATTCCATCAACAGCTGCAAAATATCAGAGTATTAACAGTGCCATGTTGCGCATGGATGGTGTCCCTGTTAATGCTTTTGGTGTGCATTGTCAAGGCCACATAAGGAGCCCTATGTCACGGCTTAGGGTTAATTAACAGGACTGAGACAACTGCATAGCTCATTGATTAGGAGGCTGTGCTCTATCTATGAATGAGTCAAGTTCTCATTAAACCCAAATCATGACCAAAGTAAGCAAAAATTTAAAACCTAAAAAACCATCCCCACCACCTAAATATTTTAATATATCTTTTACAAATATTTGCGGTCTACGAAGCAACTTTCCATCAGTTGAGTCTTACCTCCTGCAAAATTCACCAGACTTGCTTGCACTCAGTGAAACAAATTTAAGTTCTGCAATTCCTTCTTCAGATGTCAGTGTTGATGGGTACTATCCTTTGATTCGTAAAGACTCCAATAGTCACATGCTAGGTTTAGGGGTTTACATACGCATTAATTCCCCTATTTGTCGTGAAATCAGGTTCGAATCCTTTGACCATTCTTTTATGTGCTTTCGCCTAGCACCTCTTCACTCTATCACCTTTCTCTTTGTTCTTTATCGTTCTCCTTCTTCCCATGACTGCACTCTTTTAGATGTTATCTCTGATCAAATTGTCCATGCCCTCTCTCTTTACCCCTCTGCCAATATTGTTGTTGTTGTGATTTTAATGCCCATCACACTGAATGGCTTGGCTCTAACACCACCAATCCTGCTGGCACTAAAGCCTTTAACTTCTGCGTTTCTCAATCTCTTACTCAGATAGTTAACTTTGTGACTCGTTTTCCTGACAACCCTAATCATTTACCTTCACTCCTTGACTTATGTCTTGTCTCTGACCCCAGCTTATGTTCAGTTTCTCCCTTTTCTCCCTTAGGTGGTTCTGACCACGCAATGATCTCTGTAAATCTTTCTTCTCGTACTTCTTTTTTGGGCTCACCTTATCATCGCACCACCTACTACTACCCTAAAGCTGACTGAGATTCCTTTCGTGATTTTCTTCGTGATGGTCCTTGGGCTGATGTTTTTTCTCTCTCAGCTGACAAATGCGCCTCCTACGTAACCTCCTGGATTCAGGCTGGAATGGAAGCTTTTATTCCTTCTCATCGGTTTCAAGTCAAGCCTCATTCTACTCCATGGTTTTCTCCTTCTTGTGCGGCTGCTATATCCAATCATAACCATTTTTTTCATCTTTTTCAAAAGAACAACTCTCTTGAAAACAAACGGCTATTTATTATTGCAAGAAATCGATGTAAAAAGATGCTTTCTGATGCTAAACTCCATTATTCTCAGTTCACTAAATCTCGCATCTTATCGCAGAAGTTAGGCTCTAAAGACTTTTGGAAAATCTTCAACAACATTGTTAACAAGGGTAGATCTAACATTCCATCTCTCATTCATGGGACTGATCTTGTTACCTCTCCCAGGGATAAGGCAGAACTGTTTGCAAAGAACTTTTCTTCTAATTCCACTCTTGAATCTTATGGACATTTTCTTCCTTCCATTCCAGTCAATCAGGTTGACCCATTGTTAGACATTCAAATCACTCCGGCTTCTGTTGCTAAAGTCATATCTCAATTAAACTCGTCTACAGCTTGTGGTCCAGACAACATTCCTGTCACAGTCTTGCAGAATTGTTCTCCAAAACTTTCTTCAATTCTCTCTAAACTATTTAACAAGTGTTTGACTGAGTCTTGTTTTCCTGCTTGTTGGAAAATGGCATCTGTAGTTCCAATATTTAAAAACTCTGGAGAAAATTCTGACCCCTCCAATTATCGTCCGATCAGTCTTCTTTCTGTTATTAGCAAGGTCTTTGAGTCTTTGATCAACAAATTCCTCACATCTCATCTTGAGTCAAATAAACTGCTGTCAGACAATAAATACGGTTTTCGATCCTCTCGCTCTACGGCCGACTTGCTAACTGCTGTAACTGAAAGATTTTATCGTGCATTAGATGGAGGCGGTGAGGCTAGGGCTATTGCTCTCGACATATCTAAAGCTTTCGACAAAGTTTGGCATGCTGGTCTTCTCCATAACCTTGCTTCATATGGTGTTTCTGGGAAAGTTTTTGAGATTATCAAATCATTTCTTTCTGACCGGTTTATTAAAGTCATCCTTGAAGGCCAACACTCTTCTTTATTTCCAGTAACTTCTGGGGTTCCCCAAGGTTCCATCCTGGGCCCTGTTTTGTTTCTTATCTACATAAACGATCTTCCTAACAACCTTTCATCTAAAGTAGCTCTTTTTGCTGATGACTCAACTTTATACTCCTGTCTTGACAAAAAGTCTTCTCTTTTCGATCGCCTAGAACAAGCAGCTGATCTTGAATCTGATCTTTAAGCTGATCTCACTTCAGTAATAGATTGGGGTTCACAGTGGCTTGTGAATTTCAACTCTAAAAAAACCCAATTGCTTACTGCAAACAACTACCGTAGTATGGTCAACATTCCTATATTAATGAATGGCAATCCTCTTACTGAGTCGTCCTCTTTACATCTTCTTGGATTATCGCTTACTACTGACCTTTCATGGAAACCATATATACAATCGATTGCTAAATTAGCTTCTGCTAAGGTTGCTTCTCTTTATCGTGCTCGCCATTTCCTTACTTCTGATTCCATTCTCTACCTCTACAAATCTCTTATTCGTCCCTGTATGGAATACTGTTGTCATATTTGGGCTGGTTCTTCTAACGATTCACTTTCTCTTCTTGACAAGGTCCAAAAACGCATTGTAAATGTTGTTGGACCTGGACTATCTGCTAAGCTTGAACCTCTTTCCCATCGCCATAAAGTTGCATCTCTTTCTCTTTTCTACAGATACTATCATGGTCACTGCTCAAAGGAGTTATCATCTCTAGTTCCATCAACTAAAATTCATTCTCGTTTTACTCGTCATTCAGCTAAATCTCATTCGTTTACTGTATCTGTCCCTGCATGCTCTAAAAACTTATATTCATCTAGTTTTTTTCCCCGCACTTCAATCCTTTGGAACTCTCTCCCATCTTCATGTTTTCCTGACTCCTACAACCTTCAAATTTTCAAGTCTTCTGTCAACCGTTTCCTTGCTCTATAACTCTGTTCTTTTTTTTCCTAGTAACTCCCAACTTAATAGTGGTTGCTTGCAGCCTTGTTGGGAGTGAATGCAAATAAAAAAAAAAAAAAAAACTATTTAATACCTCATTCATAAATGGAACATTTCCTGATAATTTGAAGTTATCTTGCGCCATTTTAACATTTGCCCCAACAAATGGCTCTAATCTTTCATGCACTAACATAGATCTATTTCTCTTTTATCAAACATTAGTAAGCTTCTAGAAAAACCTATGTATTTTAGAGTGTACTCTTTTCTAAACTCATTTAGTTTTTATAAATGATTTTCAGTTTGGTTTTTGATCAAAACATTCTACTTGCCATGCATTAATAGAAAATATCAGATAAGCTCTTGATACTGGTTATTTTATTTGTGGTGTTTTTATGAAATCTCTTGCACATCAACAAATCTTATTACTCTATATGTAAAAATGTAAACTCGGATCTATAAGGTATAGCTCACTGGTTAAATGCTTACCTAATATGTCTTAACACCAAAAAAAACTGAATTAATTTTTTCTCAGAGAAAAAACTATTTCTTTAAAAATGTTGAAGTCAAAAGTAATAATAAACATCTATATCCTTCGAGAGTTGTGAAATATCTTGGTGTGTTAATTGACAGCATTCTTTTATGGAACTTTCACATTGATGAACTAAACAAGAAATCTTGAGTAAACAGTTTCAATAACTCGTCATTATGCAAATGTTTCACTTGAGAATATTCTCATTTCACCATAGCTATTGTTAATTCAATATCATTAATTCCCATTATTCTCATCTCACCATAGCTATTGTTAATTCAAAATCATTAATTCCCATTATTCTTATCTCACCATAGCTATTGTTGTCAAGTTTGGGGTCAAGTTAAAAACTAACGCATTAACAAGTTGTTATCGTCTCAGTGTCATTCTATTAGATCAATAAACTTTCAACTAATTAAATCAGATACATTGGAGTCCTTCAAAAAACTTAAAATTCCATCATTTCCTGCACTAGAAAAGTGTGCTAAACTTCTTTTTATTTTTGACTCCTTAAATAAAAATTTACCATCTTCTACAACAAACTTGTTCACAGAAAGTAACTAGTACATTCCTACTCCATTAGAAATATATACAATGGAAAACTAAATATACCATCTTTTAAAACCAAAAAGTATGGTAAACATATTGTTTATCAATGCGTTTGTGAATGGAACAGGAGCCTTCCCAGCTAGCACGCAATACATTGGCCAACGTCGGAAGCGTTGGGAAATTTTTTCAACTACGCGCTAACGTCAAACCAACGTCGCACAGTGACTCAAAACAACAAAAAAATGGCAATAAACCCCTCACAACTTTTTTATAAATAAAGTGCCCTTTGTTAGATAATATTAAAAGACAATGATTTTTTATTTCAAAAGTAAAAACAATTTTTTCATAAAGCTTTTATTTTGTATTTTATAGGTAAAAGAAGTGAAAAAATTTGATATTATTTTTAAAGAAATCTGAAAAATGTGAGGTTTTTATTCAACTAAATTAGAGAACTTGAAATTTAAATAAAAGTGTATATTTATTTTTAAAATAATATTTTGACTATATATTTCAAATATACTAAAAAGAAAAAAAAAAGTCTGATTTTTTCGTTTAAATTTAAAGACTTTTCTAAAAAAAAGTAGAAAATAATTGTATTTTTTTTGTTTATATATCAGCTAAAAAAATGTTTTACCGAGTTCCACAAATATATATATATATATATATATATATATATATATATATATATATATATATATATATATATATATATATATATATATTTTCCAGTTAATTAACATTTCCACTTTAGGAATGTAAAAGGATTACTGCGGTCTCCTGCGGTATTGGAAGTTATTAAAGAAAAACAAATGTTGATAGTTTTATAAAAAGCTTGTTTTCCGCCATTTTGCTAAGAACCTTATTATATCAAAACAAATGAAATTGGTGGGAAACTTAAAGTTAAGTTTCTTTCTTGTAGAACTTGATCTAATATAGTTTTTAAATCATAAATATTAAATATAGTTTTAAAAAACGTGCTTTTGTCATTATATACTATTTAAAATTTTGTTAAAATATCTATTGACAATTTTAAAGAACGATTTATTATTCGATAAGTACAACATGTTTGAAAAAGCTTAATTGAACAACTTTGGTATTTCCTGTTTCAAGAAATACCAAATTATTACATCCTGTAATAACACATAATACTTAGTTAACTTTATATTACATGTAATATAAAGTTAACTAAATAGTATGTGTTATTACAGGATGTAACAATGTGAAAATTGTTAAAAGTCGTAACAAGATAAAATTTGAAACAGTGTAAAGTAATTTAAAATGTGTCTAATATATTAGTTTTATTATATTGATGGTTCTTAAAAATGATAACAATGAAAAGATTAGATCTTATCCCAAATATACCTGAATTAGGAGTTGATAAATTAAAATTATGGAAGGATTTACTTAATAAAATAAATAATACTGAAAAAATTCGCAAAGAAAACTTAAATAAAGTTAAGCTTGCTTTAGTTATATTTATTTCAAAGGTGAAGAAAAAACTAAAACAATGTAGACGAAACTGATACATTTATACAAAAAGAAAATTGTTAGCTTCAAAGAAATCTTATGAACAATAAAAATAGCGATTTTGGTTCTGGAAGGCCCCATAAACAATGGAGTGTTCTTAAAGAGAGAAGCAAAAGAAAAAAAATAAAAGAACTAGCCACTGAACATCATGAAGCTCTATTTTTAGCTTCTGCAAAAAGTGCAAATGCTGCTGGAGAAAAAAAAAAGCCTCTGTTTTAAAAACAATATATCTAATGTTTTAGAGATAGAAAAAGTTGATAAAACTTTGGATAAAACCTTTCCCATTAACATGAGTGTAGAGGATGCTCTTGCATTAAAAATGAAAACTGATCTCAGCGATAAACAATATCAAATGATCAGAAACTCAGCTCTTGTATACAATGTACATATTTATCTTACCTTGCACGATATTTTTGTGGAAAAATTGAAATGCTATCCTGAGAATATAGATTTTTCTGAAATTTCTGCAAAGTGTACTCTTCAAAGCATGTTAGATCACACTGTGAGTAGAATAACAGAAATGATTGATATGCCTAATTTTGGTCAAAGTGATGAAATATTTGGAGTTTTATATGGAAAGATTGGTTTTGATGGAGCATCAAGCCAAAGTATTTATAAACAGAAATACGATACAAGCGACGCAATTATAGAACTTGAGCATGAAGAAAATCTTTTCAGTACAGCTTTTGTGCCTTTATTGCTCAAAGTAAAAGATGGCGAAATTTGGAAAAATGAAAATCCTTCAAGCTGTCACTTTTGTAGACCTCTTCATCTACAATATAAAAAAGAGAGTCCAATTTTATCCAGAGGAGAAGAATCAGATCTAAAAAATCAAATAAATACCTTAAAGACGTTTTGCAAAGTTTTTAATATTGCAGGAAGAATTTTGACATTTAATATCAGCTATAGGATTGATCTTACAATGTTTGATAATAAAGTAGTTAGCGCACTTACAGAGACAAAATCCACTCAATCCTGCAATGTGTGCAATGCTAAACTCAAGGAAATGAACAATATTGATTTATTAAAAGCAAAAACTGAGAATGACTCGGCCTTGGGGCTCGAAATTTCAAAATGTAGTGATTCTTTGTCTCCATGTTTATGCAGGTATGTTTATACATCATTTTAATTTTATTATTTTTTACATTTATTGTATATAGTATTATGTAGAAATATTTTATCTTTTTTTGTTATTTTTTATAGATGTAGATTATATTAAAGTTGCACAGTAGATTTTTACTAATTTTTTGCACGATTTTAATTTTTATTATATATATATATATATATAATATATATATATATATATATATATATATATATATATATATATATATATATATATATATATATATAATAAAAATTAAAATCGTGCATCTATATATGTATATATATATATATATATATAGATATATATAGATATATATAATAAAAACTAAAATCGTGCAAAAATTAGTAAAAATCTACTGTGCAACTTTAATATAATCTACATGTATAAAAAATAACAAAAAAAAGATAAAACATTTCTACATAATACTATATACAATAAATGTAAAAAATAATATAAAATCTATGCTACAATTCTATGGTTTCAATCATCTAATAAAAAGCGCAACAAGAGCAACATTAACATCCTTTACCTTAACTGACGTAACTTATACAAATAATCTAACTCCTATATCAAAATCTTTTGTAATTCCGATATCCTTTTAGTGATCATGATCTGACTGGATGCATTTGCAAAACCAACCATGCCAAGTATATAACAAAAATAATAACGTGTAGAAACTTTAAAAAAGGCACAAAAAGGAGTTCTGTAGTTTGCTTTGTAGTTATGATTGGTTCTTGGTTCTACTTTCAACTAATGTAAACACATCATGAAACACATAATTTTAAAATGTCTTACCTAACCCCAATGTGATACCTAACCCCAATGTAATACCTTAGCCCCAAATATCGAAAAATGTATTTGAGGCAAATCATGTCCATTGGCTTACAGAGGAAGTAAAATACCATATGAATATACATGACAATCTACTCTGTAAATTTCATAAATCAAAAATGGCAATTGATGAAAGGCTTTTTAAAAATAAAAGAAATGAAGTTAACACTATTATAAAACGATCAAAACAGAACAACCACCGAAATATACTACACCAATCTGCGAATGAACCAGAAGGTTTTTGGCTTAAATTAAAAAATATTTACCCTTCCCAAAACTAAATCTTCAATTAGTACAACATTTATTATCAAATCGTCTCCAACCTTTAAGTATCGAGAAATATCATCTGCGTTTTGTGAACATTTCTGTAATTCGGTATCTATTTTAAAGAAACATACTTTTTTTTTTAAAAGACTGTATATGGGCTTTATCACATCGCAAACCAACTCATACTTACAGGTCTTTTAAAATTATACATGTAATGGTTGATCAAATAGAAAAAGAATTATGTGGGTTAAAAACAAAAAAGTCATTTAACAGATCTCAAACGAATTGTTTTCAAAACACAATATCTGAAACAGGAAAAGTTGTATGTGGTGTACCTCAAGGATCAATATTAGGCCCTTTACTTCTAATTATTTACTTTAATAACCTGGTATCTTGTTCAAAACATACAAAATCTATTATTTATGCTGACAACATATATATTCCTGAAAAAGATATATTAATTATAGAATCACATCTTTCATCTGATATGGAATAAATCTCAAAATGATGTATAAAAAATGAGCTAATACTTAACCTTGGAGCCAGTAAAATAGAATCCATGCTGTTTGGTACCGGAAAATTTTTTTCAAGACAACCAAACCACAATGAATATTTCTTACAACTTCAACTCAATATGTTTCACCTTGAGCTATAAATACCTTGGTATCGACCTAGACCCGACACTAAACATGAATAGTTTTTTGAACAATGCTTATAAAAAAGCTTGTGACAAACTATGACTACTTAAAAAAATTAGATATTTTTCTAAGTAGTCATACCTCTTGCAGCAGAAGGCATTACCAACTGACTATTATACCCGATTTAACCTACTGTAGAAATCTTTGCCTCAACCTATTAAAGTCAAAAACAGATAAGCTGGACTCTTTGAATGCACATGCATATCTTTTAGTAAATGCAAACAACAAGTTTGCATTTACTAAAAGAGATATTAATTTTTGATAAATCTACCATATACCAAAGTGTTGAAACTAATATTTTATTCCAATTACTTTTAGTTGGTTTAAAAGACACAAAAAAATCTATACCTAAAAATAGGTAATATAAGAGTTTTTGCCTCTGATAGGGTGAAACTACTTGGTGTTGCAATTGATAAGAATCTAAATTTTAGAGGACACATTAAATACTTATGCAGTAAAGCTAATGGTAAATGTTTTGCTTTTTCACGCATAAGAAATTTTTTATCCCGTAATAAAGCTACCTTGTTGTTTAACGCCTTCATAATTTCAAATTTTTCTTATTGTCCTCTAATTTGGATGTTTTGTTCTAAATACTATGACAACCTTATAATTTTAATATTGTTCTAATATTGGTTTTAAATAAAAGTTAAATAAATTTTTGATGCCTCAACAATATTTCATAAAGTTTCTTCCACAGATTTTGAAAAATTTGAATAACATGCTCAGCTGATTGTACTGAATTTTTCTGTGAAACACCACATGAATATGATAAAAAATGTAATAGCTATTCTTCTTATAAGCATTACTGTACGATGAAATGTCTGATTGCTGTAAATCCTAATGGAGCTGCTTGTTTTGTTTCAGACCTTAATGAGAAAAGTATTGATGTTGCAATTTTTCAACAGTGTGGAACTTTGTCTTTTATTAATCCTGGTGGCAGTTTATTAGTTAATAAAAGCTTCACAATACAAGATATGCTGCTATCAAAACAATCAACAATATACATTCCTGCATTTCTTGGAAAACTTACTGAAGTAAAAAATTTAACTTAACATTACAGCTTGCCTTGTTAACTTTCAAAATTGTTTATGCAAGTCATCATGGTTTTGCAACGATGACTTGCATGTTTATGCAAGTCATCATTGCTAAGACTTTAGTAAAAAGATTTGCTAAAGTCTTAGCGATTGCTATAATCCAATCGAAACAGCTATTCTCATTGCTAGATACCTTTAAAATTACATATTTTTTTTACTCATTTTTACTTTAAGGTATCATTATTTTTACTTTAAGGTATTTTATCTTTAAGGTATAAGGGACTTTGGAAATAGCAAGAGCAACATAACAATATTTTTTCTTGATAAGCTGTTAAATTCAAAAGAGTATAGACTTTTTTTTTTTATAAGAAACATCTTTTTAAAAATCACTATACTAATTATATATGATTTTTATTTCTTTTTTTTTTTTAATTAAACTTTATTTCCTTATATTTAATTGTATTGATAAACTTTTGTTTACAAATTAATTACTTTCAAAATGTTTTGGAAACAATTGAGGTGCATAAAAAAGTTGTGAATTTTTTTGTAAAAATTCATTGACTTCATATCATTTGATTGCTAAGCATACAAATGTTTCAAAATCTACAGTCATAGATATATATAAGTTCAAGACTACTCAAAGCTTCGAAAGAAAACTTGGAAGTAGAAGGAATAAAATTTTAATAAATCCAAAAAGGTAAATTCAATTTTACGTTCAATAGCAAGAAATCCAAACCAGTCACAGCAAGATCTTGCAAGGAAATCCGAGACAAGCGTTTTTATATCAAAAAAGTACTTGAAAAATGCTTGAATTAAAGCATTTCAAAAGAAAAATACACCTAAGAGAAGCTTAAATGATGAAATTAAAGGTATTAGACGCGCAAAGAAGTTGGTTAAAATAATGGCGGATAAAAGTATGTGCATAATTGATGACAACAAAACATATTGCAAGGCAGATTTTTCTTAAATTGACTGCCAATCTTTACATCAAAAAATGCTTTCAAAAAAGATTTTTACCATTTATGAAAAAACACAAATACTGATATTTTGATTGGCCAGATCTTGCTGCTTCTCACTATTCTAAAGTAGTTCTACAGTGGTAGAACTACTTTAGAATGGTGAGAAAATAATGTGAAAATTGTTCCTAAAGATGCGAATCCTCCAAATCGTCCTGAAAAGCGCAAGATTGAAGATTTTGGGGCAATAGTTAAAGGAGTTCTTCGTAAGACAGATAAAGTAACAAAAAATAAAAAGGACTTCCAAAAAAAATGTGTTAATGCCACCAATAAGGTGAAAAAAAAACCCTGCAAAATGATGGCATCAACCCACTATAAAATTTGATCTCTTGCTAAACAGCCCATCAAACCCATTAAAATTAAGTTGAAACTGCATATACTAAATGCTAAATTTATTTCTTCTTTATTTGATACAATACAATAATAAATACTAAATTTATTTATTTTTTCTTTATAAATCCTATTATTTCTATAATTGTTTTATAAAGATCATAAATAAAGCCATCAGGAATTGCCCTTAGATAAGGATAATGTTGACATATCAAAATACCACTAGTAACAATTTTGTATTTGTTAAAACTTCATATTTTGTAATTGCTATTGGCTCTTGTTTAAGTCCATATATTATATCAATAGTTTTTACATTCTTAGAAAACTAAAGTTTATTTTTTAAACAATTATAACACTGTTGCAAAAAGTTCTTTACTCTTTGCAACAGCGCCTTTATCTCATTTTCTGCCTTTTCTTGCAATCTGAAGCATACAAAACCAACTAGCTTGAAAACTATTTTTAAAATAATAATAACTATTGATGTCAACTTAAATTCCTCTTTTACTCCATTTTTATATTCATGATACTCAAGCGATCATTTTAACTCTTAGACATTGCATTTAGAAGCATCTTTTTCTAAAAATACTCCAGGAACATTCTTTTCCAACAAAACAACCTTGTTCAAATTTTTCATCCATTGCTTATATAAACTTATACCACAGTCATTGATTTTATAGTATTTAACCATTGTATTATGCATACACAAACAATTTTTTTGTCCAGATATTAATCCCAGAAATCAAAATAGTAAAACTTATTGCTATTAAAAATCCAATCATTCAAAGTTTTTACAAATAATCTGACTCTCTCTTATCTTTTTATCTAAATTTATATAAATTTTCATCAAAATTTATATTTTTATAGTCAAACCTTTGTTTCATATTTTTCCTGCCGACCTGATGCCGATTTCACACAGATTAAGGTCGGCAAATAATTGCCGACCTTATTTTTCATGATTCCAAGTGCTGTATCTATATATACTAAAAAAGATATATATATAAAGAGAAAGACCTCAGCAGAAATGGTTGAAAAAAACCATTGCCCGCCTTGTCAAATATTGTTTGTTTAAATTTGAGTTACATAAGACTAAAACCATTTTGAAAAAAGTATTGAACTTGTTTTTAACAAAGGTTTTAAGTTTAGAGCAGTGTGTTGTAACAGTGTATCGTATTAGTGTATTGTATTAGTGTATTATAAAGCCCTTCAGAAAATGTTTGTGCTTTATCAGCAAAAATAACCAATGAAATTAAAAAAGTTTTAACTTAACGATGAAAAAAATTTTTCAGAGCTTAAGCAGTTTACTAAAATCTATGGTGCAATTTTAAATCTTTATAAAAGTGAGAAGCCCGCATTAGAAAAAACAGCCCAACTTAAATATAGCCCAACTTAAAGATGGCTGCTCACAGAAATAAGTAACTGTCTTTGCAAGATGTTTTAGATGTATTTAATAATGATTTTTATCAGAATATTTTTTCTGATTATGTTTTGCTTTGTTAGAAATTTAAAATAGGAAAAGAGTTGTCCGCTTAAAAGATTAGTATTTTTTTTTACAAAAAAAAAATAAATGCATACAATATGATGCACATGTTAAATCTAATAAATAGTTAAGAAGTACTTTATTGTGTGGCCAGAAATAACTCTAAGAAGAATAGGTAATGATCTCGCAAGTGGACTAAAAATTTAAATGTTGCAGAAAACTTTCATAAAGCTAAACATTACATTACTTAGAGTGATAACTGCCATGATTTAATTTCTGACTCAACACCTGTCAGTTAAAGATATAACAATTAAGTACAGTATACCAGGTTATTCAGCAGTTCAAGATGTTGATGTTATCAATAGAAAATCAAATAGAAAGAATACTGCAGTTGTCTGAATTTTACTCACCAATCTCATTGATGAGAGTTTACACTAAACAGGAAAAACTATTTGAATGCACATCCACATGGGAATTTTTAAAAAATGACAAACAAATTTTTATTTAAACATCACCCCAATTTGCACAATTGCACAGCCCTTTTTGGATGAAAATTTTTTCATGCAAATAAAATATAAAATAGAACCAATGTAAAGCGTGAAAAATATAGAACAAGGGTATTAAAAAGAACAAGGGTATTAAAAAGAGTATTATGTTTACTTTTCAAAAAAAAAATCAAGGTACCATAACAGAAAAATTAAGAATGATCTAAAAGAGATGTAAAAATTCCTTTGCAAGGAATTTTTACATCTCTTTTTCATAATTAAAAATTCCTTTGCAAGGAATTTTTAATTATGAAAAAGTTATCAAGATTTAATAATTGAAACATTAAAATACTTATATTTTTATTTCAGATATTTTTTTTTTATTTTTGGTTATTATTAATAAAATAGTCAAAGTAGAAGTTTATTTTATTGTTGTGGAAAGAAGAAGTGGGTAAAAGTGGGGGAAATGAGGTGAGCTGCTCTATATTTATAGTTTTAATTGCCATAATTTTTTTAAATTAAGTCTATATCTTGCAAATATTTTAATTTCTAAAAAAAAACCTAATTATATTTTATTCAACTAAAACTGAAAAAATTGTTTCTATTAAAAAATACTTCACCTAACTTCTTTAAAACTTATTTTATTATAATTGCTCTACATATGCAGAACGCGCATGTATAATTAAGACTTTCAGCAGCACAATATAAAGCTCATTAACCTAGTAACAAGAGTAAAAAATTTAATAATTTAAGCAAACTCAATTTAACATTAAAAATAAAAAATCAAGAAATAGTTAAACATTACTTATTCTTACAATAAAACACGTTTTATTTTAAATAAGTTTTATGTTTTAAATGCTATAATTTGTATTAAACAGCTTTTTATATTGACAAAAAAAACTTGCAGTATTATTTTGTTGTTGATTTGTAAAGCCTTTTACAATAACAAATGTGTTTTATTGTCAGTATAGACATGGTATTAAACAAAGCTAAGATGGTAATAATTTTAAGTTAATAGATCAAAATAATAACAAAGAAAAAAAAATTTGGGAAGCACACAACACCAATTTACAGTTTTTACAATTGCTTTTGATGACTTGATGACAAGCACACATAATCACACCCATTAACAACCTATTTCAGTTTTACGTGTGCAAAACATTGTGTTGGACAATTTTATTTAAAATAAGGCCTGTATATGATAAAAGTGTATTTGGAAGACTATTTAAAAACCATTGATTTTAAAAAAGAACCAGATTGCTGAAAAAAATTCACCAAAAAACATAAACATTGGACTAAATATAACTGGAATAAGGTGTTTTAAAATGATTAAAGCAAATATAATTTGATTTTATCTAATGACGATGGTCCTGTAGGGATATTTTTTCTGGATTGTTAAGAGCCACTATTTCAAATTGACATCCTGAATGGCAAATACCATACCAATTTTATATTTTATTATTTTTATTTTACTGTGAGCATTTAAAAAATCATAATTTATAATTAGAAATAAAATAACCAAAAAAATATAAATAGATAATAAGATGCAAGAACCTGACCACCACAGTTCTAATAATGAAGCAGTGGGATTTTTTTGCATTTCCAGCCAGCAAATAACTTGAAATGATTGGTTCATTTGTTCTGCTAAACTACGGAAGTCCTTACCAATTAATGGAGGGTTTAATATATAACTTAACTCTGCTAAGATATCTGCAGGTAAATCTCTAAAGAAAGAAAGGTATTTTATATATTATATATAACATATAATCATAAGTTATATATATAACTTTATTGGTCATCAAAATAATGCTTTGTCAGCAGTGTTTTTTATGACAAATAGCTTACCTTATAATTGTTTTGTTTTGTTTTTTTATTATGAATTTTATTTTTTAATTTATTTACTCCCAACAAATTAACAGAAAGCAAAGAAAATGTTTAGAATGCAAAAAAAGGTTGCAAAAGAAAACTTAAAAAATGAAAATCTACAGTAAAAGGACAATAAAAAGACTTTTCTGAATGACAACTCGTGAAAGACTGTGCTTTGATTTATAGAACAAGTGATACTTGAGCAGAGACTGTCATATGATTATGACAGTCATTAAATGATTGTCTCTGCTTTAGCAGAGACAATCATAGCCATGATACAACTTAAAAAAAAACTGATGCAACTTTCAACAATCAGAGCTTGAGCAGTTTACTAAAATCTACAGTGCAATTTTAAACCTTCATAAAAGTGAGAAGCCCACATTAGAAAAAACAGCCCAAATATAACAACAGCATTCCATTCAAGGAAGAATACAAAACTTATAGAAGAAAAACTACATTGAGAATTGGTTTCCTGCTTTAAGCAATCAAAAACTAAATGACTACCTGTCAAAACTGGAAAGTAGACTTTAGGTTATAAGGAAAATCTACTTAAGGACAACTTTAATACTCTGGTTAGAAAAGATTGATTCGACAATTTTAAAAATCTATCCGAGATACACCATATAAAGGAAGTTTATGGAATAGAATAAAATGGTATGTCAAGAGAATTAGCCTATGCATCACTGTGTCTGTCTAATGCACAATAGAACCTTATTCTTATTAAAAGTTATTACCTATCCCAAGAATAAGGCTGAACTATTTGCAAACAACTTTTCTACTAATTCGACTATAGAATCCTATGGCCATACTCTTCCTTCCATTCCAATTAAATAGGTTTACCTATTGTTAGAGATTCAAATCACTCCAGCTTCCTAGCTAAAGTCATATTTTTAATTAAACTTTTCTACAGCTTGTGGTCCATGCATTATTCTTGTTATAGTCTTACAAGATTTTTCTCTAGAACTCTCTTCAATTTTCACTAAACTATTGAATAGTGCTTGACTGAATCTTATTTTTCTACCTGCTGGAAAATGGCATCTGTGATTTTAACTTTTAAAAACTCTGGATAACATTCTGACCCCTCCAACTATTGTACATTTAGTCTTCTATCTGTTTTTGGCAAAGTTTTTGATCAACAAAACTCTAACATCTGATCTTTAGTCTAATAATCAATCAAAATAGTTTTTGATTCCATTACTCTATGGCTGACTTGTTTACTAGTGTGACAGATTTTATTGTGCATTAAATGGAGGCAACAAGGCTAGGGCTTTCAATAAAGGCATGCTGGTCGCTTCCATAAGCTTGCTTCATATGGTGTATCTAGGAATGTTTTTGAGATTATGAAAACATTTTATTAAAGTTATCTTCAAAGGCCAACACTCTTTTTCATTTCCAGTAACTTCTGGGGTACCTCAAGGTTCTATCCTTTAATTCATCTAGTTTTTCCCCCCACCCTTTAACTCTTTGGAACTCTCTTCCATATTTATGTTTTCCATACAACCTACAACATTTCAAGTCTTCTGTCAACCCTTTCCTTGCTCTTTAATTCTATTCTTATTTTTCTAGTAACTCCTAACTTAATAATGGTTGATTGCAGTCGTGTTAGAAAAAATTTTAATAAAAGGAAGAAAAGAAAAGAAAATCTTTCTCTGAGCACTTTCTAGAGTTTCAACAACAAGAGTTTTCTTAGAACCAGGGCATAACCCTATAGGGTAGGCAAAGACTTTCAGTAAACAATCAGGCTTACAAAAAACTCTAACTAAACCTTCCAAACTATAACTATAACTATAAATATAAAACTATAACTATAAATATAAGCTGGAATGAATTTCTTGTTCTTTTTAAGGAAGCAACAATAAATTATCTTTAAAAAAATTTAAAACCGTTTTAAGAAAATCATATTTAAAATGATATTCTTAAAATGATTTTATAGAACCGAGAAGAGATAATATTTTATATTTTCTACAATGAAAGAAAAATAAAAAATGCATGCTCAAAAATAAAAACATTTTACCAACTTACTAACTTAGAGCAGTCTAATGATATTGATTTGTATATACAAAATTACAGAGCTTGATTTTTTTCTCTAAAGAATGTGGAAGTGTCCACACTTTCTTATTACTATTTCAATTAACATTTTTAGATAAATTAACTCAGAATCTAAGCTTAAACTTCAAAGTTCTGAACTGTAAGGCAGAAATTTTTCATTTAGAACGTCAAGCAACTTACAGAAGAATATTGTAAAAAACGGTTATATACATATTGGTCACTTGAAAATTTCAATGAGAAGTACTAATACATTGTGGAAAGGATAAGTATGCAAGAACTAAAACAAAGGAAATATGTAAAAAAAAAAATCACACAGAACTTTCCATGCCAGAAAAATACCAATCATAAAATACAAATCAATGTATATTTCTCTACTTACTTCTATGCTACTACACTTTATACTCTCAGCGGACATTTAAGAGAGTGATGGCAAAAAGCACTCCTACAGATAGTGCCAAGAAGGTCTGTACAAAAATAAAAAACAAATATTAAGTAAAAAGTTTGCAAATCCAAGCCAACTAAAATTAAGATTTTAGTTTGGCATTAGAGTGCTGTACTTAGCTGACATTAAGTTGGCTAAATATATATATTTATACTTTTCAAAAGCTCTAAATATTTATAAGTTTTTTCATCTGAATCATTTGTTTAAAAAAGTTATTCCATCTGAATCATTTGTTTAAAAGCTGCAGACTTTAAATCTCCATTTTTTAATAATAGTTCTGTTAGGCATTATGACTTGTATTGAGTTTGCTTGATGTAGCAGCTTCTTATTTGAATGGATTAAATGAAAACCATAACTTGTAAGTGTGCAAACAACAAAGAATAAATTTGAGAAAATACAAAAAAATGAATGGTGAAAAAATTAATGGATTTTTTTTTTAAATAAACTTGTCAAACTTGAAAAAACAAGTAATTACAATAAATAAATTAAAATGAACAAACAATATATTTTTTATATATATTTATTTTTGCATACCGACATTTTAAGAGATCAGCAGTTGTAAATCAAAGATAGGTCAGGTTTCACATCTACCTATCTTTCCTATGCCAACCTGAATTTCACAAGCTGGTAAACAGGACAAAAAATTATTGATTTATTTAGTGTAGACAGCACCTTTTTATATTGATTTCTTGCAATAATAAAAAGAAGTTTGTTCACAAGTGAGTTATTTTTATAAAAAAATTTGTTTAAATGATTACTATTAGTAATCATTTTAAAAATATTACTATGAAAAATCAAACCTCATTCTGAGGTTCGATTTTAAACCAAAAAGAAAGAATAAAAGCTTCTACACATGTGATTACCAGCAGAGAGACGCAAGACGTCAGCTCAAAGACCATCACAAATAAAATTTCAAAATGAATTTTATTCAGCTTTAAAGTGATAACTGAGAAGTGTGATCTTAGTCTAAAGAAGAATTACAAAATAAAAGATTTAAGGAGATCAGAGACAAATTGAAAATTGAAGGTAAATGATTAGGGTTGTCAAGAAAATAAGCAACAAAGTTAACTATCAGTTAACTATCAATAGCAGTTATAGGCAAGGTCAGTGGCATTAGAGCCAATCCATTTAATGTGAGGAACATCTAAGTCACCATTAACAACAATATTGGCTGAAAGATAAAAATAACGAGGGCTTAATTTGGTTAGAAATTACATTGAAAAAAAGTGTAGTCTTGAAATATAATTTAAATATAATGAAGAACAAATAAAAAAGATATTGAATAATATATAAAAAATAATATATACATAAAAGAATAATCAGAGGATTTAAAAAGTTTTCACAAAAAATAGATAAACTGATGCATAAACATAAGCCCAGGCCAAGCAAGTGACTGTTTTTTGCAAATCAAGGAATAAGAACCATTAACACTGAGATCTAAAGATGAAACAGACAAATTTTACTTAGTCAAAGACCAAATAAGTCTTTATATGTTTAATATTTTTAGATACTTAAGTCATGTTTAAAGTTAGAATAGAGAACATGACTCATGAGCTGTGCAGTTGTCTAATATTTTTAACAACTGATATTTTATCAGTTGTTAAATATCTGAGACAACTGATATTTCACAACAGATATTTTACAGCTGCTGATGGGATCAGTCTCTGTCGCTTTTGTTACTTATCTGTAAAAACCTTTTTTTAAAGTATTTAGCAGTAACAATGCCAAGTTTATAATGGATTCTCAAAGTTATTAATTTTTTTTTTCTTAATTTATTTATTATGCAAATCACACTATGTAGCTAAAACTAAAATTAATAAATTTGGTATTGTATTATATTTATGTATTATCTTTCAATCCTACTAAAAAATATATTTTTTTAAACCCAAATAATAACATTCTAGTCAACATAATACATACATTTTTCTTTCTTTTTTTTAATTTTGTTTGAATTTTATTTTACTTCTATGGGCTCTAATTGAGGTAAATAAACTAAAAACATTTTGCTTCACCAAAACCAGACTGAATAAAAAATTGGATTATTACCCTGAATTCTGATATTCTATTAGCAAACGATTATATTAGATTCAAACGATTAAGTGAGGTAAAAAAAGAGCTTTTAGTATCCCACATACAGGACAGGAATGGCATGCAATTGGACAGAAATGGCGTGCAATTGAGCACTATTGCTGACCAAGCAAATGATTTTTTTCGAAAACTTTACCACAATTGTTTATGTTTTGAAGATTTAAACATTTTAGAGATGTGCTGAAAAAAGAAACAATAAGCTTAACTTAAATTAGGGAAAAATTATAATAATAATAATAAAGAAAAAACAATTCCTTATGAAAAAGAAAATATATAAGCACTAAAATAAAATAAAAAACATAAACTCAAAGCAAAACTTTTTGTTACATTTTTAATGTTTGAAACAGATGTTATTAAACTTATCTTTTTTAATGTTTTATTAAAGTTATGCAAAACGCTTTTAAATTAAGTAACAAATAACTACTAATTGTTTTGTTTATTAAATGAACAAACATTATTAAATTTATTAAAAAGTGTTTTATATAATATTTTAAATTGTATAAACATTTGTTTTTTTTAAAAAGTTGCACAAAAAAAATTGTTTAAAAATTTAATGTAGTCTTTTTAAAATAGTAATTTTTTGTAAATTCATGCTTTAATTAGTAAGTCAAGTTAAAAAAAGGTTTAAACTTTTTATTAGTAAAAATAGAAAGAAAAAAATAGCAATTTAATTTTAATTTGACTATTACAAACAATTTGTAACTTTATTAATAAGTGTTTCACTTAACAAATTTAAAAATTATTATAAAAGATTTAAACTCATCACTCCTATCGTAATTGAAAAAAAAAATTTTTTTTCAAAAAATAAAATGTTTGTTTAGAAGATTTTAAAAAATTGTAAGTTTAATTATAAAAATTATTCGTATGAACATTACAAAATAGAGGAAAGTTAGCCGGTAGCCCTGGACAGCGGGTAACTCCGGACACTTAAACTGCTTAAACTAGAGAAGCTATGTGACTTTTAATACATAATAACATTATTTGAGTGCAAAATATCTATCACAAAATGCCGCAGCGAATGACAGGAGGGGAAGATTTTGAACTTTTAAAAAAAGTCATTTGACACTTTGTTTTCTGTTAGCACATGTGTACAATCTATATTTTCTTTAAGTGTCTAGTGCTACCCAACTCTCCCCTATTTCAAAACTTTTCTGTTAATTAACAAAATACATGCTTAAGTTAATAAGTAAATAAAGTTATTTTACACTCTTGTATAACTCTTATAAAATATTTCTGCACGGATACTAAGCAAGTATCTGTGCAGGAATATTTTATAAGAGTATATGGATATTTTATGAGTACCATGAAAAAAGTGTTGAACTTATTCATAAATTAAAGTAACTTTAAAAAAAAGACTTTTGAGAAGACATGGAAAAATAGTTTCAAAGGTTTAAATTTATCATTAAAATACATGCCTACAAAATAAAAATTTATGTATAACATTTTTTATTAACTTACACAAAATGCATTTATTTAAACAATTTTTATAGTTAACTTTGTTTTTTTATTTAAAGTCATAGACTAAAATACAAACTTTAGAAAAGATTAACAATTAAAAGTTATTCATAATGTAACACTTTTTTTTATTGCATTTAAATTGTTAAAACATCAAAACAGCCCTAATCAAGTTTTAAAAAAATACTAGCGTTGTCAATATAAAAAATTAAAATATTAGCGTTGTGCATATAAAACCTAGATGATTAAGCTTGTCATCCAGTTTTATTTGTTGGTGGTCAACTGTTATCATGCAGTTTGCAAATTGTTTTTTACTGGTGAGCAAGAACTCGGTCTTATCAGCATTCAACTTTATACAATTTGAGTTGGTGTATATATTACAAGCTGCTATAAACTTTTTAATTTCAGACAGAGTAAAACTAGGAGGTATGATGTCATCAGTGTATGCTACAACACCTGTGTAATTTCCATAAATTGATGTCTTTGTTAGTGCTAGTTAAGTAACTTAATTAAATTCTTGCATAATCAAATTAAATTAACTAAATTCTTCCATAACCACATAATATAATGGCATGGCCATAAAGTGATTAACTCATAAAATTATACATACTTAAGGTCTATTAAATATCAAGTCTATTTGCTTTGCTAATTCAAAAAAGTTTGAATTTTTTTAATTATTTTTTTAATAATATAAAAAATAAAGGCATTTTCTAAAAAAGAAATAAAATAAAATGGTAAAGAACAATTTAAAAGATAATAATTTATATAAATAATATAGTGTGATAACTTTAAAACTTAAAATATAGTTTTCTTAGAACAGCAAAAATGGTCTAAATGGCAGTCCAATAATTACTCTAACAAATTAGGGGGAGGAAGGGTCTGAAATTTTTTGAAACTTGTTGACAAATGAAACTTGTTGACAAATGAACATATACAGAACTAAATAAGCATAAACAGTATGTTTGCTTGTAACATTATTATTTTTCAACTTGGTTGTTGGTAAGTTTGGTAAGCTCACAAGCTTCATGTGGTTTATGTGGTTCATTCTATGTCAAGATGCAGCTTTTTAGCTCCATGCACAAGTAAAGATGTTGGTAGTTCTTTAAAATCAAAAAAAAATTGTAAATTGTAACTTCTGTCTCAAAAGGTTGCCAACCCCTGGTTTATGAAATTTGTTAAATGCTTTTTAAATTTAATATTGCAAAAAAAAATATTTATAGTTTGTTAACTTTTTAATCTTATATCAACTTGGAGTTAAAATAAATCTTTGTAAATATCAAAACAGAGTCTTTGAAGTGTTGTATTAATTTGATATATGTTCATAATTTAAATATGTAAGGTGTGTAACCCTTTATTCTTTTTTTTTTTTCAGAGTAAGTCTTTGTAGTTATAAACTGGAAATATCATAAGCTAAAAGATTTTTAACTTTTTTTTTCTATGCCTTTTACTTTTATTTTCATTTTGTTCAGAGAAAGCTTTTTAATTTTAAATTGTTATATTTGTTTGAAATATTTTCATAAGTTAAAATAAAAATATATATTTTTTCTAAACATTTTACTTTTCATCACTTTTTTGTTTTAGTTGTAAATTTAAAATGTCTATTTAAAATATTGCTTTGTTTTTATTTTCAATTTTAACTTGATTTTTAAGGTAGAGGGGTGGGTTTTTTCATAATTTTGAGGAGGGTTCTCAGGAAGTTTGACAAGTTGTTTACAAGGGGAGGGGGAGGTAAAAATCACCCAAATTGTTGACATAACTAATGGATAGTCATTAAAGTGTCACTTTTTTGAAGAGGATAATGTCTTAATGAGCACCTTAATAAACGACAAGGTAATATAACATTTAACAAATAACTAAAGATTTAAAAAACCACCTAAAAGACTTTAAAAAAATATTTTTTTCTCTAAAGTGGGTGGATGTTATAAGTATTTTTATTTTAAATGTTCTATTTATTATAACAATTTAAAGATAGACTAATTATAAATATAACTATTTTAAACCAATTTGAAACTTCATTACTTCTAACTACATTTTTTTTTAATTTAGTCCTCCTTATTAGTTTAAATAGGCAAAAAATAAATCATGTTTATTTAAGCTAAAAGTCACAAGTAGTGTTAAGTACCAACCTGTGACAAAAAAAATATAATATTTAAACTCTGGTATATGCCTAAATAACTAATTACTGGCATGTCTACAGAATGCAAGAAATATGGTGCAAAAACACTTATTGCGATGAAATAAAATGTAGTTTATATTTAAAATTTAATCTCAAAATTAAAAAATATTAAAAAGTACAAAAATTGTAGTACAACTTTTTTTTATGTTAAAAAATTTTATAGTACAATATAAATGTTAATAATATTGTACTAATAAATTTATAAATGTCACAAAATGTTATTGTAGTACAAATTTGTCATATACAAAACATGTTATACAATTTTTTTTCTTTCTTTTTTTACTTTTAAACACATTTTTTTAATTGTTATAATTATTTATAGCACAATGAATAAACAAAGCCTAATTATAAAACTAATTATGCAATTATTAAAAAACTTAAGAGAATTAAATGTAAATTTTAATAAAAATTATTACTTTGCCTCTCTGGATCTTTTACCAAGGCTGTCATCTAGGTCAGCTGCCTGCATTTTTGAAATAACTTACAAATAAATAACACCAAATTTCATGAACTAAAACTTCTTTATTATTTATTTATATAAATGAAAAGAAAAAAATGGGTAAAAATATTAAAAGCAAAGCTAATACAATAATGTAATGAAAAAATCAATAGTTAAAAAAAATTATATTTTACACCAATAACAATAATATTAGACAAATTAACTCCATGTAGTCAAAAATATAAAAATGTAACTTTTTTTTGTTAAATATTTTTAAATCTGTTTAAACATAAAAATTATTAGTATTTATTCACAACATTTTGCTAAATACAACTAATACCTGCTTTTTATTATTTCAAAATGAATAAAAGATTATTGCTTCAAAAATAATTACACTAGATTAACTTGATTCTTGGTGATCAATATGCTGGCAGTCTTAACTAACTAAGCTCTATGTAACACAACTTAGAGGTTTCTCCTAGAAATGTTTTATTACAATTTATATTTAAGTCTAATTATTTTTAGTTAATATCGTTACCGCTGGTTTTCTTTTTTTTATATACACTTTTTTCACCACCAATAATTAAATTAGTTAATTTAAATTCAAAATTGTTGCGATCTTGTGAGATTATTAAAATAACAGCTCTAAAAGAATAAACTATTTCAATTTTAATTACTATTTTTTTTATTTTATTAAATACAAAAAAAATATTTTTGACAAACTTTTTTTATAATATTTAATACAAAATTCTATTATACTTTGTCACTAGAAGGAGTAGAGACAAAAAACCTGAATTTTAGCACCTTAGTTTTAGACTATACTAATCACTTTAATGTTATCGCAGACCGATCATAGATATTATATTTCTCTGCATATAAATGGCCATAATATAGCCTATATCTCTGCAGACTTGATTGTATAAAAGTTATTTGCTAACATACTTATTAATTGTGAGAATGCATGTCTTCTGTGACAGCTTTACTAAAGCCTTTACTAAAACCTTTGCTAAAGCCTTAAGCATCGTGCATATTTAGGTTTAAAAAAACCTTAAGGTTTTGCTTGTCATGAATTTTAGATTAATTGAAATCATCACCACTGACATAAATTTATGTGCTCAGTAGGAATACATTTTTTTATAAAGCTCACTCTTTTTTAATTGAAATTTATATAAAAAAACTCTATCTATTTTCATAGCTTTATTTAAGCAACCAAATACAGCAAAAAAAATTAAAGAAGTTTTATATTATAAAGCTTTATATAAATTATAAAACAATTATATTATAAATTATAATATAATTATGTTATAACTTATATAAATGATAACTGGTCTTAAAGTCAAAACGAATATAATAATATATAGCATAGGCCGAATATTAAACAGTTTTGACAATCTCAAAAATTATTTTTTGGCAATTAGAGTCTTATTGATTAACAGGACAGAATTGACCATGATTTCAAATTTAGTATATTTAACTTATTCGATGCTAACAACCGTGATTTATTATTTTGTCAACTTTTAGTTCGGCAAAATATAAGGGGTCGTCCATAAGTTACGTCACGTTTTAGCAATGAGGATGGGGGGATGGGTAGGCGATTTTATGACGCAACTTTTTTTTTTTATAATTTCAAGTTTCAAGACTTTCTTTTAATTAAAAGAGACTGACCACACCACAACCCTCGGTAAATGTATCTGCATGTTGATTGTAAATCAACTGCGCCTAAATCTTACTTAGTCGATATGTACACTCCATTAACAGAGTAGTTACAACCTGTTAAAGTTGTAACAGTCTCAGTACAATGTACGTTATGCGCTTTAATATATATATATATATATATATATATATATATATATATATATATATATATATATATATATATATATATATATATATATATATATATATATATATATATATATATATATATACATATATATATATATATATATATATATATATATATATATATATATATATATATATATATATATATATATATATATATATATATATATATATATATATATATATATATATATATTTGAATTTTTCATGTTAAATTTTTTTAATGTTACATATCCGAAGATATTGATGGCTTAGCATAGGAAAAGCCACAAGTAGTCAATAAAATCTGCATTGACCCAAGGTGACTTTAAACTTTTATCGGTTTATATCAATTGACGTTTTGGAAAATTTACACCGTAAATTTCATAAAAGGTTTGAAAGAATCTGTTATACATTATATTTGCTTCGAATGAACTGTTTACATGGTTCCAATTTATTAGAAAAAACTGATCTTTTTTTAAGTACCGAGTCTTCATGAAAATCTTTAGACTGTGCAAAATAAGTTACACCCATACAGCGTATATAAGCACCAGTTTACAGAAATAATTTTTTTTTTAATCTAGTAAAAGTTATTTTTGTCCCAGTCAAAATGATTAAGAAAACATGTTAGAAACATGTGAAAAAAATTAAAGCCTTGTTTTGATAATTGCCTGGCATGTTTAGGAGTTATTTGACTAAAATTAAATCGTTTACATTTCCAAATTGAAGCAATAAGCTAAATGTAAAACCAGCCTTCTGTAAAAAGAAAAAAAAAGAAAAAAAAGTCCATTATAAGGTCATTAAATTGTACATCCAAGTAATAATGTTTCATGTAGAGTGGAGGAGTTCTGATTTATATAAAAGATACCATTGCACATTGTATCAGGAATAATTTGAGCGTTTCTGACGGCGATAAAGAAATCGTAACCATTGAAATTTTCAACAAAACGAAAAAAAACAATATTCTTTTAAGCTGAAAATTTTAGCTTGTATTTACAACAAAAAATAATTAACAAAGAAATCTATGAAAAGAAAAAAAATTATATAATAGAAGATTTAAATATAAATTGTTTACTATACAATTATGACATTAATGTAAAAAAATTTGATGATGAAATATTTACAACGGAAGCAATTCTACTGATAAATCGTCCAACTAGGGTAACAAGAAACTCATCAACTCTTATTGATAATATTGTTGCAACAGACATTTTCAATTACAGCATTCAAACAGGTATTGTAAAATCTGATTTATCAGACCATTTTCCTATTTTCTAAACATTTAATGGCGGATCAACGCTTAATTTAACAGCAAATAAAATTACTAGAAAGCGTTGTTTTACCAAAAAAAATCTCGAACCGTTTAACTCTCAATTATCTCTACTACATTGGGAGCATATTGACTTTAACGATAACGCAAACAACATTTATAATAAATTCTTTGAAACTTTCGATTCAGTATATGAGGCAAACTTTGAGTTTACGAAAAAAAAATATATACCAAAACATTAAATATTCCCTGGATTACAAAAGGACTAAAAAAAGTCCTCCAGAACAAAACAAAAATTATATATATAATATCTAAAAAAAAAAATCTCCTGCAAGTGAAAAAATATATAAGAATTATAAAAATATCTTTAAAAAGACTCGAAAAAATTTGAATAAAATGTATTATTCAAATCTTATCAAAAAATTTCAAAACGACTCAAAGCGCATTTGGAATTAACTGGAAAGTTAAATATAAGTTCAAACTCCCTGCCAAACACTATCAATTTTGAAAAAAAAAATTATTTCCAAACCTAGTGAAATAAAAAAAAAATTTAATAAATTCTTCACAAAAATCGGACAAAAACTTTCGAACAAAATTCCAACTACTGATAATTCATTTATAGACGTTTTTTCCCCTAGGCACGATCTAAATACTAACAATGAACTATCGATTGAACTAACTCTCGAGGAGTTTGACATGACAGGAGTTTGACAGCTTTTAAATCTCTTAAAAGAAATAAAGCTACTGGCTTCGACGAACTAAATAGTAACATAATTATAGATTGTTACAAAAACCAAAAAGATATACTTTTCAAAATTTTTAAAGCATCTTTAAAACAAGGGATTTTCCCGACAAATTAAAAATTGCAAAAGTTATTCCAATCTACAAAAATGGTGACAAAACAGATGTGTGCAACTACCGCACCATTTCTATTCTCCCAGCTTTTTCAAAAATCTTTAAAAAAATAATTTATAATAGAACATACAAATATCTTAATGATAATAAATTGTTAAATAATAATTAATTTGTTTTTAATAAATGCATTTCAACGGAACACGCAATTATTCAATTTATCCGGCGAATCTCTGAGCCTTTTGATAGAGAGCAATACACATTAGGTTTATATTTTTTGATCTATCAAAATGCATTTGATACCGTCAATCATGAAATTTTACTGCAAAAGCTCAAATATAATGGGATAAATAACAATATTTTAAATTGGTAAAAAAGCTATTTAATAAATAGAAACCAATATGTCCCCGTCAATAACAGACGCCAAAACGAAATAACTTGCGGTGTTCCTTGAGGTTCGATTCTTGGGCCTCTTCTTTTTTTAATTTATATAAATGATATAAATAAAGTATCAAACTTAAAAAACATCATGTTTGCTGATGATACAAATTTATTTGCATCAAATCTTAGGATTACGAAACTATTTTATGAAATGAATAAAGAACTTAGGGGTCGTTTGCAAATTACGTCACGCTTTTAAGGGTGGGGGGTCATAGATATTGTGACAAGCTGTGACAAGAAGCATTAATTATAACATATATTTTGTGACAAGGAGAGAGGGGGGTCTAAAGAGTTGTTTTTTTGTGTGACATAATTTGCGAATGACCCCTTAAGCTTAAATCAAACTGGTTTAAATATAATAAATTAACTTTAAACATAGACAAAAAAAAGTATATTCTGTTTCACCCATAATCGAAAAACATACAATTTTACAACATAAATACATAATTTAAAATAATTTTTAAAAATGCTATCAAACTTGAAAATCTTTGCCTCGATTACCCCCAAAAAATTGAAAATAAATGATCATTTGTGAATTAATTGCTCAAAATCTAGTAGTCATTTAAGGATGAAATCTGGAACATTTTTAAATCATGGTAACATAATTCATTTGAGAGAAAACAAATGAAAATTTGAGAAATTATGCATGAAACATTAAAAAGTAAGCGAGCTAAACAACACTAATATAACAAAATTTCAAGATGTAAAATGCATTGAAAAAAAAAAAATTTTCTCAAATGAGTTTTAATAATATGAAGAACTATCTGTAAAAGTTTCAGCATTTTTGCATAATTATTTAAAAAGTTCTTATTTCGCAAACTTTGAAAGCTAGTGAAAAAGTTTAAAAACTAGTTAATTTTGGGATTTTGCGATCAAAAAATTAAAATTACACAAAAAGCATAAAAAAGTTTATAATTTCTGGAATAAATATAATGACTTAAAATCCTCCAGGTTCATATTATAGTTTTTTTAGTTTTTTTAACTTTTTTTGAGTATCCTTTTTTAATATATATATATTTTTTTCTTTTTTTAAATTGACTTTTATTTCTATTTTTAAAATATAGGGGTACCACCCCTATATTTTAAAAATCGTTTAACGCATTCAAAATTTTTATTTAAAGATACGAATGTCCTAAATGTATAACAACTCAACATTTATAAAATTTTGTGTTTTTGTTTTAATGTAAAGTTTCTATGTAAAGGTGACTCAGCCCCATCTATTTTTAAAGATTTTTTTATCAAAAAAATAAACAAATATATATTGCGAAATGATAATTTTTTAAATGAACCACTTTGTCGTACAAAGTTTAATCAATTTTGTATTGGATATTGCGTACCTTATCTCTGGAAAAAAATTGTTTTGAATAATTTCGATTTATCAACTTCATTTGAACTTTTTAAAAATAAACTAAAAAAAATTTTTTTTTCTATAAACGATATTATGAATTACTTCTAATATGCAATAACGCACTGTATAATATTTCATTTTTTATTTAATTTTGCTGTTGTTGTTGCTTTTACGCTTTTAAACGGTTCTGACGACAAGATCAATGAGATCTTTTATCAGAAACTTTGTTTATATTTGTTTATATTTTTTATTTATAAAGTTATTTATATAATTGTATTACAATTTATATAATTGTAAACTGTAACACAATAAAATAAAAATAAAAAATTTACAATTTTTTAAAATGTTTAAAGTTCATTTTCTAAAGCACATGCTGATATTTTGACAACTCAATATGTAAAATAATCAGAAACGTAAAATAAAATAAGATAAAAATAAAAAAAGTACAATAGGTTGAACATAAAAAGATTTATAATCAGAAGTTTGTATCATTTACAGTGACAGATTCATAAGACATGCCCGGTGTATCCACCAGATTACATAATAAGCTGAGGAATGAAAAAATGCATTTGCAAGAATATAATAAAAGTTGTCAATCAAGGTTGTTAGTTAATGATTATTAAGAACCAATAGAAATCCTGTGTCTAGTTTCCTCGAGTCTGTGTAATGTAAATTTTTTCATTTAAATACGACATTTTAGTAGAGTGGAAGCAACATCTTATAACCAGATGTCTACCTAACAATAACCTGTTTTGCCAATCAGAATGGAGTAATTGTCATAGTACCATTAAGAAAATTAGCAATACCACAGTAATTTTTCATCCAGTTTTACTCCTAAAAAGTTTACGAATGTTTCCTTTTTAATATAAGTATTATTAATTAAAAGATTTAGTAATTTTAGAAGAATATTTTTAGATTTATTTACTTTAAGAAAAAGTATATATATTTTTTATATCCATATTTAGTGAAAATTTGTTAACTTTACATAAATGCTCATTAACTATTTTAAAAAGTGTTTTAATATTTCTGTGAGAATAAAAAAGATTGTAATCATCAGTAAACAAAATTAGGTCTAAAAGATTTGTTGCTTAGCATAAGTCGTTTATGTACAATAGAAATAAACGTGGTCTTAAAATAGAGCCCTGAGGAACCCCGCAAATTATGGAATATAGAATTGTGCTACTTTGAACATAGCCTATTATACATTATTCTTTCTAGCAATTTCGAAAAACAAGGTAGTATAGATATAGGCCTGTAATTTAAAATATTTGAATTATCTCCAGGTTTTAAAATTGGTGTTATAATGACAATTTTTAGTTTGTCAAGAACTTTACCTGTCTTAAATAAAAGATCAAAAACATGAAATAAAGAAGGTTCAATAATATCAAATACTGATTTGACAATGTTAACACTAATTTTATCAAAACCTTTACTTTTTTTACTTTTGAGACTCTCAGCTCGCTAAGTTTTAAACTAGTGTCTTCCATTATTATATTATTCCAATTAAGTTATTAATTGCATTCCTTACTTTTTTGGTGTATTTTTGTTTTTCAAATATATTTTTGTACCTTTTATAGGCTTCATTTTTATAAGTTTTTTTTAAGATACTTTATATATAATTTTTCCTTTTTTTTTTTGTGTGAAGGTTTTAGTAAGCTATTATCACATATATAGGATGATAAATTATTATTACATAAAAATAAATATCTCTGTAAGGTGGATAGTCAAAATAGAGCATTGAGTATAGTTAGTTTTTCCGATGACCTTGAACTCAGTGATAATGGTTCTGAACCCAAACCAGTGTATGTTATACACAATTTAACAAGAGAAGCAGTAAACAATATACTACTAATTCTAATGCAGTCTGGAAATTTTGAAAAATGTGACTGTATAACATACACTGTTATATGGTCACATTTTCTTTTTTCAAGCTGGTCCAAGAAATTTATTCATAGCGGCCCACTTTAAATATTTAATATAGTAATTAACATACCATACAGTGGCGCCAGGAGTCTTCACGCCGCTCAAGACACTACCCTGAGTGGCGCCTTTATTTTCTAAATTTACCTTTATTATCAGTAAAAGACTTTTTTATTTTTTAGTGCTTTTTTTAGTATTTATGGTTATTTTATGTATAAAAAAGTACTTTTAAATTTCCCAGCCTAAATATTGATAAAATATAAATATTTCTAAATCACTGTTGTAAGTTGGAGTCTAGAAATAGATGATTTCATTATTTAACTCAAGTAAATGATAAAATTTATATATATATATATATATATATATATATATATATATATATATATATATATATATATATATATATATATATATATATATATATATATATATATATATATATATGTATATATATATATATATATATATATATATATATATATTTTTTTTGTTCTTTTATTACATGTAAGCATTTCGTTACAATATTTCAAATACAAATATATAATAATAAATTTATATATAAATATAATCGTCGTTATTAGAAAATAAAAGAACGCGGGGACTCGTAGAAGACCATACGGTCTTGTCGTCGAGTACCGCTAAGAAATGTTCGTGTTAAAATTAAAAAGATAATTACAAGGTTAAAAAATAAAAATAAGTTAACAAAAGTAAGAAACTTAAAATAATCCATAATAATACAAGATGCGTTTTATCTATTATACATGTAAATTATAGTTGTTAAGGATACACATATACTTTTTATAAGTTCATGTTTAAATAAATGGTAAAAATAAAGATCACAAAAAATATCAGAAGTATATTGTTAAATCATCGATTGCAAAAATGAGTTCTTTAAGCTTTTGTTTAAAAGAAAAGTTGTTACTTTGATTAATAAAATCCTCAGTAAAATTTTTTAAAACTATTTTGTTCCATAAGAATGGTCCGCGATAATCAATACAAAATTTAAAAAGATTTGTTTGAAAATTGGGCTGCTTAATAAAATTATTATTGCGTAAAATGTATTTATTTTTATCTTTTGATGAATACAAATTATGGAAAGAAATGGGGAAAGAATTGGTTTTACATTTAAACATAAAACAAAGAATATTAAAAATATTAATCTCATATATATTAAAAACTTTCATTTCAAATAAAAGAGGCTTGGCATGAGTATAACGGTGTTTAAAATATATAAGACGTGCTACATGCTTCTGCTGACAATAAAGAGGTTTAAGTTTGTTTTTATTTGCACTACCCCAAGCAATGTTTGCATAGTTTATGTGGCAATGAATAAATGAGTGATATAATTGTACTAAAGTTTGTTTATTTAAGACATTTCTCGCTTTGTACAATATTCCTATACTTTTTGAAATTTTACTTAATAAGTTTTTAATGTGGTTTTTCCATGTAAGATTTTCATCTAAACAAACTCCTAGAAAATTAGTTACTGTTACTTTTTTAATTTGTATATTGTCAATAACAAGTGGAGGCATGTTAATTGGCAGTTTATGTTTTTTGGTAAGAGGGTGGAAAAGAATCCATTTAGTTTTATCAATGTTCAGGGATAGTTTGTTTGTCTTAAACCAGTCAGATATTTTGAATAACTTGATGTTCACGTTATGAAATAAAGTAGGAATGCTTTTGTGAGACATAAATAAATTAGTGTCATCAGCAAACATAATTGTTATTAAATTCGAGGCCTTGTATAGATCATTAATATAAATAAGGAAGAGAAGAGGTCCTAATATGGATCCTTGAGGAACTCCACATGTAATATTTAACAAACTTGATGAAAATGATTTATCAGCATAAACAAATTGTTTACGATTAGTTAAATAACTTTTCAACCATTTTAAAACATTGCCTATTATACCATAATATTCTAATTTTTTAATAAGAATTTGATGATCAATTGTATCAAACGTTTTCGCTAAATCAATAAATATTCCCAATGTAAATTTAGAATTGTTAAATGAGTCTGATTTACTTCTTGTAAGCTGAATAATTGCATACTCTGTTGAATTATTTTTTTTGAACCCATATTGCATGTTATATAATAATTAGTTTGTTAAAAGGTGATTGTATATTCTGTTGTACAAGATTCTTTCTAAAATTTTAGAAAAAACAGAGAGAATGGAAATACAAAAAGAACTGCACTAGCCCAAAGTTTTCATTTCGAGATAATCAATGTTTAAGTTTTAAAAAAATAAAATAATACTAGTCCATCTTTCATTCATTATAAAAAATAATGAAAGAAAGAAAAAAAAGAATTCTGTACCCTCTAAAAAAGAGGGTACAGAATTCTTTAAAAAATATTTTATTAGGAGATCATATTTAGTGAAAATACCCCCAAAAATGGGGTTTGCTTCAGACACAATTACTCCAGAGTAAAAGCTTATTCTTCATTTAATTTTTTAAGTTATTTCTTTAATTTCACACTCATATCACTTCTAACTTTAAAATAAAATTTGTATCTTTCAAATAAAAAAAATACTCTTCCAGGCATATTATCGTTTCGTTCAAAAAAAAAAAATCTCTCCAAAACCTGGAAAAAGATTGTTATTTGATTCAAAATCTTTTTTATAGAACGCCAAGCTTTTGATATGCAAATCACATTAAAACAATTGATGGTTTCTAAAATTATAATCTCAAAATCCTTTTTAAATTCACTTAAAATTCACCAGAATGACATTTAAATAATCTTTATCGTTTCGATAAATTATGACGTTAAAACAATTTCGTCATTAGATAAAATAAATTGCTGTATACATGAATACAATATTTTATTTTATCTAATAATTATTTCAAAAGAACGTTCTCCAAGCAACATTTTAAATATAATTTTGTTACTTTTCCTATACAAGAATGGTATTTTCTATTATTAATGATATTACTTATCTAATGAATATTGTAAAAGAAATTTCGCCAATTGAAATTAAAAAAAAAAAGCTATAATTATCATATCTTTTATTAAGGAATACGATAATAAATACAAAACTCTTATTTTCAAAACTCTTATAATGTATGATAATACCATTCTTATTTTTAATTTATTTAACAAACAAATTGCAAATAAGAATGGTTTTCTTATTTTATAAATTCTTATTTGGAATTTATTTAATAAACAAATTGCAAATTAGATAGGTAATATCTCGTTAAGAGGTGCGATAATACCATTCTATATTCTGCAATTTATTTATTTAAGTTATTGTTTTACAAGAATAAAAATAAAAGCATCTTATAAAAATAAAAAAGACGCATGCACGTTAACTAAAAAGTAAAGAATAAAAAAAATTAATTATTTTGACTAATAGTAATGACTAATAGTAATGACATTTTTAATAGTAAAGTAGGACTTTTAGTTATGGGGTTTGATTTTGGTATAATGAAATAAAAACAGTTTAATATTGCTTGATATCGAGGGAAAAATTCCTGTTCACCGTTTATAAGAGAATGAAACATACTCAGGTTACTAAATATTTCATATTATAACTACATAAGGTTCTCAGAACTGACTGAAATGTGTCAAATACTCGACTAGACGACTATGTTCCTCAAAAAACCGCTATAATTAGAAAATCGCCTACATTGGGAGGGGTGTCTACACGGGTGTCACACACACATCTCTGTTCGCCTCTGTTTTAAATCAAAAATAAATTTAACAAATTAAAACATTAAATTGCAAATTTTTACAAATTTAATGCTTTTGTTGCATCTAAGCGAAAATAAAAAACTTTTTAAGTTTTTTAATTAATGTTTTTACTTGTTTTTATTAAAAAAACAAAAAAACACACACTAAAATCAATTAATATAGTTACAATTATCCAAAATTCTGAAAATAATAAAAATATTTAAAGTAAAAACAACATTTTACAACTTATATTATATAATATATTATATATATAACTAGATAAAAATTAGAAAAATTTAAAATTATAAAAACAATATTAAAAACCAATAGTATTTGTACACGCACTATATTTGTAATACCCTCCAATAAAAACAACTTTATTCACTTCTTATCCATCGCTTCGTGAATTGATCAATAAAAAAACGATAACTCCGCTTTATACGGATATCTTTTACATTCCTTGAACATTGCTTAATAAGATCTTTTTCTTTATCAGTTAATAAATTTTTGTCAATTTCTAAAGATGTCAACTTCCCTCCTGAGTTAACGAGATGGTTTACAAAATATTTTTCACATAAAACTTCATAAGATGTTTTTGTACCATTTATCAAAATCTTCCACTTTCTTTCATCAATTGATGCTTTAATATCGTCTGTAATAGTTGCTTGCGATTCAAAAAAACATTGCATGAACAACTTTTGTTTATCTTGATACTCACGATCACCTGAGAAACGTAGTTTAATAATAAAATAAAATATCAACATTTTTGTTAGCAAATCATTTTCAATGATTTTTTAACAATTAATTAAAATAGAATAACTTAACGAAGAATCAACAATTAAACAAATCATTGAACTTTACACAACAAAAAAACAATCGATTAAAATTTACAGAATGGTTACAATTTACAGAGAACTATTTTTCGTTATAACTTATTTGAACTGTAAACAAATAACAAAAATATCAAAATACGTTGAAACAAACAAATAATTTCCTTTAAAAAAAAAGGGAATTAATTTTTTGTATATTATATTATATAAATCTAATTATTAGCTAAATTATTATTGAGTTAAAACTACAAGTTTTAACTCAATAATAATTAGCTAATAATTAAGTTCGCAACGAGGGAGCATGCTAATAAATAAGTTCGCCACGAGGGAGCATGCAATTCAGAACTAAATAAAGTTGGGTGACGGTGGCCAGCAAAAACTCAAAAAAGCCAAATGATCAATTAATAGTTATCAATGCAATTGATAAACAACAAAAAAAGAAGAGGGAAAAAATACAATCATTTTCGGAGTTGGAGAATCAAGTAAAACAACTATAACTGACAAAGCAAATAATGATATTTAGCAAGTTACTGAAATTCTTCATACTATAAATAAGGAAGAAATCAAACCTATTCACGTTAAAAGGTTGAAATCTTGAACAGATAAACCAGGTCCAGTTGTAGAAGAACTACCAGATTAGGCAGATCAAAATCCAATATTAGCTGCAACAAAAAATTTAAAAGAGAACTATAAATTCGGAAACATGTTCATCAGTCAAACTGAAGCAGAAAGATTACTAGACTTTTGACTGCTAACTAAACGGAATGAAATAAATAATTTATTTCATATGGGAAACGAAGTTGTAAAACTTAAAGTAATACAGCAAAAATAAAAGTAATGAATTGAAATGTTGGTACACTAGCGTCACAACTTTGGAAAACAAGCGACTGGAATGTCAAGTTTTTTTAAGATTACATTAAATAGATATCATTGCACTGACATAAAGGTGGTTTTCTAGCAACTCAATACCAAATCATAGATGGCTATTTATTATAAAAAAAAGATATATGTGATGGAAGAAGAGGTGGTAGCGCAGCTGTCTGCATAAAAAAGATTTTATGCAATATGAAGTTACATTTCTAAATATTGAACCAAACCTTGAGATAATATGGGTAAATATAGTAAAATATGGAGAGAAAATATCAATTGGATGTATATACTCCCCAGGAAATTCGATTTTAAATAAACAATTAAATGATACAATAAAAGATGCTAAAATTGAAATCAATAATAAAGTACAGTGGGGAGCCAAATTATTAGTTATAGTTCGTTTTTTCACAAAAACTACAATTAAATATGGATTTTAAATTAATAAATTTGCTTCTACTCTTACATTCTTTAAGATTTTATCATCAATAATAGTTTTTTATATTTTTCTCATGAAGTTGTAACATTTATAAATAATTGTGGCATTCTTTACCATTAATATAAGCTAGAATATGCAAAAACCTGCAAAATTTCTTTTCTCTTTTTGCACAATCTTTGCAAATTATTATTTGCACGATAATGCATGTGTAATAAATAAAGTTTTTGTCAACTATTTAGTGTTTTTGTGATTCTGAAATATTTTTTTTAACATTAATTAGTAATTTTAAATAAAAATGTTTGAACTTTATGACTAAAAATGGGAAAAGCTAAAGATATATCAAACGAAAAAAATTCAGTATTATCTGCTTTATTAAAACATTTAAATCATATTTAGTTAATGTTTCTGTGATGAGAGTAAGAAGAATCCGAGGTAAACTTGATTAAAAAAATACTTGTACAAAATGCCAGAAAATGGAAAATATGAAAGACAACGCATCACTACCCTGAAAGATGAACAGGCAATTTATTACAATTGTGTTAAAAACGAAAAAAAAGTACAAAAGCAGTTAATAAAATCATATAAGAAACCAGTATCAAGATTTCTAACAAAACTACAAGGCATTGAATAGCAGAACTGAGTTTTAAATGCTACAGACCTGGAGGTCTAAACTTATGCCAGCGATAAAAATAAAACAAATTACTTAGGTTAAACAACACCTTCACCTCTGCTGAAGATTTGGAAAATGTAAGTAAATACTTATTTAATAGTTCATTGCAACAATATCACTGAAATATTAATGGATAAGCCTTCTTCAGTCAGATGAAGAAAAGAAGAAAAATATAACCCAGACTGTGTTATGGAGACGGTAAAACACCCTCTAAATGGTAAGGGGAGTGGCCTTCTTTATACAGTTAAAGGGATGAAAAACCAGGATAAATATAAAAAAGTAGCTACTAAATTATTTTTTCAGCTACATGATTGGTTTCCTGATCCATCCAAATGAATCTTTTTGCATGATTCTGCCAATGTCATAAAGCTAATTCGGTGAAAAGATATTTAGAGCCAAAAAATATTACTGTTTTACCATGACCTTGCAATTGTCCCGACTTAAACCCAATAGAGAACACCTGTGAACTTTTAAAGCGGATAATTGGGCATGAAACTATAACTAACAAAAAAATCTCATATAGGCACTCAATAATGCCTTGCATAATGATCAGGAATTAAAAACAAATGTAAAAAATTGCATCTTAAGTATGGCAAGAAGAATACAAACAGTAATTGATGCAAAAGGTTACACAACCAGATACTAAAAATCATTTTGTACGAGTTTTTTTAAATAAATGTTTAAAAATAGTAGTAGTGTTTAAAATAGTGTCTTACTTTTTAAAGAAAAATATTTATTTGAGCTAGTAGCATCAATATATTTATATAAAAATTTAACATAATAATTCATAAAAGAGCTTATAATAGTTAATATGATATTTTTTCAAGTGTAACTAATATTTCGGCCGCCAACTGCATATGCAAGTTTGTTAGTGATAGGAGACTTTAATTATCCTAAAATTATATAGTCAATTGGTTTAATTGAAGACACTAGAGCAAGTGATAATGAACTCAACAAAGAATTCGCTCGTACTGTAAATAAATCTTCATTGTATTAACATGTTAGTGATGCAATGTTCTTTAACAATAGTATTATGCCTATAACTTAACGTTCACTGAAAAACCTAACAACATATTTGAATCAATACATTTACCTCATCTTGGCAACACCAAACAAGAACATTCTTTATTAATATGTTAATTAGCCATCAACAGTGAATTGACTAAAAGCGAAAATAAAGCACCAAAAAAATATTTTGACTTTCATAATGGAAACTTTTTTGAAATAAGTAGAGTGATTGAAGGAATAAACTGGACAATGCATTTACTCAAATATTATAGAATCTCTTACACCACAACAGAAATCATAATGCCACTAGATCTCCCTGGATCACATGAGAAATGTGCATATCAAAAGGTCTCTATTGTTCAAATTATATCTAAAAAACACTAGACAGGCTAAATCCAAAATAAAATATAAAGCAGTGTGCAAAGACTTTATGAGTAAAGTACTTCAAGCAAAATGCTTATTTGAAAAGAACCTGGTAAATAAATCAACCCACAATCCAAAACTACAATTCAAATATATTAACAGCAAAAAAATTTTTAAAAATACCATCAGAGCTTTAACACTCAATAATGAATTAATTTAAGAACTTAACCAAATAGTTAACATTATGAATGATCACTTTAAATCAGTCTTTGCCAGGGAGAATACCAATAATTTACAGAATCTAAAAAATGCTTTTTGTCTTATCCTTGTAAGGCAACAATAGATAGTACAATGTCAGTGAAATTAAAGATAACTTCTAAATTTAAATTAATATAAATCTCCAGAACCAGACATGGTAAAATCAATAGTACTAAAACAAATGTCCATTTGCCTTTGCTTTACCGCTCACTATGATTTTGGAAAAATTGCTCAAAACTGGAAAAATACTAATTAAATGGAAATTGGCAAACATAACTCCAATATTCAAAAAAGGAGATAGGCTAATTACTAGCAATTACAGATCAGTTTCATTAGCCTCAATAGTCTCTGAAGTACTCAAAAGTATATCCAACATAATATATAAACATGCCAACTAATGATTCATTAAATAAACATCAACATGGATTTGTAAAGAAAAAATCTTGTTAAAACAATGGGAAAACTAGTTCAAACAAATCTAGTTAAAACAATGGACTTTTGAGTAAATTGCTAGCAGAAAACATTCCAGTAGATCTTGACTTTACTAAAGCCTTTGACACGGTACCTCATGAACGATTGTTAATCAAACTTAAGTCATATGGAATATCAAATGTCATATGCAACTGGATTAGCAACTTTTTAACTAATCAGTTGATACAAATGAGTGATACAAAGAAATGAAGCATCAAACTGGGAAACGATAACAAGCGGTCTCCAAGGATTGGTAAATTTCTCTAACCTTATAATACATATCAATAGTTTATCAGAGATTTTAGAACACTCTAAGCTCTTTGCTGATGACACTAAGTTAATCAGAAAAGAAGCTAACTCTGAGGATGATCAATAGCTTCATAATGAAACTAACGAAGTGCCCAAATGGCCCAAGATCTAGCAATTACAATTTAATAGTGAAAAACATTGTACTATGCATTTTGGAAAAAATAAACTTCGCTATATTTATAAACAAAATCTGACAAAATATTAGCAGTCTGATACCAAAAAAGATTTTAGAATTACCATTATCAAATCACAAATAAAAATTTCAACCAATTGCCGTAAATTAATTGTATATCATAACCAATTGTACATCAAAAATGTACAAAATGTTTAAGATACTGTGTATAACATATATAAGATCCCATCCTGAATTTGCGATACAAGCATGGTACACATATACTTAAAATGATTTTATAGCACTTGAAAAAGTTTAATGTTATGCCACTGAATGGATACCCTAGATTCCAAAACAAAATTATGAAACAAGAATTTAAATACTTGGCTTAAGCACACTGGAAAAAAAGACATAAAAAACTTAATTCAAATGTACGAACTATTTAAAATAATAGATAGTATAAAAGTAGATAGTAATATATTTGCCTTGTGTTAATAAAGGCAAATATATTACTCATAATTTCAAAATCAGGAGAGAAATTGTTAAAAAATGCAATCTTTGTCATGAATTCTTAACCAATAGAACTCTATCAATGAGCAACAAACTACCAGATTTTATTATCAAAAAGCAAAAGCTTGAACTTATTAAAAACTCGCATTGATAAATATCTAGAGCTATATTAATTGTAATTTATAATTTAATTCATTTAGCTAGAAAAACTGAAAACTGTATATGCTGTCAAAGTGAAATTAATTACTACTAATTTCACTAACAGTTTTCAAAATACTAGAACTTTTTATTAAATTACACATTTATGTTTTATAAAACCTCTATGAAAGTACTATTCTTTTGAGACCCAGGTTGACATACTTTTGAATAAGTTAATTTTGGATAACTTTTTTGTTGACAATATTAGGGATTTTACCCCAAATACTAATGATTTGAACCCAAATATCTTTACAACTTGACGCAACAGTAAAAAACAAGTTGCATATTTGAAATCAAAATGAGAAATGCTGTAGGAAAAACTTATTGTTTGCTTAGCATCAGAAAAGTTTTTTTGTTGACCTATGTTATTATGATCTATGTTATTATATTACTATTTTAAAAATAAAAATAGTAATATGATCAATCAAGTCAAAAAAAAAAGAAAAAAGAAAGAAAAAAGAAAGCTATAAGAAAACCTAAACTTAAAATAAAAAATATATAAAATGTATAAAACAAGAAACACTTACAGTTAATTTCTTTTGGAATCACATCTGCAAAAAAAAATATTGATAATACTATAAACAAAAAATATAACAACAAATAAAACAAATTGCAAAAAAACACTATTGATAATATTTGATATAAAAAAAAAAATTAGGTATTCCTTTAAAAATAGCAACAGCAGTTAGTGAGTGATTTGAACTTGTTTAAAATACAGTTTAGAAAATGGTGGACGGTGGACTTGCTTGGCCTGTAGCAGTTGTACAACTTAATTATCATTATTTATAACATTGAACAAATTAAGTTACTAGCTGTCATAAAAATATAAATTAGAATAAAATTATTAATAGCTTTTGAAATTGTTATTTTATTGCTATAAACTTTTAAATACAGATGTGTTATCATTATAGCCAATGTAGTTTTATATGTCATTGTAATTCTATATATTATCAGTTAAAAAACGTTCCATAAACTTCCTATTTAATATATAAACCAATAAATAAATAAATAAATATAGTAAACATATACAAATAAAGTTAAATTTTTAAGAAAAAATAACTTCATCACTATTTAAATTGAATACTTTAAAAATAGAATTTTTAAATTTTAAAAGTTTTACAGTTTTCAATAAATCATTAAACACTTTTGCACTTGTAAAAACTATTTTTACATGCTTCAGTTTTGCAACTTTTTATTGATAATATTATTTTGTGCGGCTTTAAAATGTTTAAGACCTGGAAAAAATCATTTAAAAAGTTAATGTATGTTTTTCCAGTTAAACATTACCAAAAAGTTCTATATCTTATTTACAACACTTCCATGCTCTAAAAACTTAAATTTAAATTAAAAATTTAACAAACATTTAACATTTAGATATTCTAGTTAAAAATGTAAACAAAAATTTTTACTGAACCGAATGTATTTATCTCATTTTTTTAGTTAAAAAATAAATAAATGAATAACTAACTACAATAACTAATTTAGTTGTGTAGCAGCATTTAAATTGTAACAGTATTTTAATTGGTATTTAAACAATAGATCTAGAAAGTGTGCGGGAATTTAACACATGTAATGCCAATCAATTTCCAACCATTTGTTATAAAAATTGAAAGTAAAATATAAACCTAAGAAAAAAAACTTACCAATCACATGATTCAAAGATATCTTTTCAGTATTTGAATTTGTCAAGTTAGCTAAGTACTTGATAAAACTATTCTCATTTGTATTTAATAAACCATATATAATTGAAAAACAGTCTTTTAACTTTTGATTTTCCATAATCTTTTTCCCGCTATAACTATAGTATGCATGAACAGAGACACATAGCTCTATCATTGCTGTCTGACAAAACCGATAATGATAACCAAAATTTGTTTCAATCTTTTCAATAAAACCACTTTTCATTAAAAACACCTTTTCAAGGAGCCCACTTTCCATTTGATCAAAACCACTGATAAAAGTTTGGATTTCTATATCGGAAAAAGTAGTTTTATTTTCAATAAAAAAAATATATGCTATTTTACATATGTTTAAAATACATTGCTTGTTTAGATTATTTTCCATTATTTTGAAAATTGGTTCATGATTTTCATTAAAAATGTGTCTTTGAAAAAAGTATAAAAAATTATATGCATACAAATCTGTCATGGTGAGATTTATAAAGTTATATTTTACTTTTAAATCAGCAACAATTGTACACATACATGATAAAAAAAAGGGTACTTTTGCCATGGTTTTTGCAATCGAAGACTCTTTTAACATAGTTTTCACTCTGCATTTTGTTTTTTTTATTAAATTATTCCTCAAATAATATTTTATTCCATTTTCATTATAACCCATAACTCTAATGGTTAACTTATCTTTATAACGCGTGACCACATTTTCATATTGTGATATTGTATTTACTCTTCCTGATATCACAGCTTTGTATTTATAAATTTCTGTAAAGACATTAAGAATAGGAATTTCTTGTGAACTACAGTGTGTATTGCTTATTAATTGGTCAAAGTATTTAAATTCGTTTAAGCCATCAATTATAAACATAATTGATGGTTGAGATTGCATGAAATCTAGAGAAATATTATAACCTTTTAAAATATCTTTGTAGAAAACATCAAGTAATTCATTAATATTAGAAATATTTTCATACAAATTAAGTTGTTTACACTCCAAGTAAAACACTAAATCAATATTTTTCCAAATTAAACCATTTGACCAATCTAGTAAAAATTTTCTAAGCAACCATGTTTTACCAATAGCAGCAATACCAGATATTAGAAATAAAGACAGATCTTTTAAATGCTTTTCAAATAGAATTGATGTATAACTCATTTGTTTCTTTAAAAATTGATCTAGCTCTGCAATATTAATTGCATCTTTTTGGACTTCAACTTCATCAACAACATAAAGATCAACAAATTTATCTAAAAAGTTAACTTGATAAGGTTTGTTTAATTGTGGTTGAATTTCCTCAATTGTTTTATAAGTTTCGAGATAAAAATTTTCAGTGCATCGCTCAAGAAATCTAATGAGAAAAAGCAATAAAAATAAATTTATAAAAGTTTCTGTTATATTTTAAAACCAAAAAAATATAGCTACATTAAAGAAGAAAAATAAAACTGTGAAGGTAAATAGAAATAACATGGTTTATTTTAAAACCTTTCTCTCAAAAATTCAATGGTCTACAAGTGATTTACAATGTATTCAAAGAAAACATTGCAGAAAAATTTAAAAATAATTTTATAGACTGATATTGATTGTTTTAAATTTCAAAATTCAATAAAATTTAACTAGGATATATCTAAGTAAAAAAAAAAACTATCAATACTTACAAATAATATTGTAAATAATATTACTTAAAACATTATTAATATATAAAAAAAAACTCAACTAAATAAGTCATGCTAAATTGTTTTAAGTAAATAAAAATTTAATTTTTTTTTATATTTTAATTGATTTATTTTAAATTTTATATGATACATTATCAACTATAAATTACAATTATTATATAAATTTGATTGCAATGTTATAAAGAAATTAAATTATTTCATGTCTTTATGTTAATGGTGAAAATTTTTTAATGTTTAGAATTAGACTTTAACAAAAAATCAAAGTAAGAAATAAAAATTAAAACATGGATTTTTATAAATAGAATTAAAAACTACCTGTCTTGACTAAATTACTTTTTTCAATTTCTTTTGATGAACGTACTAAATTATGTACTAAATGTTTAAAAACAAAGTAATTCAAAAAAAAAAAAAAAAAAGAATAAAAAGACTTGAAAAATGACTGAAATAATAGCTTTTACTTTAAAGATAAAAAAATATATATATTTATATTACTTTGAAGATCTTCCAATGTTTTCATCAAATCGTGTTTCTCCATAGTTTGCAAAGCATTTTTTAGTTCATTTAATGAGGGATTTTCCTTTTCTGTCCATTTGGTCAACATTTGATATGCTTTATCACAACAATTTTTAGATTCAATATCTATCACATCTAAATAGCTATCTAAAATTTGTAAACATCGTCCAAGGTCTTTCCAATCTACTCCAACACTTCGACTAAATAGATACCTATTCTGTTGATTTTGAAGAATGTTTTCATCCATTTTAACTAGAATGTCAAATTTTTAATCAAGACTTTTCATTAAAATTAAGGAAACAGTAAAATTGTCAGTTGTACTAATTGTATAATTGAGGACCATCAAAGAGAAATATATAGATGTTACAATAATCAATCAAATACAAAAATAAAAGTACAAACTATTATATAAACTGTGCCAAACTCAGCAAAAGTTTAAAACAATTCACAAGCCTTACTTTAGAGTAGTGTATAAAAATACTACATTGGGCCAAACTAGACTGCTTTGGAGTTTGAAAACTTATTTCATTTGAGGCTGAGTCATTATAGCCAAATTGATTTGACTTTATGACTGAATTGGTCGGAAATGACAATTTTTTGAAAGAAAAAATAAGGAGATTAAAGGAGAAAACGATTACAATAAAAACAGAATCTTTCTTTTTTCCATAAGTTTTAAATATAAACAGATAAACTATTATAAATAAATATATATAAATTTATTCTTCTTTTCAACAAGCTTTATTTTTTTTTAATCATATAGCTTATTTTTGCAAGTAACTTGTTTTAAAGCATTAGATTTTTATATCAGCTTAAATGTATCTAAATATAAAAGGTCATTATCTGTATATATGAGGTCATCTAATTCATTAGATAATGACTTCACATTTATTGAGTAATATGAACTAAAAAACTATTCAAATTAAAGACATAAACACAAGGCTTTATCATTTAAAGTCTCAATATCAGATGTCTTTCAAATTTCAGACTCTTTCAATATCCTCTATTACTTTTCTTTTGCTTCCACCAACTCTGTATTTTGACAGGACCTTTGAACTTTGATCATCAAAATACTTCTTTCTCGCCTATTTGCAACTTTATTTCAACTTTATGTGCCATTAGGGTGTCCTGTTTCTGCCTTTTTTTAATTTTGAGTTAAACTTTTATGAGAGGTGCATAATGATTAAAATAATTAAAATAATTATTGTAAAATTTTAGGACAATCAAACATTATTTAGGGGTAGCACAGTTAACTAATTTGAGTAAATTGTAGTTTTCAAGCCTACTTTTCAATATTTTTCAAAATTTGGTTCTTTTATCCGATGAAAGACACCTGTTTGCGATGATTCTCAACAATATAAAGTATGTATTGTAACTGCTTTAAATCTTTGACTTTGATTTTAATGTCTTGGATCAGCTTGACTCCTTGTTCAGCGCAGTCATCAACCATTTCTAAAAACTTTTTTAACATAGTTATAGTCTTTCATCTTTGTCCAATGTTCAACAGGTAATTGTAACCAATCCACTTGATTAGATTTCATTTTAAGTAAATCAAACAGTAGCCAGGAATCTGGCCTAATCAGCAACACAAAATCAGGAATTTTATTTAGTTCAATTTGTGGAGATATTGGTTTTCCAAGCTTAATTTTCTATTTCTTTTGATGCTAAACAATTTTAAAGCTGTGGCAGAATGTTTGATTGCAGAAACAGACTCATCAAACAAGATGAATACAACAAACTGTTGGGTTAAATACCAAAGATGCCTGTAACACAACTAAAAAGCAGCATCCACCGCTGTACTGTCAAATTTGCGATACCACTGCATGCCAGCGATGTACTAGTGATCAACATTTAGTGCAATATTAGAAATTCCACTAGCAAAAAAACTTTTGCTAAGAACAATGCAATGAAATCTGCCATTCTCTTAAGCTTATAGTGTTGGTCCTGGTTGAGTCAGTTAATTTGTTTGTCTAACATTACAAATTTAAAGATGTATAGTTCATTGTGCATGAATCTAGCATGATGATAAGCGCCAGGTTTCTTGAACCGAAAAGTCTTTTCATCTTATAAATCTCCGCCAAGATAAACAGTTATCAGTTCAATAAGTTCCTGATAATCTTCTCTTGGAAATGTATTTTTTTTTGTAGACAATTGGTGACCCATTTTAAGACAAGTGTTGCTTGACATTTGATTGGGTTATCTCAATCTGCAGGAAATTTAAACTGAATAATATCTTTTTTTTTGTGGGAAATTAAGTCCCAGTTATCCTGAAGAATTTTAAGTAGTGGCTCATTTGGCCCACTATGGTTTCCAATAATTGCTTCAAGTAGCTTCCATGATTTAAAATGGTTGATAAACTGATCTTTTAGGGCTACACCAGTAGCATTTGGAATTATAGGAATCCTGAGAACTTTAAGATTTGAATCATCAGCCAAACCATCTCATCCACTTGCAAGGATGGTAACATGTTCTTCTTTTTTTTCTGCAAGAAAAAAATAAAATTTATCTTAAGATTATTATTCTTCGTAAAAAAGCAATGTCTGAATAGTTTTACTGTAAGCAACAAAACAAGTTTGCTATTCCAGTCACCACATGAATGATGTGAGCGGTTGCATTCATAATTATATTTTAATTGATGAAATCGACTTTCTCTTTTTTTTTTTTTATCATCCTCACTAAGAATAGTTTCATTTTCTTGAATTTCCAGACTTTCAATAGTACAATCATGTACTTTTTTCTTCATTTGGTTTACTACAATTTACTCAAATTAGGTAACTGTGCTAAATAATGTTTAATTGTCCTAAAATTTTACAACAATTATTTTTTTATCATTATGCACCTCACATAAAAAGTTAATTCAAAATTAAAAAAAAAGGCAGTAACAGGACATCCAAATGTGCCATAAATAAATAAACTATAATGTATTTCATTGATCAGACTTTTATTGCTCCTAAATCCTGGTTCAACTTAATCTTATCTATGATTTGCATACATCTTGAAATCATTGTATTTCTCAAAAAAGAGTTCAAACTATCCTTTCTGTCAATAATTTTTATTTTGTTTACTCTACAAGTAAACACTGTGCTTATGGGGCATCTTAGTGTTCAATCAATCCTACTTTTTTTACTAAAACTAATATACATACTTAAATATGCCTAAATACAAAGTATTTTTAAGTAAATTTAGTTAAATAATGAAAACTTCTTGGTTACAGAAAGATAAAAACCTAAGTCTTGTTAAATGCAAAGTTTGTTTGTCCCTTGTCTTAATGTCTGCTGTCTGAAGTGCCTTATTCTCATACATTAATAATTAAATTCCTTAAAAAGTGTGATTTTTTTCTTTTACCAGTATATATACATTATTGCCAGTTTAGGATGTCAAATGCTGGATCTTCTAGATTCATTGCATGGGTTGTGCTTATGTCTCATTGACTCTTTGCATGGTTTTTAATTGTGTTTCTATGATACGCAACTCATTCTTTTTTGAGGATCCTAATTCTATTATGAGGTTATTCATTCTATGAGGATATAGCTCTAAAACTAAGGCCGGCTGGTATTCAAGTTTCCCAAACTCTGTGGTAGCTCTTAGAGAGGCTGATTCTATTAACAGCTGTAAAAAATTAGAGTATTAACAGTGCCATGTTGCCAATGGATGGTTTTCCTCTTTGTACTTTTGATGTGTATAGTTGAGGTCAAATTTGCCAACCTAACTGAGGAGCTAACAGTTTAGCTAAAAGAAATCAGCTAAAAATTGCCAACCTCAATATATATATATATATATATATATATATATATATATATATATATATATATATATATATATATATATATATATATATATATATATATATATATATATATATATATATATATATATATACATGGTCTGGAAATGGTCGCACTCAATTTTAGACCACACAAATTATGTTTTATGTATTATGTATTTAAATTTATGTATGTTATGTATATTATGTATATTTATTTATATATGTCCGAAACTTTTTGTGGCGCTAAAACAGTTAAATTTGTAAATATTCATTTGTAATCAATTGTTTTGATATTAGCAAAGCGTTTTTTAACTAAACAATGATTTACTTTTATTAACTGTTTATAAAAAGAAATTTTAATCTTATTTTTCAAATTATATTAAGTTAAATTAGTTTTATTTGGAATTATAATAAATAGTAATATAAATAATAATATAGACTGCAACCATTGGAAATAGGGTCGGCATTCAGCAAGGCCGACCTTAAAGTGTTTGAGGTCAGCAAAAAATTGCCGGCCTCGTTTCTATGTTTTATGGTAAAACCTTTGTATCAACTTTTTTCTGCCGACCTTTAAAAAATTGAGGTCAGCAAATTATTACCAACCACATATTTCCTAATTCTGAGGGTTGAGATTGATTTTTTATGCTTTAAATGTAAGCCTTTTTAAAGTGTGTATATATATATATATATATATATATATATATATATATATATATATATATATATATATATATATATATATATATACCACGCTAATAGTTTGTTTTACAATTTGACCACCGCTATTTTGATGTTTTAACAATTTGTTACATTATGAATAACTTTTAATCATTGATCTTTTCTAAAGTTTTTATTTTACGCAGAGACTTTAAATAAAAACATAAAATGAAATATAATGAAATTTTTTTTTTTAATTACGATAGGAGTGAATGAGTTTAAATCTTTTATAATAATTTTTAAATTTGAGACATGAAACGCTTATTAATAAAGTTACAAATTGTTTGTAATGCTCAAATTAAAATCAAATTAAATGGTTAGTTTTTTTCTTTCTATTCTTATGAACGAAAAAGCTTAAAACCTTTTTTAAACATGACTTATAAATTAGAGCATGAAATAATTAAAAGTTACTACTTTAAAATGACTACGCTATTTTTTAAACAATTTTTTTTTTTGCAACTATTTTGAAAAAATAAATGTTTATACGATTTAAAAATATTATGCTAAACACTTTTTAATAAATTTGATAAAACTTGTTCATTTAATAAACAAAACAATTAGTAGTAATTTGTTTCACTTAATTTAAAAAAATTTTGTGTAACTTTAATAAAACATTTAAAAAGATAAGTTTTAATAACATTTATTTCAAACACAATTAAAAATGTAACAAAAAATTTTGCATCATCAATAGAATAAAAATCGTGGTCAAGTTATCAAAAATAAAAATAAATTATATGGTCAGCAAAAGCGCTCAATCGAACGCCATTCCTGTCCAAACCTGATATATATAGACCTTCCTATATTTAAGAACGGTAATGTACTTGATGAGTCTCCTACCCTTTATCTTCTAGGATTAACTCTTACTTCTGATCTTTCTTGGAAACCTTATATCAAATCCATTGCAAAATTAGCATCTGCTATAGTTGCTTCTCTTTATCAAGCTCGTCACTTTCTTACTCTGGATTCTATTCTCTATCTCTATAAATCTCAAATCCGGCCTTGTATGGAATACTGTTGCCACATCAGAGGGCGGATCTTCTTATGATGCCCTTTCTCTTTTAGACAAGGTGCGAAAACGCATTGTAAGTATAGTTGGACCTGCTCTTGCAGCCAACCTTCAACCTCTGTCACATCGTCGTAATGATGCTTCTCTTTCTCTTTTCTACAAATACTATAATGGGCACTGCTCTAAAGAGCTAGCGTCTCTTGTGCCATCTACTAAAATTCATTCTTGTGTTACTTGTCATTCAATTAAGTCTCATCCTTTTTCTGTTACTGTTCCTAAGTGCTCCAAAAACTCTTATTTGTCTAGTTTTTTTCCTCAAATATTAGTTCTTTAGAATTCGCTTCCTTCATCTTGCTTTCTTGATTCATATAATTTGAAATCTTTCAAGTCGTATGTCAATCGTTATCTTGCTCTACAATCTTCATCTTTTCTCTTCCAGTAACTTCCAACACTAATTAGTGATTGCTTGCAGCCTTGTTGGAAGCTAAGATGTTTGATTTATGTTCAATGAACAATTCCGCAGAAGGGAGTCAATGATCTTCTACTTCTAATTATTATTTAAATTCTGCTTGAGGTCCTTTTTGGACGAAACCTTATACTATCATGTAATAAATTGTGTCATCAAAGGAAATATTTTAAAAATAGAAAAATAAAAAAGGTTTTGAAAATATTAAACACGAGCTCATAAATTTTATATTTCACATTTATTGCAAGTTCAATTTTATAACTAATGTTAATTTTCTCTCTATATAAATGACATAGTGAAATAAAGTTACAATTACAAAGTTTGAGCAAAAACAACAACAAATATCGTTTAATTATAATAGAATATTGATCGCAAACGATTGCATGCTATCACTGCAAAGAAGAATACCAATAATTATTTTTTTAATCATAGTCATAAAATGTTATTATGACTATCATTTATTCCAGGGGTGTGGAGTCGTAAAAAAAAATTAACGACTCCGACTCCAGTTGTTGAAATTTTTTGAGTACAACTTCGACTCCAAAGCAAAATTTTTGAAAAATTCTTTGGATTCTTTAAAAAATATTACGCAATAAGTTAAATTTTTTTTTTTTTTGACAAATTTATGAAACGTTTTTTGAGGTTTAGTATGAACATAAGGTTAATTGAATCTTTTGTAATTGCATGTGCAATACCAAGAAATTTTACTATAGGAGTCAGAGTCTCGATTTTTTTTAGCGACTCTGACTCCGCTAAAATTGTCACAACTCCGCAACTCCGACTCTAACTCCGACTTCACAGCCCTGGTTTATTCAAACTTTTAAATTTGCTTATTAATTTTAAACTTATTATATTCAAGCAAGCAGTGAAACTAGTTTTCTTGTTTTTTAAATTTCTAGTACCAATTTGTTGTAATAAAAAAACATTCTTGTTATTAAACGTATTTAATTTACATTTTAAGAAATCTAATCTAGGTAGAGTTTGCAGTTACTTAATAAGTTATTTAAAAGTTACAAAGCCAAGAACGAGGCTTTGGCCTTGCTCTTGGCTCTGTAACTTTTTGCCTTGGTCTTGGCTTTGTAACTTTTTGCCTTGGTCTTGGCATTGACCTTTTAACATGTGGCCTTGGCTTTGCTACTTTTGGTCTTGTTAACAACTCTAATTAATACCTTTCATTAATTTTAATACACTGGCTTAACTTAACATTAATATTAACAAAACTATTGTCTCAAAAATATTGTATACATGTAAATATATTGTAAATATATCCAAGTATCTCAAGGATATTCAAATTAATTGATAATACCAACCAATAATGTGTACTATCTATTTTCTGACATTACTGCAATTACAAAACCTTAAAGCTATTTTGGAAAACAACTGAACTGTTATTTATATTCTTAAGCTTTGTATAATTAATAACTTTTTCAAACAGCAATTTAAGCTTTTCAAAAAAAAATGTAACCTATAAGTTAATACTTAACTTATAGCTTAAATTTTAGCATAATATTTTCACAACTATTAGGTACACGTAAATTTGACCTTAATGGAACTGTTTCTTTGTCCAAATTGTGTGCCACACTTTTTTCAGTATTTTTAAGATCGGCATGTTATGAACATGTTTTTCTGAGTTATTTTATCAGAAATTTGTATCAACATAGATTTTTTTTGAGTACTAGAATTGTGTAATTTTAATTCTGCTTGGAAATATTTTTTGTAAAATTTTGCTTATGATGAATTTATTGTTAAAACTTGTTGTTTGAGCACTTTTTTCTACCAAATTCAGACATCAGCAAAAACCTTTTTTTCTTGATACCTACCAAATTTAATGAAAAAAATGCACTACTAGACACCTTAATAACTCATCCAACATATACCTACTTTTCTTTCATTTACTTTACTTTCGCGTACTTTGGACTTAAGTTCTGCTGTATCAAAATAAACATTTACATTCATAATATTTAAATGTGCAAAATAATATTGAATAGTATATATTAAGTATATATATTATACAAAATATTTTAAAAAATTCAAACTTTCAATAGAAAATTAAATTTTTTTTTAAAAAAATCTAGATTTTGAATATATATTAAAGGTTGGTATGGATGTCTTTTTAACACTGCACATAAATCTTTTAGGTATCCTTATTTTCCTTTTTAAGGCCTTTCTTTTGATACCAAGTTTTATGAAAATTTATTTCGATAAGAATTGCAAAGTTATGAAATTTAAAATTAAGAAAAACTCTAAATTTGGTCACCTTTTTTTTAACAAACCCATATACCAAAAATTCAACATTTAAAATGCTAAAACTTGTTGTAGAATTGTTCAATTTTGATAATTTTTTGAAAATAATGTAATAAAGTTTTTAAAAATACTTTAATAAAGCTCTTTTTTAATGATACATAGTAATCTAGTATTTGGTTAATTAAAAAATTTCATGTCACATACCTACAATTATTTAGCTTCCATGAACATGCTACATAAAGTTTATCAACAGCTAAACTTATGTTTACACTTAGTTACACAGTAGTAAAAGTTTAACAAAAATTGTCACTTGCACTAATTTAATGTTTGTGGAACAAGTGACACGCACTATTTTCCATTAAATATAAAAAAAATAGTAACAGTGTTTCAAGTTGTTCTATTTTAAATTCTGAATTGTTAAAATTAGTATTCCAAATAGAAGCATATCTAATGCTTAAGAAAACATTTCTATTTTGAAAATCAAATTATTTAAATCAAAGAAATATAAGAATAATATAATATTATTTATAAAAAGTTCTAAATATGACCTTTTTTTGAATTTTAATAGCTTCAAGTATTCATCACATAAATACATTGTTATAAAGTTATGCAACAACAATTTGTTCTCAAAACTTAAAACAGTGGCTGCTTTTATTGCTAAGAATGATAGCCGTAACAAGCATTTATTTATGCTATTATTATTTGCATTGAAGTGGTATTTATTTAATATGCTAGAAAAAACTTTTATTATAAAAAGGAAAAGCGAAAAGAAAAAATTAAAACAAAAACATTGAAAAAAAAAAAAAAAATTAAAAAGAAAACAAGGAAAATAATTTTTCTACACTAATTAAATTAACCATGCCTATCATTTTGTTTTGAAATTTTGAATATTGTTTGTTATTACTATTTTATTTTAATTGAATTCAATTTATTATAAAAATTTTATTTAATATTATTATTTTTATTTACTTATCTATTTTATTTACTATTATCATTTTTTCTATCTACTAAATAAATTTAAATAATAATCTTAAAGTAATATTAAAAAGAGGTAGGAATAATATCGATAGTATTAACAAATAATAGAATAAGAATATTATTTATTTATTTTTCATAACATATTATTAATATCATATATATTTATATATTTTTTTTCATTTATTTTTCATAACATTTTAAATATGTTATGAAAAATAAATAAACTGAACTAAAAATATTTTAATTCCTGATCGCTGTTCCCATTTTTTGAGTCATTTCAGTTGGATCCACTTTGAAATGTACAAATAAAACATAAATTAGATATTTTTGTCATAAATATAAGTAAAAATATCATTAAATGAAAATTTTTAAGGAAACAAGGAAACTATTTATTTCACAACAATATAATTCCGTTAGGATCGTGCAATATAATTCCGTTATAATATAATTCAGTAACAATATAATTCCGTTAGGGTCGTTTCTTAACCGTAATTATTATATATACTAGCTGGGGGGACCCGTAAAATACGGGTCTTTACCGAACCGACCATTTTTATACTTATCTATAGCTATCCGGACGTAAACTAAGGGTCTTAGTAAATCTATTCCACACCGACCTGTTCTATACTTACTCCTTACCTCAATATTTTTTTAAAACCGTTTAAAAATGTACATATAAAAAACTATACTTACTTTTTGATATGACAAAAACATTTCTGTTAAAATGTTCTTTTAAAAACTTCAAACGATTTTAATATTATGCCGATTATAAAAATTTTAATAAGAAAAAACGTAAAAAAGACTACGAACTTAGAAAAATGCTAAAACATTCAACACGTGACGCCGTTAAAGTACGCCTTAGTTAACGTTCATAACATATACACATCTAATTAGATTTTATTTAAATTCAGTTGTTGCAAACTTGGTTTTGAATTTTTAATTACACTTCTTATGCGTCATAAATAATCTTAAATTCTAAATAGAAAATACGTTTATGGGCTAATTGGTAGACGCGCAACACTTAGACAGATATAGTCATCTCACCCCGGGAGTTCATACTCCAGTGACCTTTTTTTTTCATCCCAACTTACAACAAAAGCAATTAAAAATAAATGTTATTATTGAAACAGTTTTAAACATTTCTTCCTATTTATCTTTGAACTTAACTTTATTCACTGCCAACATACTTTTGGTGTTTGTAAGCGTTATTTTACGTTTAGTATTTGTAGGAATTATTTGCACGCACGTATTTGAAACAATTATTTTTACTGTTTCATCTAAAAATCTTATTTAATTTAGGTTAATAATTTCTTAAATATAATATATATAATATAATTTAAAATATTTTATTAACCCTATTTAAATAAGTATCAAAACTCTTTCCTTTATTTTAAAAAGAATTTAAAATTAACGTAGGCTATAACGATATTTTACCCTTCCACCAACATTTATTTAAAAAGTAAATTTGGATATAGAAAAACGGGTTAAAGACTTATTATTTTAAATAAGTTAGCTTTATCTATTTAATGCTTTTCATAAAAGCGTTTCTTTAAAGACTCTTAACAAATCATTCAAGCTGTTTTTACTGCCTAAGTTATTAAACCTGTTGTGTGTGCCAAAAATCGATACTTAATGCAAATGGAAACTTCGAGTGCTAATGGTGATTAAAGCATAAATGGCTCCTATTCATATATAATAAAAGGAAATATAAAAGACAAAGCAAAAATGATTTTTATATCCATTTAAAACAATAAATCCCAAAATAAAAAAATATAGATATTTACTTAAAAACATATTTTTCTTGATATAAAATAAAAATATAACCTTTAGTACAAATAACAAAAAAAAATTTTATTCAACAGAGCTACTTATAATACAATTTAAATTGAATCATTGTTTCATAAATATTAAGCTTTAGGTAAGCCATAATCAAGTCAGCTATAAGAAACGGAACTAAAAATGGAACAAAGTTATTTAAACGCATAATCATACACATTAATTACAAATTAACATGTCATGCAATCAATACTTTTGAAAACTCAAAAAGGCGAATAAGAAACTTACTTTTTTATTTTTACATAACCCTGACAGACCAACATGAATGTGAGCTAATTCTATTTGCATAAAACATCACAACAATTAATTAAATAGCAGAACCACCTTCAAAGGACAAAAAAATTAGTTTTTTAAGGAAAATTGGAGTTATTGGGAGGGGAGGTATTAATAAATAAAAAAGCTCAACTTGAATTTCAAAACTAGTTCATAGTTTTGTTGAGGGTTATTGAGTTATTCTGAGTTTATTATACATATTTTAAACTACTAACACCACACACTTATATTCTTAGTTCTGGAAGGTGCTACATAGAATTTGATTGTGTGAAAACCAAATCCCTTTGAGATTAACATTAACTTTATCAAATGTATGACCGTGACTTTTATTTCTAGTTAATGAGCATTGTTGATAAAGGTGTCTTTATTTAAATGATTTACTTTGATAACATTTAACATTCATGGGAAAAATTAAAAAACAACACAAAAATAAATTTACAAAAATATCTTACAAAAAAAAAATTACAAAAAAAAAATGAAGTGGCTCAAAAGTTGTCAATTTCTTTACATTTTAAAATGTAAAAAAATTATTGACAACTTTTGAGCCACGTTGTCTTCTCCTCCCAGCATCCGCTCTATTCCCCGTGTTGTATGGGGTGCCATCCCTCCATCTAAAGGAGGGATGGTCGTCCCCATACAAACACCAGCGATGGAAGGCCCTCATAGATAGAGGGCCTGGATGCTGGGAGCGATACTTTCGGAAATCTTCCCATGACTTCGAGCCTGAAAAAAAAATTATATATAAATACAACTATCTACCTAGGTAATACTTACAAAAAATCTACTGTAAAAAAACAATAAAAGCAAATAATATAATAAATTAAGTACAAGTGACCACAACAACTTATTTATTTTACTCACTAATACTTGACTTATTACATTAACTAATTAAACTGGAAAGCACATTTGTAGCTATATTAAAAAACAAAAGGTACAATAAAAGCAATCAATCAATGTAATAAGTCAAGTAAAGGTGAATATAACAACTTACTTGTAACAGAAGAAGCAGCAGTTAGAGATAAATAAAAGAAAGTTAAAAATGCAATAAAACCAATTAATCCATAAATTAAGTCAAATATAAGTGAATAGAACAACTTACTTGTAACAGAAGAAGCAGCAGCTAGAGATAAATAAAAGAAAGTTAAAAATGCAATAAAACCATTATTTGAGGGAGGAGCTATTTCGGCAGTGAAGGAAGCAAAAGATAAAGAGGAATTATAACTCCTTATGTGTTTAAAAAAATTTTGATTTACAGCATGATCAACATGGTTTCCTGTCATTAAACCAGTCAACAATGGCGGATAAAGAGAAAGAGGAGCTAATACAACTTTTCCTGAATGGCAGCACAAAAAATGAGTTTCATTTAAAAACTTCTTTGCACTGCAATACTGACAATTATGGTTTAATTCTCCGAGGTAGTTACTCTCTATAGCAATATTATTTCTTGCTATGCGATGCATATTATACCTATTAAGTTCTCGCCTAGCCTGATTTCTTTCATTTTGATTACAATTTATTTCAGCTCGCCGGGGCTCATCTCTTTCAATTCGACGACGATTTATCTCAGCTCGCCGGGGCTCATCTCTTTCAATTCGACGACGATTTATCTCAGCTCGCCGGGGCTCATCTCTTTCAATTCGACGACGATTTATCTCAGCTCGCCGGGGCTCATCTCTTTCAATTCGACAACAATTTATCTCAGCTCGCCGGGGCTCATCTCTTTCAATTCGACGACGATTTATCTCAGCTCGCCGGGGCTCATCTCTTTCAATTCGACGACGATTTATCTCAGCTCGCCTGGGCTCATCTCTTTCATTTCGACGGCGGTTTATCTCAGCTCGCCTAGCCTGCCTTCTTTCATTTTGACGAAGTCTAATAATTTCATTTCTTAAATTATTAGACATAATTAGGCATCAAAGGAGTGTGTAAAAATGATGCCTAATATAATAAAAGTTGAAGTTTCTTTTATAAACTTATCTAAAATAAAATGTAAGCAAATACTACAGAGCATAATACTATAATCTATTATATTCTACCATATATAGCATTGTGTTAAGATAACATAGTTTTATTAAAAACTTAAACTAAAGTTATAAATTAATATAATATTTTCAACTAAGTATTTTTATATATTTATGGTAGTTGTTATTAATTATTGACAAAATATTATAAGTATTTAATCAAAAAAAAAAAAAAAAAAAAAAAAAAAATGTAATTTAAAAAACAAATTTTTTACATATAAGAACTCATACATAAAGCAAGTTAAAAAAATTTAAGGCCTGTCAACTCAGCAAGTACTGCTAGCATGGAAGGATAAAATGTAATCATCCATCAACAAAACCCTTTCATTACTTTGAAAGGCATTTAACGCAAGATTTGCAATAAATAAATACAAAACTACTAAAAGAACCTCTATAAACAATCATATATTTGCTTCAAGTGAAGAAACTTGGAAATATTGAAACTTCTTTTACTGTTTTAATTTTTTTTTAGATATTTAATATTCTAAAGAAAAAGGGACAATAATTTAAGGCAAAAAAATAAAAATGTCTATACATATAATATATGTATAGACGTTTTAATTCTATATATTTTATTGTGTGTGTCTATATATACACATATATATATACATATACATATATATATATATATATATATATATATATATATATATATATATATATATATATATATATGTATATATATATATATATATATATATATATATATATATATATATATATATATATATATATATATATATATATATATATATATATATATTGATGTACATACAAAACATTAAAATAATAATATAAAGAAAACATTCTCTATACAAAAAATCCTAAAAATTTAACAAAAGTTATTAAAACTTATGCTTCAACACGCTGTATACTTACTTTTATATATATAAAAAAAATTTGAGTTAAACATATTTAATGAAGAAAATCGAAACTCTTAAAAATTTTAATGAGGAGGAGCTGTTAGTAAAGCCTGCTTTTTAACAAAATTTATTTATTGTCAAAAGCATACATTGTTAAGAACAGAGGATAACAACATTAAAACACATTTTTTCAACAATATTTTTTCAACACATTTTAGAAATACACTAATTACAAACAGAATTAATTTATGTGTTTTATTATGACAATACACCACTCTGCTGGCGAGGACAATATTTTTGCTCTCAACAAAGCCAGGTCACATTATAGCAAAGTACACCACTTGGCTAGCAAGGTCAACAATCTTGCTGTAAACTAAGCCCAGTCACAACAATTTGAAACCATGCAAACAACATAATTATCACTTACAAACTATAAACATATTACATATAACACACCACAAACATTGAAACATTTCATATATTTACACACTTACAAAATATAAACCCATATAACCTTAACACATATATACACAATAAAACACAATATAAATAACACACATATATAGATAAATATATAAATTAAGAAAAATATATAAATTTGAAACTTTACAAATACAACCTTATTTTTGTTTTTTGAAATACCTCGTAATAAATGTTTAACAACTTTTAAAAACAAACTATCAAACAATCTGGTTTTTTATACGGATTTTTATAACTTCTTTTAAATAAGGTATTAAACGATCTTGTTCTTTAACATGTAACATTGAGTTGACCGTGTGAGATGCAAGTGTTTTAAACACTAACTTTATCAAGAGTTTGACCTCTTGACCTTTGAAATGAGCAACGTCTTCTTGAGTCGTCTTTTAATTTAAAAATTACAGATTAATTTTATAAATTAATAAATTTAAATACAATTGACAAAAGACTAAAATGCATGATTTAAATAAATCACCTGACTTTAAAAGTTACTTTACTAATTCAATAATAACATAATGTTCATCCTTTACTACAGAAGTTATCAAATAAAAATTGTTGATCCTATCACTAATTAAGCTGATGAAACAAAGTTTTTGATCTCATTACTGATTAAGCAGATACTGACAGATTATTAAGATTTGAAAGAGCCTTATTGCGCGAGTTCAGAAGTAAAACAATTTATAATAAAACTCAAAGGCCAAGTATGGTAAAAAAGTCCGTGTAAAGGTGCACGAATGGTGAGCAGCAGCAGCAGCAGCGGCAGCGTTAAGTTAAGTATTAATTATAAGCGATTATAAGCGATAAAGGCAAACGAACGTAAAAAGGCAAACGAACTAAACCCAAACCGTATAAAGGCCGTATAAAAGCAAACGAACTAAACCCAAACCGAACAAACCGAAATAGAACTTTACGGTCGAACTGAAACGAACCCACGACCGAACTAAAACGAACCTAATACTACTGAACTACTAATGAAACTGAAACCTACCTACGACCGAACTATAACGAACCCAAACTTTACTTCTTACCGAACCGTAAAAGAACTTTGATACGAACCGAACCGCAAAAACATTTCTTACCCAACCATACAAAAAAGAAATTTGTAGTAGTGAAAATCAGAGCCTTTGAAAGGGAGCGGCGAAGGGGTCAAATTGACCTGGGCGCTAAGCTTGAAAAGGCACAGGACGATACGTTAATTTTTTTATTTTTTACAATAAATAGAAAACATTTTAATGACTGGCAATGTGAAACCTGCTTAGTTTTTGTATTTGAGATTGATACTTATGTATTCGTAATAAAAATGCACATGAAAAAATATTTTAAACTGTATTATTATAATTAGTTATAAACTAATTTTTACGAAAAAAAATAGGATTTAGCTGAATTAGAATTACACGGAAGCACGCGTGTTCCGTAAGCCCATGAACATTTAACAATCCCAGCTCATGCTCGATTGTACAAAAGATGACGCACTGTGGTAATTATAATGATCGTTGATCAAATTTTGCCTAAAAGCAGTCAACACTGATAGCAATGACAACCCAGAAGCTGAGCTAAATGAATTTCAAAGTGAATCATCAGACTCAGAAGAAGTAACTTTATCTAACAGTTATCTAACCTGACTTGATAATAAATAAAAAATAAGCAGCGTTCATAAATGGCTAACTATCTCTTTTTTGCTGAAACAGAAGAGCTGAGTATCAACAGAGGTGTGAAGCAGCATCAAACCAGCCCGTTACACCAAAAGTTCTACATGAATTGGAAAGAAGGCGTACATTAGTCTTACCAGCTCCATTGGTATATATTTAGAGTTACAGAACTATATAAATTCTGTGACAGCTAAATGGAAGACAATCTTTGTGGAACTTTAAGAAATTTGTGGATGTGACTGTTTTCCTGGCTTCTTGAAATTTAGATTTTCTAGGTAACTCATTAAAAAGTTTTCTCTATATTAACTTTAATTATTTATATAGTTATTGTAATAATTTAATTACAATTATTACAACTTTGAATGCAGATGAAAAGTTGAATGGGAAAGAAAATGAAAATTTATTGATTGTCACAACCCCGTCATTGCGTCTCATCTAGAAAATGTAACACGCCATCTATAAGAGGGCTTCAGAATGAGTGCCCATTACTTATCTCCGTGGTCTCAAAATGAAAATCAATGAATATGAAGTCATCAATCCGAAGTCAGCTGTCAAAGAAATCCAGGATTGTATTTACTTCACAAACATAGTCGATGGTACCCCCAATATATCTCACCCTGAGCAGATAACATTATCATAAGTTACTTGTTTTTTCCTCTATTATAGAAAAATTTATTGCTTGAAAATATAAGAACGATACTTGTGTGTTAAAACTTTTCAGATAAAGAAAGGAGCCGATAAAGCTAAGTTTATCACTAATGTGATTTTAAGTCTAGGTATGGATATTCAAAAATGTCGCAGTCAAGGACTCGACAATGGATCAAATTAGTCAGGTGTTTACAAGAGAGCTCTTAATAAGGCAAAATTACTCAAAAGCTCTGTATGTTTTCTGTAGAGCTCACAGTATGAACTTAGCTGGTATGCTTGCAGTTGAGTCAGCCATTGAGTTCAAATTATTCTTTGAAAATGTCGAATCTTGGTACGTATTTTTAGTGCAAGTCTTGCCCGATGGAAGATCTTCGCTGAAGCAACTAGAATTTCACTGCATAGATTTTTTATGATAAGATGGAGCTCTCAAACCGACTTGATCTAACCACTCAGCCAAACAAGAGATTTTAAAAAACAATTATTATCTTTTGAATTCGTATTACTAGTTACGATTCGGTACAAAACCCTTACTACTGTTAATAATTGGTCTTCAACAATTTGAAGACGTTACCATTGATGACGAGCTACGTTAAACAACTTTCACGATGAGGCATCAAAGACAGCCCACTTACTCGACAGGCAAACAAAAGAACTTAAAGTGATATTGTACTTTAAAAAAACTAATGCCAATATAACGGATGATTTTGAAAAAAGTAAACACTATCCGCTATATTAGCGTTATATTTTTTTGTGTGCGTCATAATTTGTGTATGCTTAATCAATTCCTTCGGAATGGTGAAGTCTGTCCTTTATATTCATCCGTTATATTCAGTGTAGGTACAATTGGCAGAGTAGAGCAGATTGGCAGAGCGGATCATTGGAATGTTAATAACGGCAGAGCAGGTTATCCAATCAGCGGTTTCGTAATGTGTGATCTGGCAAATATTTCGGCAGATCATATAATAGAATTGTTATAATAAGATTGCCAAATATTTTTATGAAAAACGATGCACTTCAAATAGAAAGAACTAATAGTTGACTTAATTTTTAAGCATAAACAAATGATATTTGAATAATGTGTGATCTGCCAAATAATATTTGAATAATGTGTGATCTGCCAAATAATATTTAATAGATCACACATTAGAAAACGGCTGATTGGATAATCTGCTCTGCCATTATCAACATTACAATGATCTGCTCTGCTCTACCGATTGTACTTACCCAATTTTTGAAGCCAAAATTTTTTTGCTAAGGTTAACAAGCTATTTCTTTAGTTTAGTGGTTTAGTTTTATATTTTTTTGTATTTAACACAGATAGAACGTTTTGAAAATTGTTAATAAGTTCTTTAGATAATAATAAATATTTTTCAGTTAGATAATTATTCTATAAATGTCTGGAGAAAATACCAAAAAGCGAGGGACACAGGGTATTGCATTTAAAATTGCAATAAAAGAAAACATGGTTGCAGTAAAAGAAAACATTGTGGCAATAAAAGAAGTGATAGTGATGGAATCTCTGATCATGAATTATCTTTAAAACGAAAGTTTCTTAGAACATTTTATAGTGATTTTCTTAATTATTAAAAAAAAAAAAATTTTTAATTTATTGACCTCTGTTAGTTTGCTTTTGATGTAAACATACGGATTTCAATAACATCAGTTGTGCAAAAAAAATATCAAACGTTATTTTTCCTACTACTTTTATTCAGATTTCCTCTAAACACTGAAAAAAGAAAAGAATGGACCATCAAAATACACAGTCAAGAATGGAGTCCAATTAGTGGCAATTTGATATGTTCTGATCATTTTTTAGAAAAAGATATTGACAGAACTGAACCAATAATCAGTTTAAGTAAAAATTCTTTTCTTAAAAGATTTAAAAAATTTCCAGACCACGTAAAAATGGTATATGTTCAATTATGTTTTTATGTTTTTATGCAAATGGCGGTCACGTTTTTTTAACGGTAAAAGAGAAAAAGAAAAGAAAAGAAAAGATAAATATAAAAATTAAAGTTAAAACCAAATTATAATAACAAGTAAATAATTTTTTGTTTTATATGCATAAATAATTTGTTAGCGGTCTCAAGATCGTCTTAAAACAAACGCACTTGAAAAGTCATACAAAAAGGAACGGAAGAAAAAAAAAAAAAGAAAAAGAAAAAGAACTTCGAATTAACAGAAAAAAAAAGGAACACTTAATAAACAAATAAAATAAAAATTAAAAAGTAAAGAAAAAATAAATAAAGAAAAAAAAAATAAAGAAAAAGAATTAAGTAAACTAAGAACGAAGAAAAAACAAAGAAGAAAAAGTATTAGTAGTGCCAGAAGATTGTAATGAAACTTTAGAAGAATTTATTTTGTTTATCTTAAAATACGCTTTTAATTTAATGTAATTATTCTTATTTTTGATTATTATTATTACTTTTTTCTAGCTTTTCTTGTTTGTTTTCATTAGTTTTTTCTTTTTTCTTATATTGTTTGTTATTATAGATACTTATTATTGTTTATATTATTATTATTATTATTATTGCTATTATTATTATTATTGTTATTATTATCAATATTAAATGCTACTTTCAAAAAATATCCTGATAAAATCAGCAAACGATTAAAAATAAAAGCAGCTAAAAGTAAAATTTTAAAGAATAAATACGCTAACACACTTTTTAACAAAGTTAAAATCCTTAAAAAAAGCACTAAAGTATTAAATATTATAAAAAAAAGTACTAAAAAATAAATTAAAGTTTATATTTAATAATGAGTTTTAATGAGTTTTTTACACAAACAGTATTGTCAACTGATCAAATTAAAGTTGGAAGTTTATTGTATATTTTTGCATCTATAAAATAAAACTTTTTCCTAACCAATTCCAATTTAACTTTTGGGAACTTTATCAAACTTGGTTTCAAGCGTAAACATTATGCAGCTTTATGATAAAACATCTATTAAAAATAGAAAAAGTCAATTTGTCAATGCATTGTCTAGTTATTAAGAAAGGACTTGATGTTATTCTGTTTACAATAGATGGTTGATGTTGATGCGCAAACCTTTTCTTCATTATTGGTGTTGTTTGCCCTTGTTTCAATTGATTTTAAAGAACAATGGTAATGTAATTGAACAAATTACTTAGCAAGTATATATATATATATATATATATATATATATATATATATATATATATATATATATATATATATATATATATATATATATATATATATATATATATATATATATATATATATATATATATATATATATACATATATACATTTTGGAGAGTATTTATATTTAAGTGATAAAAAAATTATATTTCCACCTAATTTCTATTTATTTTTCCTCCTAAATTTATGCACATAGTTCCGGTTCTCCATTATACGATTTTCAAAGAAAATAAAGAACTGTTTTTGGATGAACATGATTGAAGTGTTATTATAACTTGTAGGTGAAAAAAAGTTCAAATAAGGAAACATACTTAATATCTTTTAATTTATATAACACATATAACACAGAACAGGGTTCCCATAGTCCTGGAAAGTCCTAAAAAGTCCTTGAATTTGACTAGGGGGCCATCCATAAAGGACGTTATCCAAATAGGGGAAGGGGTCAAGTTAAAAAGGACAAGGGGAGGGGGAGGTTGTCAGAAAAGGACATCACTAATAGATTTTTTATTTTAGTTTAATAAACATGGAAAACTACGTAAACATGTGTTTTTAAGAAGATAATATATGAAAATATTTTTAATTTTATTTTTCAAAGGTGTAGCAGCAGATTCAAACATCATTGCAAGATAAAATAATTTTTTGGGGGTCAAAATTAGAGGAAGGGGGTCTGGATTTTAAGACGTCCTTTTCAACGGGGGTTTAAGGGAAAAGGACAACCAGTGACAAAGGGGTAAGGGGGTAAAAACTTGGCTAAAAATGGTGACGTTCTTTATGGATGGCCCCTAGTGTCCTGGATAGTCCTGCAGTTTTTCATTTTTCTTAAAAATCTTTGTAAAGTCCTGGAATTTTTTAAAACATATTCTTCAAAAAACAAAAAAAATTCGTCTAATATTTAAGTAAAATTGGTTTCATAATTAAACTTTTTTTTTGCTAAAATCGCCGAACTTTAGCTGAGTTTTTTTTTTTAGCTAAAATCCTGTATTTTTTTCTTTATTTGAGAAATATCCTAAAAAAGTACTGGAATTTTTTGCCAAATAAAATTGAAAAATTAGAAAATGTTCCTGGAATTCTGATATTTTTTTATCTGTGGAACCCTGCTGAAGCCACAATAAAAATAAATTAAAGGTTGATAAGTTGAACCTCTTAACATAAAATTCATTATACATGAAAATAAAGTCATTTTCAATAGTATTTTAGTCGAGGTCGGATTTTTGGGGTAGGGTGGGCAAATACGTCTTATTAGATAATTGGATTGTTTTCCGTAAACTTAAATATTTAATAGAGCACGTTGTTGGAAAACATAAAGTAAATAAAGGAGGCTGTTTAAAACTTTCATAAAATTTTCAATAAATTGTGTAGAGCAAATTTTAAATTAAGTTATTGCCTGTTATCAAACAGTGCCGGACTTATAAATAGACATTTGTCAAAGGCCCGGTGTTATTTTTTTATAAAAGCTTGTGTGCCGTTAGAAATTCTTTAGAGAAATAGTACTTTCATGAGAAAAGCTGCTTGGGTTGAGGGTCATCAATAACAGCAAAGATAGATAGATATATAAAGAATTTTATGATGCGTGTGAATGGAGAAAGGATCCCTGATTTATAAAAACTTATTTGTTAAAAGCATTATAATAGCCGCAATTTTTTGTAAATGATTAGGTTTTAATTATTTGTACACCTATTACTGGTTAGCAATTGATTTTTTTTTTATCGATTTAGCTGTTTTCAAGTTTATATTTCTAAAATCCAACTTTAAATTTATTTTATTTTTTGTGACTATGCGGTCCGAAAAAAAAGTGAATACAGACATAAACTTTATAACGTGACATATCAAATATGTTTAAAAATTATACAAAGCAGGAACCATTTAACCATTTAAATTGTTACTAAAGAGTTATGAGGCAAATCGGAATAGAATTCCCAAGCAGTTTTCCTCGCAAATGATTTGAGATCCATCAAGTCTTTGTACTTAGCATCTTATATTGGCATTCTAGATTAATTAGCGTCAATAAGTTCAATTGAAGTGTTAACGTTTAGATTTTGAGGAAAAGGCTTGTATTCTTCAGTAGAAGAGAAACTTATTTTATAAAATATTTTTGGCTCTGGAGTGTATTTTAGACACCTTATGTTTGAAACTGTTGGATCGTCCTTTTTATTACCTGGTCTAATTTCTGTATAATATTTAATATTAGAAAATTTTTTAAAAAAATTATATTTAAAGAGCTTTACTTTATACACTGGAGAAGAAATTTGTGCATTTTTAATGTAAGCAATGTAGTCACTAGGCTGGTGCATCGCTCTACCTCTAAGATTTCTTTTAATGGCAGCAAGTACACTGTCTCCTTCCATATGCGTATGTCCTTTTTCTAAATATTTCTGTTCAATTATTAAACTATTTTCAACAAAAAACAGAAGAAGTGAATTTGATAATTTAGTACAATAATTTTGGTACGTTCAACCATCAGAATATATTGTCACTTTGTTTATATAAGGATTTTTTTCTAGTTATTCTAATAAGTGATAAAATAATATGGACGGAAAAATGCCACTTTCCAGCCCACCCTCAGTCTCATCCCATAAATAATTAGTAGCCTCTTTTGTATGAAGATTGTATATTGTTTGATTGTGAATTTTAATAAACCCACGGGCTCTACTTATTTTTCTCCTGCTTTAACCTTGTAATATCTGCAATATATTTTAAATGTATTTCTATATATCTCTATATCTATATATATCTCACTCTCTCTCTCTCTTTCTCTCTCTCTCTCTCTCTCTCTCTCTCTCTCTATATATATATATATATATATATATATATATATATATATATATATACATACATATATATATATATATATACATACATATATATATATATATATACATATATATATATATATATATATATATATATATATATATATATATATATATATATATATATATATATATATATATATATATATATATATATATATATATATATATATATATATATATATATATATATATATATATATATATATTCATACGCATATTCTTGAAAACCAGTTAACTCGAACTCCAGTTAACTTGTACTATTTTATCTCCAAGTATTTTTATAAATCCTTTGAAAACAGGAATATATATTTTACTTAGCGTCAAACTTAACTGTTTTCAAATTTTCTTGAAGGTTATAGTTTGTTGTTAGTTTATTCAGTAAAGTTCAAATTTTTTTAATTGAGTTTTTTTTAAAACAAATTATTTCAATTCAAATAACGGAACTTAGTCTTGCAAGTTCATAAAACTTAAGTGTTTTTAATATTAAAATAAATTAACCTCATAGATATAAACAAGATATTAATCTAGGTATTTTAATATCTATAAGGCAAGACCTCACAAATATTAATCTAAGTATATTATACATGAATGTTTTAGCCTTAGATGTATAATCATCAACTAGGTAGAGTCTTTTAGTATCTTTTCTACAATAATGAGACTCCAATTTTTGTAAAGAATCAATAAACTCGTTTAGCATATTGCTTCGGTTGAAAACCATCAAGACTAGCGAAAAGACCTGGTTTAGATGTCGTGTAAAGATTTGTTTTTGCGTATTCTGTTTGACAAATCCCTGTACTGTGCTTTTAGACAATGCCAGAATGTTTAAAAAAAAAATTGCTGGCATGCAGGTTGTTTAACATATTTAATTTTGAAATGGTATGCAAACTCATTATTTCTAAAGTATTTATCGTATGGATTAAAGACTGTCCTTCTTTTGGTGTTTTTTATACAAACTAACAGCTTTACCGTTTCGATTTTCAGATATTTGTCAAGTAAACAAAACTCGGTTAAAATGTGTTTTCTAGTTTCTTCATTAATATTACTACACCGCATATTTTTATGTATGCACGTTATATTATTGCATCCTGGCCCAAGTTCTTAGGCACTTTTCTTAACCTTTTTTGAAACTCCATCAATTAGTTTAGTTCCGATGTAATCTTTCCCTTGCTCGCGCTATCTTTTAATGCAATGTTGATATCATGCCTAATATTTAGCAAGTTGTTTGAGTTTTCAGAAAAACTGAGCAGTTCAGGATTAATTGGAGGCTCATCTAATAAGAAATCTATTTCTCTTTCTGATAACTTTTCTATTTCATTTACTGTTTCAGCAATACTGCAATCAAAAAAAGTTAGTTAACATTATAAATAATAAAACCGGACCGCATTAAAAACTTGGTGGTTCGTCCATTACAAAATGTATGCCGATATTTTAGAATTGATTTCCATGATTTTTTACCTGTATTCCCTGATTTGAACTAGGAAACGAAAGTCACCACCTAAAACTTGGAAACAGAATGTGAGAAAACAGCTAAAAAAATCTGATCAGCCGTATAAAAATAGAAAGGAAGAAAATGTTTCATGCAAATCTGTAACCAAAAAAAAGGACTGTTAAATTCTTGTAAATTTAAATACACACAAGATATCAGTGATAAAAAATGAACACGTATATTCGTTGATTTTTGGTTTGTGATATGTTACCCAAAAATCAGAGTAGTTTAACAAAAGTTTAAAACCAGGGAATTTTAGAATACAAGAGATTGATAATCACTCAATATTGTAACAGGAGCACTCGCTCCTGTTGAAATATTGAGTCCTCTTTGGTTTAATCAGAGCAATTCTTGCTCTTTAAAAAAAAAATTCTTTTTTCTACCAAACGAAGAAATTCAATTTCAAACATTTTTTAGCTATTGCAGGCTTTTTTGATTTTAAGCTTGTTCCCTATAAATAGATAAAGCATTTAGTATTCAGATCATGTATACTACAGAAAACCATGTTATAATGTTTCTTCAAAATCATGAATTAACAATCTACGATCTTAGTCATGGCAAAGGTACTAATGTTTTCTGCCTTTAATCAACAGAGTAATAGCATATACGGTATTATTATGGTGATTTTTTTGTTTAATTAATCAATATTTTTATAGCATTGTCAGAAAATAAATATCAAGATTTAACAAACGTTGATAACTGCTCAATGTAGAGAATACTGAAAATGGTGCGATTCCTTTGATTAGCAAATCGACAAGAATTATTCAATCAAGTGCCTCTTTAATTGATAATATTTTAACCACTGATGTTTTTAACATATCATTAAAAAAACATATCTGATCATTCTCCTATTTTCTTTTCCATAAATATAGATAATAAATTAGTTCCTAATTGAAAACGAATTTTCAGAATGCGAATTTTTACAAATGAAATCTTAAATCTTTTAAGGAACAATTATCTCTAATTGATTGGAGCATTATTAACATTATTAACTGATGATACAAATTTAGTTTATAACTCTTTTTTTAAAACTTTCTATGATATTTACGACACTAATTTTCCTGAAGTTAATTTAAATCTTAAAGCTAAAAGTATTAAATCGCCTTGGATTACAAAGGGTTTGCGGTCTTCAAAATTAAACAAAAATTATACATTAATTACTTATAATCTAAAACAATTGAAAATAAAATTATATTACGCTTAACTTTTTAAAAGCCTCAAAAAAAAAAAAAAAAGAAAAATTATTATTCAAATTTACTAGATATATATAAATTAAATTTTAAACGCACTTGGTTTACAATAAGAGAAATTAATGGCAGCAAAAAATGTACATCTCACTCTTTGCCAAACACGGTTAAACATAATAATGAATTTTTATATGATAAAAGATAAATTACGGAAAAAATTAATAAATATTTTGTGTCTGTAGGACCAAATCTGGCAAAAAGAATTCCTATAGCTAACAGTTTAATGAATGATTTATGTTTCCCTCTAAACTCTTACTTGAACTCTTTTGAATTATCTTTTAAAGAGTTTGAAAATGCCTTTAAAATATTAAAAGCTAACAAAGCAGTAGGCCCTGGTGGTATTAATGGCAGCATTATTATAAGTTCATTTGATATTCTAAAAGATATACTCTTTAGAATTTTTTCAATATCAATTAAACAGGGAGTTTTTCCACAAGCTCTAAAATTAGCAAAAGTCATACCAATATTAAAAAGTGGTGACATTGAGAATATAAGTAACTATCGTCCTATTTCACTCCTTTCTGTATTCTCTAAAGTTTTAGAAAGAATTTTGTACAATAAAATTTATAGTCATCTTACTTTAAACAATTTATTATACAGCAATCAATATGGAATCCAAAAAAATAATTCTGAACTGAACATGCCAATCTTCAATTTACAAGAAATATATCTGACTCATTTGAAAATTCTCAATTTACTTTAGGTGTTTTTATTGATTTGGTGAAAGCTTTTGATACTATAGATCACAAAATTCTTTTTAAAAAGTTGGAGTGGTACGAAATTACTGGAAAAATATTAATTTATCTAAAAAGTTACCTAAATAATCGAAAACAATTTGTTTATGCGGATGATAACGTATTATCTAGTTTGTTAAATATTTCATGTGGAATTCCTCAAGGATTTATATTAGGACCTCTCCTATTTTTAATATATATTAATATCTACCAAAAGCTTCTTATGACAATTATGTTTGCTGATGATTCTAACCTATTTCTTTCTCATAATAACATTATTACATTTTTTAGCAATATGAACATACAACTAGTAAAAATTTCTGAATGGTTTAGATTAAACAAACTCTCACTAAATATTGATAAAACTAAATGGATTCTTTTTCATCCTTATGGTAAAAAGCACCAGCTGCCTTGCAACTTACCTTTTCTATTTATCGATAACATAGTTATTAATAGAGTTTTAGTGACAAGATTTTTAGGTGTATATATCGATGAAAATCTTACATGGAAATGCCACATTGCAAACTTGTGCAGTAAAATTTCAAAGAGTATAGGCATATTTATTATATTATTCGTTAATTCATTGCCATATCAACTATGCAAACATTGCTTGAGATAGCACTTATAAAAGTAAACTTAACACTCTCTATCGGCAACAGAAGCATGTAGCACGCCTTATAAATTTTAAGGACCGTTTTGCTCACGCCAAGCCTCTTTTGTATGATATGAAAGCACTCAATATATATGAGTTGAATGTTTTTAATATTCTTTGTTTTATGTATAATGCAAGACCCACCTATCACCCGTTTCTTTTTGTGACTTGTATTTACAAAAAGATAGAAATAAATATATTCTAAGGAACGATAACTTTATTTGACAACCTTTTTCTCAAACTAATTTTGGAAAATTTTTTATTTCACTTTTTTATGGAATAGTATAGTTCTAAATACTTCTAAAGATTTTTCTCCAGAATGTAATTTTGATTCTTTTAAACAAAATCTTAAAAAACTCATTTTTTCAACTGAAAATATACTAATCTACTTTGAAATTTTTGAAAATCCCTTATCTATATTAGTATATATATATATATTTAATGTACATTCTTTTTAATTTATTTATTTTTTTATTAACAAGAAATTATTGAACATGTTTTATTTTAATGAATTATTTAACACGTTTTAGTTTTTAGGTTTTAGAACTCTTATATTGTAATATTGTATGTTTATTTATAATATTATATTACGAATTTTATATATTTTTATTATTAAATTTAATTTTGTAATAAAAAGAAATTAAACAAAAATAAATAAATATAAAGAAATAATTAAAATAATAATCCAATGTTTTCACATTGGAAAAAAAAATTAAAAAATTTAAAAAAAAAAAAAAAAACGTTTAATAGCGGTTTAAAACAGCTTGTTATATAACTAAAGCAGCTTTGTTTTGCGTACAGAAGCTGATATGGATAGATCTGGGCCCTCATGTGTGAGGGTTCATGTGTGGTGTCATATCAGGCATTTTTAAAGCACCATAGTAATAGCATACTTAGTTTTTTTCTAGTTTTAATATTTACTTGATATATTTATCTTTAGCCAAGATTATATGGAGCTGTTAATTCATGCTAAGTTGACAGTTGCACAAAAGTATTGTCTTTTTTACAGTCAAAAAGATCACAGAAAAAGCTTAACTATGTGCATCACCATACAACTAATAATTTATTTTAGTTTCATTACAACTTTCAGTAGGTTTAGTTGTATTATAATTATATCAAATGATATATATATATATGTATATATATATATATATATATATATATATATATATATATATATATATATATATATATATATATATATATATATATATATATATATATATATATATATATATATATATTTATATATATATATATATATATATATATATATATATATATATATAATATATATTTGTGTGTGTGTGTGTGAAAAATGTTGGTAAAGAAGCCTGTTCATTTATTCAGGCAAGTGATGCCGTCTTAACAGAGAGTAAAATGAATGGAACCAGCATAAGTTGACGCGACACAGGAAAATTCCTTATGGAGAATCCGTTGTTCCTGTGATAACAAATCACTACTAAAATTCAGTCACTAAACAAACACCTTTATTAAGTACACAACATAACTAAAATCAAAATGGCGCAAAACAAACAGCGTTTAGTGGTAACACCAAATAAAATGCTGTTTTCATTTTTAAAAAATTGCAAAAAAATATTTTCAATTATATTTTTTAGTATGACTAGAGTGAAATGTTGATGAATATTTAGATGACTCGAGTGAAGAACTTAATTTTTTGGGGTCAAACATGCAGGACTCTGCTAAATGTATTTGAGCTTTTTTTAATTCTGTCGTCTACCTAAGTTGCTTGTGAGAAATGTCTAAGTGAGCATTATACGCCCAGCGGACTTACCGTCCACTGGATGTTTAGTGCGGGTAACTACGCATATATATTTTTTAATAATTTTGTATATATTATTCAAATCTGGAGGTTCAATTTTTACTGGATATGAAAACATGGTTGGAGAATGTTTTTGACCTTTTTTTTAAAACTAAAAGTGTTTTTCATTTTCCTTTATTCTTCCAACAGTTGATCAAATTTCAAAAGAATATTTTCAAATGAAGTTTCATTTGAAAATACTCTTAGAAAATGACTTAGACTATTACTTATGAAGGTATTGCAAGAGTTGCTTGTCATTTTATCTTTATCTGGACTTAATAGCTAGTAATCATGTATTTGGTTAATTAGGTAGTTAAATTTATTTTGTAATCAACATATGAGTATCTTTCCTCAAACAATTATTTGGACTCTTCACTCTTATAATTTCAGGTGTTATTATTGATTCATTCTGCTCACTGCAGTTATTCACTTTCTGTGAATAGGTAGATAATAAATATCAAAGATTTTAAAAACTTCTTATCAAAAAGGACACATATCTTAAAACTTTAATATTTAAAGGACCTATATCCTTATATTAAAAAAAATTCAATTTTCAAATTAAATAAAAAAAGAAAATATATATGGTTTATTACCCCCACTAAACATAAGAGTAAAAACTATTATTCAATTTAAGATAAATATTTAAAAATATAATTTGAAACGTTTAGTTTGAAACAAAAGAACATGTTATTTAAAAGATTCACTTTCTGCATCATAGTGAATAAATAATGGATCTATTTGTAGCATGTTAAGGAACTGGGTCATGGTTATTTTTTCAGACATGTTATTATTTTTTGTATGAAGTTCTTCAATGGTCATGACAGCCACTGAACGCCATTTTGTAATCAACTCTTCCAGATGAGTAAGATCATTCTAAAGAAAATATGACAATGGACAAAAGCGTACTCAAACAAACTTTAATATTTAAAAGAGGGATATTTACCTTCGCTTTGTATGATTTTAATAATCTAAGTTTCCTAAGTTCTTCTTCTTTGCATTTTAAAATTTTACTCAGACTATCTTTTTCTTTTTTAAGCAACTCTTTTTCACTTCTTTCAAAGTTTTTTTTTAAAATTAACAATGATTCTTCATCTTTGTCAGTAATCATCTTGAAAAATTTTTTTATTCTTAAATGGTGTATGAAAAAAAGAAAAAAATTTCAACTTTTTTTTTTTTTTTGCACATGAAAATATTATAAAACAAAGTTATTTGAAAAAATAAATGAAACCCTAAGTGTCTAACAATAAAAAAGAATCTAATAACAACATTCAAAAATAAAATGATTTGAGATAAAAAAATAAAATGATTTAAAAAAAAAATTACTTAATATATATATATATATATATATATATATATATATATATATATATATATATATATATATATATATATATATATATATATATATATATATATATATATACACATATATATATATACATATATATATATATATATATATATATATATATATATATATATATATATATATATATATATATATATATATATATATATATATATATATATATATATAAAATAAAAATAATTAATTCAAAAAAGATTTTTCAATAAGAAAAATATCAACTGTAATTTTTGTAAAAATCTTTGGCAACAATCAAAAAGAAAAAAAGGTGAGAAAATAAAAAAATTAGTTAGTTTTAATCGACAAATAATTTTTAACATTTCATTAAAAAAAAAATCTTATAAAAGTAAACGTATATATACACATATATAAATAATCCAGAAGCACCATAAATAAATAAAATTTTAAAGAAAGGCTAATCTTTTTTTAATAAATATATTAGACTTTTTATTTTCATTTAATTATTCAATTCTTCATCTTCTTCAACAAATTCATTTAGCATAAAATGTTTTTCTTCCTCAACTTGAATTGGCTCCTGATTAATGCATTTATTACCACAACATTCATTACAACACTGCTGTTGCAGATTAAACACCCTATGGAGGATCATTACACTTGATGATCCTAAAACTATAAATGTTCCTAACAAAGCACTCCGTGAAGGCAATTGACTCATTAGTAAGTATTGTAATACAAAGGCATAAATAACATCGCAATTCCGAATTAAAATTGCTGGACCTGCATCTTCCAACTGCAATGCTTCTGCCATTAACATTAATCCAATAAAGAATACAATGCCAGAAATAACAATTATATACCAATGCTGTGCCTTGATTTCTTTAAATAAAAATTGATCATGTCTTATAAGCATTGCAATCGGAGAAATAATAATTCCTAGAAAACTAGGATAAAATACTGTAAGTGTGATATCAAACTTTGATCCATGAAGTTTTATTAGTATGAGAAATAAGCTTATAGACATTGCAGCTAACAAAGCAAAACCACTTCCCAGCATGTATTGAGGGTTTTGAAATACAGATGTAATATTATTGCTCAACTGATTTACTGGAACAATTCCATTATCAGGCATAATTAAATCTGGTTTTGCTATAACTACAACACCAAAGAAACTTATGCAGCCACAAAGCACCTCAATTATGCCACAACCTTTGCGCAACAATATGTAACTAAAAAACACAGTAAAAACTGGTGAAGTGAATTGAACAACAGTTGCATCTGCAATGGGTATCAGTTGGAGAGCAAGATAAAAAAATATTATTGCTGCATCTTCAACAACTCCCATAAAAAATAAGTATAACAGATTTAACTTCTTCTCACCATATGGATGAACTTTTCGGGAAAGCATAAAAACTATGCAAAATAGTAACTGGATAAAACTCCTTAAAAAAAGCAGTTCATAAGTCGAAAAGTCTTTATAGATATGATAAATATATTGCACAAGAACATTCCCAAGTGTTAGAAATAAACCAGCAGCAGCCATTAGAGCTAATCCAACACTGCGCTGATTTAATCCATTTTCTGTTACAAATATTTTGCTGAAAAACTGAAACATATTTGCTCAAAAAGTTAAAACTCTAACGTAACGATTTGCTCGGAATTGTTTTGTTTTTTAAACGTTCATATTTATCAACTTTTACATTAATTACATTACAACAGCATTTGAAAATTTAATGACTTCCTTTAAACCATATGGTTATTTTCAACTCACTTACTTTCCTAAGTTCTTTTAAAAATCTTAAATTAAATGTAGTAATCAAGTACACGATTTAAAAGATCACGTCACTATTTAAGCTCACTCGAAAATAATATTTTGTAAACAAAATTGATAAAGAAATATAAATAATTTTAACAGAAAACAAGTAGATAAGTTTAGATTAATGGTTATTTTCATGACCAAACTTCATGACCGTATGCAAATGGTGATTTGGGTAGGGGGCACAGGGGCGGATACAGGATTTTTTGAAGTTTGAAATAACTAACTTCCAGACATGGAGCGAACTCGAAACTTTATATGTTTATAGTTATATCAAATATGGATACTTTGCAAAAAATTGAGATGATAGGAGCCTGGGAACAAAAAAGCCCCAAAATTTTTGCTACACCTGCCCCAAACGTGAGAGCAACAAGTTGATAAAATAATTTTTTTACTATTCTCAACTAAATCTATATTCATCGAGAAATTTTTAATTTTGTAAAACAATCTTTTAGCGTTCAATAATAATGGTCTTATAAAATTTGTAACCCCCTCAAATTGAGGGGGATTCAAACTTTATGTGGCTATAACTTTTGAACGTTAAGAGATTATTGTATGAATTTTAAAAATTCTTGATGAATATAGATTTAGTTGAGAATAGTAAAAAAATTATTTTATCAACTTGTTGCTCTCACGTTTGGGGCAGGTGTAGCAAAAATTTTGGGGCTTTTTTGTTCCCAGGCTCCTATCATCTCAATTTTATGCAAAGTATCCTTATTTGATATAACTATAAACATATAAAAGTTTTGAGTTCGCTCCATGTCTGGAAGTTAGTTATCTCAAACTTCAAAAAATCCTGCATCCGCCTCTGGGGCATATTAAAGTCCCCTCCTCCTCCCCCCTTCCCCAATTTTTTTTTTTGTTGTGCCTCTAATATTTATAAACATTTTTATTATATTTTAGAAACAATTTAAAAATATTTATAAAAACTTCGTTTTTTAAATATGTAAAGCAATTATTTTAAATATTTATAGCAATTTAAATATTCTTTCTCCAGCCGTTTTTCAAAACGCCTTTAGATGCTTTTTACGTTTTTCAAGAAAAAACGTAAAAAAAAATTGCATAACTGCGAAAAACGCATAACTGCGAAATTGAAAAACACATAACTGCGAAAATTGGTTTCTTGGAAAAAAACATTATGAGACTTAGAATATTTGGAGCGATTTTTTGGATTTTGTGCCAATGTGCAATAAAGTTTGAAAATAGTTTTTTGCAATGCATTCTAACAACAGCAAATATTATACAAAATAGTTAGCAAGAAATAAAGTACTAATCTAAAAGATCCAAAATAATAACAAACTTGTTTGGTTTAACACCCGCAAACGCTATTTCTTTAAAAGTTTCGCCCTTTTTGGCTAAAAAGTTAAATAACTTATTAAGTCTTACCGTAAACTCAACTTTAAGTAGTATATGTATTTCGTCAACAAAAACATCGAGAAGGTTATGTCAGATACCTTTTGATCAATTACGGTTATTACGAAAAGTCTTTTTGTTATGGTTTTTCTTTTTTTTGTTTGGTATTTTATATCAACTAAATTTGGTAAAAATTTTTACTTTTTTACTGGTATTCTACGATGACACGCATGCAATCGCTTGCTAATAATATTACTCTATAATTAAACGACATTTGTTGTTGTTTTTGCTAAGACTTTGTGATTATAACTTTATTTCGCTTTGCGATTTATGTTTAAAATAAATTATTATTAATTATAAAATTGAAATATTTGCAATAAATGTGAAATATGAAATTTATGAGCTCGTGTTTACTATTTTTAAAACCTTATCTATTTTCAAAAAATTTTTTTTGATGACACAATTTGTGAAATGATGATGTAAGGGTTTGTCCGTAAAGTATGTCGAGCAGAATTTTAACAATAACTAGAAGCAGATCATTGGCTCATTGGAGATCGCTATTTTACTATATTACATTGAAAAAGAAATATATATTCAAAATAATACTCTTGAAATGTAAGCGGCGACAATATATAAAGATTAAAAATAAATCAAATTAATTATTCTCAATAATAATTAATATACACTGATTATTTTATAATAAAAAAGATATATCATTCCTAATATATGTTCGGAAATCGGTTCTTAGTTTGCCGTGTCGTCGTGAAACAACAGCTAATTTTGTGTTGATTTCATATCCTTTTTTAATGATACAGATGGTATTTTATTTTATTTTTGGCGCTGATCAATCAATGTATGCAGCGCTGAAGTAAGAGTGTTCCAAAAAACAATATTTTCAATAATTATTCAGCGCTTAACTAAGAATGTTCCAAAAAACAATATTTTTAAAGAAATCTGCTCTCACCCCCTATATGTGTTCTATATAAGGGGCCATCCATTAAGTACGTACGCAGGTATGGGGGAGGAGTTTCTTAAAAGCGTACGAGTGCGTACAAAGGAGGGGGGGGGGGGAAAGAGGTCTTAAAGACAGTGAGTACGTACGCGGTTTCCTAAACATAATTTTATTTTTTTAAAAACATAGAATTTTACATGTGCAACAAATCAGAATAGTGTTTTTTTTTCTGACTTCAGTTTTTTTTTTTTCTGGCTTCAGAAAAAAAAAACGACTCAGCGTAGTTAAGGCGAGTCAGTAAAATTTAAATCGAAAATTCTAACAAAAACCTTAATTTTGACAATCTATAACTTATGTTTTAAATGAGATGAAATAAATTTAAAATTACTATTTTTTAGAAAAATTATATCTGCTTGTGTTAAAAAAAAAAATTAAAAAAAAAAAAAATCTTTATACAGAACTTAAGGTTTTTGTAAAGCGTATATTTGAAGTATTTTGCGGTTTTGCTTGGTCAGTTTGCATTAAATTTACTTAATTGAAATTAAAAAGTAATTTGGATATAATTATAGATCAAAAGAGCTAGAACATTTATAAAGTGTTTAAAACTGATAATTTTATAAGAAACATGTTATTTTCACTCAAAATTACATTGTTCTCCACTTATTAAGTTAAAGTACTCTAAAAAATGAAGTGTATGTAGTTGTAGCTCTTTTTCTTCTATTTATTCAATAAATTTTCTATTAGGGGAAAGCGGGGCAACATGGCGAATGGGGCAAGATGGGTTTTCGTATAACAACTCAACAAAAAATCTTAAAATTTGGTGAAAACAAAACTGTATTTGCGTCTTATATTTTAAAACACCAATTGGTTTTTCGAAATATTATTAACGCAATTTTATAGGCATAAGTTTACTTTTTGCGCTTAAAAAAAAATTCCTCACTTTCGGTTTCTCATAATGGATGGTGTCCTTCAAGTTTAACTTCTTTAGAAGTAGTTGTTTACAATTTGTATATATTTTTTGTTACTTTAGTTAAATTTATCGGTAGTTTTGAAATTTTATAAAATTGGAGGTAAAAATTGCATAATAAGTCATCTTGCCCCGGTCACGTGACAAGATGGCAAATTTATGAACTTTTTATTTTAATATTTATTTCAAATTGTTAGATTTGCAAAGTAAAAATTTATGCAGGCAATGAATCATTCTTATAACATAAACATACTGAGAAAGTATTATTGCTTCACGACTGATAGTTTTGCAATAACTCAGGCCTTTCAAAACATTAGCCATGTTGCCCCACTTTCCCCTATTTAAATGTCTTTGCAATAGTTAAAATAATTCCAGCACGAAGCAAGGTCTAAATTTAAAAGTAGGGTCCAAGAACATAAGATTTCACAGGTCTGGAAATTATAGCTAATGCTAACATTTTAAATATACCGGAAATTTAACTTCAGTCGAGTGAAAAATAAGGGGTAGGTACAATCGGCGGGGCGGGGCGGAGCGGATCAGCGGGGCGGATCATTTTAACGGTACAAACGGCGCACCTTGCGTCGCGAATTGGAAATAGGATTTTACTTACTTTTTAAAAAAAAATTTTCAATTTTAATATTTTAAATATTTTTAAACTGAAACAAGTTAGTATTAGTTAATAAAAAAAAGTTTTTTTATTAACTAATATCCGCACCTAAAAAGTTAAATTTTTTTAAAATTTGCCTTTTTAGGTGCGGGATTTTCAGGGGTAGAAAAACCCATGTTTTCATTAAATCTTTGAATTACATAAGATAATTTTCAAATTTCTTCATTTTTTTTGCACATTTTCTAATAAATGATACATTTTGTAAATTAAAAACCAAGAAAAGAAAAAAAAAAATGTTTGGATCATTGTTTTTGGGTGTCTGTATTGATTAATCGATTAGACCATGTTACTACAGAGGTAGCCAGTTTTTTTTTTTTTTAATTTTCTCAAACAAATTGACTTTTTATAAGTGAAATAATATTTTGGCTACCTCTGTAGTAACATGCTATAAAATCAATTGAGAAGAGGTGGATTTATTAAAAACCGGTTAGTTAGTTTTTGTTCAGAAAAAACTGGATGCGGGCGGAACTTTCTTTTCTAGTCTTTAAGTTATAACCTAAGTTCGGCTCTCATCGTGATTTAGAATTTTTTTAAAATGGTTACTTTTAATCTTAGCAAACTTCTGGCTGATGATTTTCCTCCAAGGCATATTTTCGCAAGTAAAAATGTATCTAAAGGTGCTATATTTTTGCAGTCCAAGTTTTTATCACTTTATGCTGATTGCACTGTGAATTTCAACATTTTCAAAAGTCTGGCTTTTAAATTAATAAAAAAATTTAATGATTGTGGCAAAAGAAAAGTGTTCTTTCTTACTAAATATAAACATTTTTTGAATCAAAATCAACAATGCAAATATCTCTTGTGAGTATAATATATTCTATAATGATTTATTATAAATAAGTAATAAATATTGCATATATATATATATATATATATATAAAAATATATATATGTATATATATATATATATATATATATATATATATATATATATATATATATATATATATATATATATATATATATATACTATAATGCAATATTTATTACTTATTTGTAATAAATCAATATACTCACAAGAGATATTTGCATTGTTGATTTTGATCCAAAAAATGTTTATATTTAGTAAGAAAGAACTCTTTTCTTTTTCCACATTCATTAAATTTTTTTAATAAGTATATATATATATATATATATATATATATATATATATATATATATATATATATATATATATATATATATATATATATATATATATATATATATATATATATAGAAGAGAAGCAGAGCAAATAATGTATGACAATTTTTTTAACATTTTAGTAACAGTATAACCAAAAATATACCCAAGGATGGCTTCTTTATATATTGAGTTTGAGCTTTCTAATACAATTTTTAAATTTTGGAAGCTCTCATTTAAAGTAACATTTGCTGCTGCAATTGGACTACTGTGTTTGTTCCGTTTGAACAAAAATGTTGAACCTAATGGTCTTGAAAATATTTGTAGGTTAAAATGTATTTAAAAGAATTTTCCTTTAGATTTATTAGTTCAATAGCTAGCTTTTTCGTACTTTTTGCTGCTGCAATTAATCCTAAAACAAATATTTTTCGCCTTTGCTTTAACAATGGAGTACAATTGAAATCTTTTAAATTAGCTAAATACATTATACAATCATTAAAATAATTTTCCCAGTTCGATTGGCTAGAAAGAAATAATGGCTTTTAAAACAAAGGATAGCGAGATACAAGTAAAAATTCTATAGCATCAGCAACAGAACTACTTAGAGTTTGGGCAGCAAGTTTTACATTCATAATATGTTTTTGAAACAAAATATGTCTTTTTGAAAGTTTGTTAGCAAATTTTAATCCTTCTAATTCTTGAATATCTTGCAAAGCTTTTATATAGCTCCATTTTATATGATTTCCATCTCCGTCTACAAATATTTCAATATCATTTAAAGCATTTTAAGCCAATTTTAGCATATGACAACAGTCGGGAATAACATGTATAGGATGATCAAAGTCACCATATAAAAATTTTGGCTTGATATTATTTGGTTCTTTACCAAATTGCACTCCGAATGGTAAAACAGAATTAAAGTTAGTACTTGTACCATCAAAAGTAATGCTATGAACATCAATGTTATAAAAAAAAGATATATCCAAAATCTTTTTAATAAAACACGTTAAATTTGATGCTTTTATTTTATTGCAAAAAATATAACCAACTGGTGTCTTCCAGTGTCCTTTAAGGCCAACAAACATAAAAAATAAAACTTCTGTAGCAATGGTATCCGAATCACAAGCTGCAATATTATATATATATATATATATATATATATATATATATATATATATATATATATATATATATATATATATATATATATATATACATGTATACATATATATATACATATATATATATATATATACATATATATATATATATATATATATATATATATATATATATATATATATATATATATATATATATATATATATATATATATATATTTATATATATATATATATATATATATATATATATATATATATATATATATATATATATATATATATATATATATATATATATATATATATATATATATGTATATATATATGTATACATGTTATATATATATATATATATATATATATATATATATATATATATATATATATATATATATATATATATATATATATATATATATATATATATATATATATATCATTGCCCTTATGAAAGTCCGTAATAGAACAAACTCGTTAAAAGGTATTTTTAAAATCAAAACTTGGGTTTACAAATGATGTAGAAATCGAAAGAGTCCATAGAACGGGAAGGAAAGCCTCTGATGGAAAAAAAAGTAGAACAATTGTAGCAAAGTTTTTTAATTACAAAGATAAAACTGCAGTGTTGGATTAAACTAAAACTATGGAACGAAAAACTTTACATCAATAAAGACTTTAGTGACAAAACGATTGAAATAAGAAAACGACTATTTAATGAAGCGAACGATTTAAGATCAAAAGGTAAATTTGCTAAGGTAATAAACTTATCACTCGTGATTTTTGATTTTCAAAAAAAAAAAAAAAAAAAAAAAAATTTTTCTATTAAATAGTTATAAAAATTAAAATGGATTCTAATTACCCAACCAATTTTGAATCAATCTCATGTAATTTATTTCAAACAAATGATATAGTTATTGACATTGATTCAGATCCAGACATAAATTACTTTAATGATTTAGTAGCATTGCAAAGTAAAGGCTTATATTTTTATAACAAGGAAATAAAAGAATTTTTACGACGGGATTTTTTTAATGTTTATCTTAATATTAGAAGCTTGAAAAAAAACTTTGACAACTTATGTAACATTGTAAAAGAATCTTCAAATATTTTTGCATAATATGCTTAACTGAAACTTGGTGTGGCTCTGATGACCCCAAATCTTACTTAAATCTCCACCTGGTAGGCTTTAAAATGATCCCGCCACGAAAATCACAAAAACGATGCGGTGGTGTACTTTTTTATATAAAAGAAAATTTGCAGTATATTTTAGGCCTAACATGAGTAACTCTGATGACAACAGCGAAGTCTTAACTATAGAGATTAAAACCAGTAACGCAAAAAATACTTTGAGTTGCTGTTATAGCCCGCCATTTGGCATAACACAAAATTTCAATACATTCTTATATAATAATATTTTAAGAAAAGGTTTAAAGGAAAAAAAACTTAACTATTTAATTGGAGACATAAATCTAAATTGTTTTGAATATCAAACTAATAACAACATAAAAACATTTTATGACGGTTTATTCCCGAACGGCGCTATTCCATTAATAAACAGACCAACAAGAGTAACAGAAACATCAGCTTCTGTAATAGATAACATAATAACAACTGATATCTTTAACAATTCTCTTAAAATAAGTATAATAAAAAATGACGTGTCTGATCACTTCCCTATTTTCTTTTCTTTAAATCTTGTTACCGAAATAATACAACAAAAAAAAAAACAAATTTTCATCAAACACTTTTTCAATGAATTAAATATCAAATCATTTAACGATCAATTATACCTACTTAACTGAAAAAATATCGACTCTACATTAGAAGCAAATGTTGTCTATAACACATTTTACGAAACATTTTAAGATATCTATGACGCAAATTTCCCGAAAATCAAAATAATTAAATCAAATAAAAGCCTTAAATCACCGTGGATCAATAAAGACCTCAGAAAGTCCTCAAAAATTAAGCAAAAACTTTATATTAAATACTTAAAAACAAAAACAATTGAAAACAAAACAATATACAAAAATTATACTAAACAATTTGAAAATAATAAAAAAAATGCAAAAAAAAAAAAAAAAATACTATTTCAAATTGCTAGAGAAACATAAACTCAATTCAAAAAGCTCTTGGCAAATTAAAAGTGAAATCACGAGCAAACAAAACTTAAAATTGTGTTCTCTACCTAAAGCTATTAAAATTAATGATAAAATAGTAGATGATCCTAAAAAAATAGCAAATGAACTAAATAAATTCTTTGTTTCTGTTAGACCTAATCTTTCAAAAAACTTTCCAAATATGATAAATCCAATCAATAATTATAAATTTCCTCTAACCTCTTGTCTAAGTGCCTTTGAATTATCATTTTCAGAATTTGAAAATGCTTTTAAAATGCTTAAGCCCAATAAAGCAATTGGCCCAGATGATTTAAATGGAAACATTGTTATTAAGTCATACGATAGTATAAAAAATACTCTATTTAAAGTTCTTAATTGTTCAATAAGTCAAGGAATTTTTCCGGCCCAAATGAAGGTTGCAAAAGTAACCCCTATATATAAAGGTGGTGAACTAACAAATGTTGGGAATTATCGTCCAATTTCGGTTTTGTCAGTTTTTTCCAAAATTCTTGAAAGAATTTTATTTAACCGAATTTTTAATCATCTCTCTAAAAATAATATACTTTACAACAATCACTACGGTTTCAAAAATAATAACTCTACTGAACACGCAGTACTTCAACTCACAAGAATTATTACTGACTCCTTCGAAAAATCACAATTTACTTTAGGTATTTTTATAGACCTGTCTAAAGCTTTTGATACTATTGATCACGGCATTCTATTAAATAAATTAGAACATTACGGTATCACTGGTAAAATTTTAATGTTATTAAAAAGTTACTTTTAAGTTAATAATCGTAAACAATTCATGCATATTGATACACACTCAACAACTACTGCTTTAGATATATCCTGTAGATTCCCCCAGGGTTTCATACTTGGACCACTGTTATTTATAATTTATATTAATGACCTCTATAAAACTATTAATTTAATGACAATAATGTATGCTGACGATACTAATCTTTTCTTATCCCAAAATGACATCAATAACTTATTTAATGACATGAATGTAGAGCTAAAGAAAATATCTGACTGGTTTAAATTAAATAAGCTTTCACTTAATATTGAAAAAACTAAGTGGATTCTTTTTCATTCAGCTTATAAAAAGCATATACTTCCAAGTGAAATGCCGCCGCTTTTGATTGATAAAATTAATATAAAAAGAGTAACTTATACTAAATTTTTAGGTATTATTGTGGATGAAAATCTTTCATGGAAAAACCACATTGGAAATCTAAATAATAACATTGCAAAAAGTATTTGGATTCTATATAAAGCAAGAAGCATTTTTAATAAACATACTTTCATTCAACTAAATTACTCATTCATTCACTGCCATATTAACTATGCTAATATTGCCTGGGGTAGTACCAACAAAATTAAGTTAAAGCCTTTGCTTTGTCAACAGAAGCATGTAGCACGACTTATTAATTTTAAAGATCGTTTTACTCATGCCAGGCCTTTATTATTAAACATGAATATTCTTAATATTTACGAAGCAAATATATTTAACGTTCTTTGTTTTATGTTTAAATGCAAAATTAATATTTGTCCTGTTTCTTTTCATAAGTTATATTCAATGAAAGAAAAAAATAAATATATATTAAGAAATAATAAACATATCCAACAACCAATTTTTCAATCAAATATAGGCAAATCTTGGATTCAATACAGTGGAGCCTTTTTATGGAGCAAAATAGTTTTAAAACATTTTCATTTTTCGCATAATTGGAACTATTTTTCTTTTAAAAGAAAACTAAAAAAAGTAATTTTTTCAATTGATAACATATTTTTATATTTTTAAATTATTACCTATTCGACAAAATAATTAAGGAGTTGTAATCTGAACGACAGTATTTTTTAGACTAAATATTATATATTATATATTGACATTACATATATACTGATGAAAACTGATGTAATTTTTCGAGTTTTTGTTTGCTTTTTTGTTTGTTTGCTTGTTTTTGCATAATATTAAATATTGAGAAATATTATATATATACTCGCATATATTATAAAATATTGTTAAAACTTACTTAACATCTAAAGAGTATTATAATATTTAAACGCATTTAAAAATAATTTTAAATATTTGTAAATTTATGTATTTTGACTCTTAATATAGATTGCAAAGGGCTTCATGATAAGATCGTGTGATCTTCTGGAAGTCCTACCAGTAATATATTCAATGCAAATTTACCTTGTACATATTATACTGGGAAAAAAAAAGGAAAAAAAAAAAATAAAAAAAAATAAAATGTAAATTATTTATAAAATTTTCCGCCTCTTTTTTTTTATTATTTACGCATTCTGAATGTAATAATTTATTATTTCAAGATGGTCGAATCAGTCTCGAATATTTCAAAAAATGATACTAAACACCGAAAACAGTTTTTTAAATGGGGCTAAAAGTTATTATTTATGCAAAAAACGACTTTGGTGGAAAAATTAACACTAACATAGGTTATCTAAATCTAACGTGACATTATTGTTTAATATACTCATTTAGGTATGGTATTGAAAATAGTAACTTCAATTTTCATAAAAAAATGGTTTTTCATTGATAATTTTCCCAAATAATTTCTGATTAGAAATGTCAAGTTACATTCATTAAAAACAAACACTAATACGTGTATTTATGAAAAAATAATCTTTCAATACATATCAAATATGTCATACTTTTGATGAAAAAACTTATATTGTAATTGAATAAACTTATATTATTGTTTGGAAAAACGTGTACCAGGCCTTAGTCGCATTGAGTAAGGCATAGAACAAACAAACTCGTAAAAAAAAAAAGCCGATTTAAAACAAAGCTGATTGGTTGTTAGTGGCAAAGGGATCGTCCATAAATTACTTAACGCAAAGTTTTACAAAAAACAAAACAAAAAAAGATCAAAAGTTTTTCCTCGCAGAGTCTTAATTTAAATAAACAATCAAAATAGGAAATTTAGTTAAATCAAAATCGCCGCGTAAAAGAGCCACTCCTGTTCTTAAAATATTTTTTGCGTTGCACGATCGTAAGGCGAAAAACTTTTTAGTTATTGTATGAAATTTATGAAAACATTAAAATGAAAAAATTTATGAAAACAAAAAATTCTTATTGAAAGTAATTTATTTATAAATTTTACCGCCTCTGTTTTTTGATTGCTTACGCGTTCTGAATGTAATAATTTATTATTTCAAGATGGCCGAATAAGTCCTGAGTATTTCAAAAAATGAAACTAAATACCGAAAACAATTTTTTAAATGAGGCTAAAAGTTATGATTATTTATGCAAAAACGACTTTGGTAGAAAAATTAACACCTCCATTGGTTATCTTAATCTAACGTGGCATTATTGTTAAACATACTCATTTAGGTAGGGTATTAAAAAAATAACTTCAATTTTCTTAAAAAAATGGTTTTTCATGGATAATTTTCACAAATAATGGCTGATTAGAAATGTCAAGTTACATTCATTGAAAACAAACACCAATACGTGCTTTTATGAAAAAATCAAATTCATAGACTTATCTATAGCCAAGCCCCAAGGTACTTTATGTTGAAAATCGCATCTTTTCTAAATAAAACTACGCTTGACGATTTATATTTGCATTACTTTTATTTATATTTGCATTATTTTTACCAGTTATATTATAGTTATATTTGCATTACTTTTACCAGGTTATAATAGTGGTTAAAATAATCTTTCCATACATACCAAATATGTCCTACTTTTTGATAAAAAAAACTTACATATATTGTTATTGAAAACACTTACATTTTTGTTCAGAAAAACGTGTACCAGGCTTTAGTTGCATTGAGTATACCTGACGTTGAGTATACCTGACATTGCTTTAGCTGCATTGAGTATACCTGACATTGTAGCGTATGTTTTTACGACAGAAACACAACAACAAAACTTAACACGGTAAAACATGTTATTGCTCATATATATATATATATGTATGTATATATATATATATATATATATATATATATATATATATATATATATATATATATATATATATATATATATATATATATATATACATATTTTTTTTTTTTTTTTGTATGTATTTTGGTGCTCCCAGAAGTCCTTACGGTCTTATCATGGAGCACCGCGGGAGAGCATTTAACAGGAAGTTCACGCCTTCTTCCGTACCAATGTCGCTTGTTGGGCTGGAGCTAGCGTCGAACCCCGGACCTCTGGGTTCTGAGCCAGAACTCTAACCACTGCGCCACGGCTGCTCATATATATGTACATATATATATATATATATATACATATATATATATATATATATATATATATATATATATATATATATATATATATATATATATATATATATATATATATATATATATATATATATATATATATATACAAAATAGATAACATACAAAAAAAAAAAACAATAATAATAATATGTATACATATAATATATATACATATGATAAAATTTTAATCAGCTGCAAGCCATTCAGTTATTTCATAGCAATCAATTTTCATAAAATACTTTTTTTGATTGTTCTTTATCTCTTCGTTTTCACCATTTTGATATGGTGGCATATAGCTTGCGATTAAGACTCCATATTTTGCTAAAGTAGAATGAATTAAAACTAAGCCTTTTTTATCAACAGGAACTTTACAAGTTTTTGTTGGTCTCCGTTTGTTGTATGCTTTTTGAAAAATACTCATGACAACCCATGTTTTCAGTTCTGCTTGAAAAAGACTCCCTATTTTTACACTAAATTTTTCCATGCTAGAATTATTTTTTAAATTCGGTCTATACCAACTAACACTAAGGCATTAGATGCAAAGTTTTTAACTTCATATAAATCTCTAGATATATTTAAACTTGCATGTGCAAATATTCCTGGTTGAATCAGATACAATCCAATCGTTTTTAATTCAGTCCAAGACAAAATTTGGATTCTTACGGCCTTCGCAACATGATTATCATCTATAAAAGCAACTTCATTTGTTTTTTCATTAAAATATCATAATAAAATCTTTGTTATCCATTTACTTTCGTATGATACACCATCTGTGCAAAATGAAATAACTTCGAAATTTGGGTGTCTTATTAAAACATCGTAAATGTGATTATTGAATGTATGATCACTTTCATTTGTACTTTGGAGATAAATACATAGAAGTTTCATTAGTGTCGTTCCTTTGGGACAGTTGTGAATCATTATAACAACTGTTTTAACTTCTGTTGCTAGATCTATTGCACTGTCAATACCATTAAGTAATTCATCATTTATTTTTAGTATATGATTTGGCGCAACCTTTTCCCACAATACAATTAAACCTTACACAAGTTAAAAAGGCTAGAATTACTTTGGTTGCATCCATAGATACAGATACAATTAGTTTATTGGTACCAGGCATTATTTCATAAATTTTATCTAATATTTTGTTAAGAACATCTAAAGAAACATCAAGAATAAAACTATTTGATGTTAACCTTTTTCTTAACATGCCATAATTAAAATCGGATTTACCCGTATACATATAAGTTAATATTGTTAACAGTCAGTTTAAAGTTATAAAGTTTTTTAAAATTATAAAAATTAAAAGCGTTTTATAGTGTTAACATTTATATTATACTGTTAAAAATAAGTTTAAAGTTATAAGATTAAAGGTTTTTTTAGTGTTTTTATTTTGGAGAGTTTTTGTTCTAGAAGATATTTTTGAAGATATTGTTAGAAGAATACTAAATATTCAGTTATAGCCTTTAAAACTTTAAACTTGTGTAACAGACGCAACGATAGGTTAGACGCAACATTAGGTCAAACTAATGGTCGGCAACCTATTTTGAGTAGAGAGCCATTTTTCAAAACAAGGTTCGGCAAAAAATTTTAAACCTAGTGTTTTTGTATCAGAGGGGAGCCATAAAGTACGTACGCAGTAAAATCACTGATCTAGGACCCCCTCCCCAAAAAATTCAATGTTTTTGCAGTGACGCGTTATATATGTCTCAAGAAAACACAAGGGAGATTCGCAGCAACAAATCTATAAACACATTTACCAAATGTTCGAAGCATTAAAAAAAAATCTAACATCACAATTTGAAATTTTTCATTCGTTTTACCACTTGCTTTTGAAATTAGACAAGACTGCATTGCATGTAGTAGAGTTCCATTTTGTTTAGGATTTTCTTTGTAAAGTTTATGAAATGATCGGAAAAAGGAATCATATCCTGAAACTTGATTTGTTTCTGAAACAGTAATTTCAATTGCCAAAATTTCTTTTTTCAGATTTAATAATGAAGTCTTACGTAACCTCAAACAACATTAGTGTTATGTCTAATCCTAAACTTACGGAAAGTGAATTATTAGACGCAGTCTCTTTGTTAAAGCCCCAAAAAAGTGTAGGTTTCGATTCAATAAGTAGTAATGTCGTTATTAAATCGATAAAATACATAACAATTCCTTTATTACATTTTTTTAATTTATCTTTAAAACATGGTGTTTTTCCAGAAAAACTAAAAATTGCAAAATTCATTCCAATTTTTAAGTCAGGCGATCCTTCTGAAGTTGCAAATTATCGTCCAATCTCAATTCTTAATTGTTTTTCTAAAATATTAGAGCGAGTTATGTATAAAAGGCTTTATTCTTTTTTAAATGTAAATAATATTCTTTACCATAAACAATTTGGATTCAAATCTGGCCATTCCACCGATCATGCAATCATTCACCTTGTTCAGGACATATTTAAATCGTTTGATGAAGGCAAGTATACCCTAGGTCTTTTTATCGTAAAGCTTTCGATACCCTAGTAAGTATACCCTAGGTCTTTAAGTAAAGCTTTTGATACAGTCAATCATCAAATCCTTCTATCGAAACTCAAAAGTTATGGTATAAAAAATACTAACTTGTCCTGGTTCGAGAGTTATTTGACCAATAGGAAGCAGTATATAGTTTATGATGAAGGAAAAACTAATTATGAGACAATTAAATGTGGTGCTCCTCAAGGATCAATTTTAGGGCTACTTCTATTTCTTGTTTATATAAACGATTTAAATAAATTTTCTAACATTTTAAATACAATTTTATTTGCAGATGATACCAGCTTGTTTTATTCCAATAAAGATATCAATATATTATTCCAAACATTAAACAAAGAACTAGACAAAATAACCCAATGGTTTAAATCAAACAAGTTATCTTTAAATATTACTAAAACAAAATACACTTTATTCCATCGCCTACATAAAAAATCAGATATTCCCTTAGAACTCCCAGACCTTTTTATTGACAATCAATTAATAAAGAGAGAGCAATCAATAAAGTTTTTAGGCGTGTTTCTAGACGAAAATGTAACCTGGAGGGAACACATAGGTGTAGTTGAAGATAAAATAACAAAAAATTTAGGAATAATATACAAAGCGAAGCAGTTATTACATCGATCTTGTTTAAAAAACATTTACTTTTCTTTTATTCATTGCTACTTAAGTTATGCGAACATTGCTTGGTGTAGCACTAACGCGACAAAAATAAAAAAATTGCTTAGCAAACAAAAACAGGCTATAAGGATAATTTCAAACGTAGATCGTTTTTCACACACACAAACACTTTTTAATGAACTCAATATCCTAAATGTATATAAACTAAACCTCTATCAAGTTCTTATTTTCATGTTCAAACTTGATAAAAATATATTACCAATCTTATTTTATTCAATTTTTGAAAAAATAAATCACATATACCCTACAAGATTTTCAAAATACAACTACATTCAATCCAAAACTTATTATTCCGCTACTAAATTCTCTATTGTAAACCGAGGACCAAAGTTGTGGAACATAATATTAAATAATGAAATGAAAACTAATTATTCTCTAAACCAATTCAAAACAAAACTTAAGCAATTACTTTTGTTAACTGAAAATGAATTAAATTTTTTCTAATAAAACTTCTTAATATTAGAAATCAATAATTAATAGTTAATTAATTAATTACTTTAGATTATTAATACATAATTAATCAACAATTGTACATATGTTTTTATTATTTTAAATGATAATCTTCTTTTTGAGAAATTTATTTTTTATTTTTGCGTTATTTATTAATCTTTTACTTTTATTTTATACTGTTTATTTGCTTTTACTTAATTGGCAATGAAAAGTATTATAAATATAATTAAATAAGTTACTATAAAATGCTCTACCAATAAAATGTTTTTATATAAAATCATATCTTCTTATTTTTTCAAACCAAATCTTAAATGTTATTTTTGTCATTTTAATATTTTATTAAATTTTGTATCTTTTATTTTACAAAACAATTGTTAAATCTTATTTTTTGAAAAACTATAAATTTTAAACGATATGCGATATATTTAAATTTTCTTTTATAATATAAATCAGAGATATATACATTGAAACTATATTTTATTGTCAAACTATATTTTGTCTAGTAATGACGCATTTTTTGGGGCTTAATGATAAGACTAAATTTGTCTTCTTCTAGCCCCGGTCATGTAATTATTTTTTTTTATAAGTTACGACTGTAAATTTTTTTTTATCGGCAAAAGTGTAAATAAATAAATAGAAAATTAAATAAGTAATAGCTTCAATTTTTAAACTGACCATTGTAGCTAACAATTTTCTTTTTTCATTACACCGTGCGCGATTAAGTTTACAGCTCTTTACAAATTTTTTAAGTGCTTTTAAGTCTGCTTTACGAATTTCAGATGATTCGATAATTTCTAAAACATCACTTATAACATCCATTGCTTCCAATCGACTATTGAATGATCCATTTCTCCATAAATTAATGCAATGATCACATTTTTTGATGTAATTTCCAGTACATTGAATGCTATGAAGATAAATTTTATAATTTATTTTAACAAATTTTGCGTTATTATTTATCGTACTATCCATAATGCCATAGGACTTAAAAAGGACTACAAGTTCTCTTCTTTTATTAAATACAGCGTCGCATGGTTAAACCATGTGACGGTGTATTTAATAAGAGAAGAAAACTTGTAGTCCTTTTAACTCCTAGGGCATTATGGATAGTACGATTGGCCATTATGGATAGTATGATTTCCTTATTGTTTTTCCAAATGTTTCGAAATTAGAAGTTGTGGCTTTTGAAATTAGAAGTTGTGGCCACAACTTCTAATTTCGAAACATTTGAAAAAACAATAGGGAAAAACTGATGTATATCAGTTTGAAAAAGCCCAGCTTCATTTTCTTTACGAACAGATATCTCGCGTGAAATGGATTTAAAAAGTTGATCGTACTCATGGGTAGTAAAAGATCTTCCCTTTCTGACTTTGATTCCGACGTTACATAGCAAGCATTGTATATTGTTACCATCTTAAACCAGTTTAACATATTTCTTTGATTCTAATTGTACTGCTTTATCAGACCACTCTACTTTCCTTTTTGAAACCATATTTTATTTTGCTTTGCGCATTTAAAAAAGCGCGGGTCTGAAACAGAAGGCCTTAAAATTCTAACACCCTACATACATTATGCGAGTCCTTCTGTTGTAAGCCTTCTAAAATTGAAAAACGACCCGCATACCCGCAACGGAAGGCCTTCGGTCAATAATTGAAAACCGAAGAGCAATACATGCTAAGCTCTTTTTTTTGACAGATGCGAGCAATGTCCATCCATGAAAATATACCCAGTGGGGCACGGACGTAAAAAAGACGTCTTATACACTTTTTGAACGTCTTTTGAACGTCTTTAGAACGTTTTGGACGTCTTCTGAACTTTCAAAAGACGTCCTATTTAAGTCTGGTGCCCACTGGGTGTATTGGTAATTGTTTAATAATAGATTTGAAATATGGTTTTAACACATTTGTGGAGTGCTCATAAAAGCATTCACCGGTAATCCAGCCGCTGTCGCTTTTACAGAGACCCCAAACTGGTGGTGCAGTGGCAGCAACAGTTTTTGGCATTCGAGCATACTTGTACAATGTTAATGATGGTGCAAATTCACCATTTGCATTTACACATAATAGAGTTGTAAGGTTTTTTTTATCGCTATTATTGCATTCTTAATAAACATTTCTTCCTCTAATGCCAATCACTTTTCCAGTTTTTGGTGCTAACTCAAAACCAGTTTCGTCTAAATTAAAAACACGAGACGGATCATTAAGGTTTTGCCATCATCGGCTAATAGTTCATACACCTCAATAAATCTTTTTTTTATTTATCGATGCATCACTTATAAGACCTCTGGCTCAACTAATATGCTCGGCTCTCTTTTTACGATACTTCCTTATGACGGCGCATAAATTTATAAAACCAGTTTTTATTTGGAATATCTTTAAATGGTGTTTTTATACCTCGCCCTTTAACTATTTTTTTAACGTCTTAGTTAATAATTTTTTTTATTATCGCAAAACCGATGTTAAAGCACTGCATTAACCAAGCAACCAATTCATTCTCTATTCCTTCTCCAAGAAATGATTTAAAGCCAGAATTTTGCCGTTTGGGTTGGCTTTTACCAGATAATTTGTTGCGTAAGGTTCTTTCAGGAACATTAAATTTTTTGCAGGCACATAAAATTTTTTCACCTTTATTTAAAGTTCTAAGTGCTGCATGCAGTTGTTTTTCGGAATACAAATGCTTTTTTCGAATATATTTTTTTTTAGAACCTTGCATCTTCCTAATCGAATTTATTTCACATAATAATAAAAAAAAATATATATATATATTAAATCAATACTCCCTAGGATTAAATACCTTTAATTGGTAATTTAGTAACTTAAATGGTTTTTTAAAGAGTAAACTTCACAAAATAAAACATGTCCAAAATTTTTTTTTATTAATGGTAAGTGATAACTAATATAATTTTCGTAACTACCTTCCGTGTAAAGGATTAAACAATGTTATACTAAAAATACTAATATTTTTTGAAAAAATTTAAAATATTCAATGCTTTTACAATTATTTTAAACTTTTATCGAAAAAAAAATTTAAATTTTAAGCCATGAAAAAAACTACACTAACTTTTTTTTACTGTTAAAGATTTTCTTAAGAAAACAATAAAAAACCATTTGTGGATAAAAATAGATCTCAAATCTTTAAAAATATATCTTTTTAAAAATATATTGTTACTGAAATAAGTTAGTTTTGTATAAAATAATACTAAAAAAAAAAAATTAAAAAAAAAGACATAAAAATTTACTAATTTTTTCAAAAACCACTGCAGGTAGAAAACATACATAAGGTCATGGCACCCCTACCGTAAAGAAGCACCTTCTTCACGGTAGAGGGTGCCATGACCCTATGTATATTTTCTTAAACAACATTTACCTTTCATTTCATATAGTTTTAAAAAAAATTGGTCTATTATTGTTGTATTGTTAAACGGTTTTCGGTGGCAGGATCTTACAATCAAAAGACATTTTACCAGACAATATTGTTAAAAGAACAAAAAACAAACAAAAAAAGGACAGATATCTGGTTGACCATGTTGAACGTTTACAAGTGCAAAGTGATGCATGCAGGTAAAAAGAACCCAAAAATGAATTATTGTATGATTCACGACGGCAAAGAGCATATATTAGATACAACAGTAAGTGTAAAAGAATTAGTCGTGATTATTTCATTCGATCTTAAATGGCATGATCAAATGACTTCAGCGACGGCAAAAGCGCAAAGAACTTAGGGCCTAATTAAACGTAAATTTACATACTTTGATGTGGCAACGTTGAAATCACTATGAGACCGTCTTTTTTTTTTCAAATTTAAGCAAGTTATTGAACAAATAAGTTGGTAAAAAAACAATACAATTGGGATTATTCTTACTTTGTTCAGGTCCGACTACTTCGGTTTGGTGCAACAAATACAGGTTAGAAAGGGAATACGTACTACTATGTTTACCGAAATATAATTTCTTCACCAACCGAGTTTGCGAAAATTGGAATTTGTTACCAAAACGAAATCATAGAAGCAAGATTGTTCAATGTTTTTAAAGCGCAAATAGTTAAATATTTTTGATAAATTGTGTTTTTAAATTGTGAGCACAGTCTATAACACTATACTTACATGGTGTTTCACAATTTTTTTTTTTTTAATAATTTATTATATTTAAAAAAAATTGTAATTGTTACAGCAATAAAAATTACTATTCTGTAACTAAAGCTACAAGAAAAACATCTTCTTGAAGAACAAACCATTGAGAAATAACCAAATGTACGTTGCAGAACACACCTCTGCATTTTAGAAAAAGATTTGCTTCACTAATGCTCTCAAAAAAAATCCAGGGAAAATCTTCAAGCTTTAGCAGAAAAAGATGCCAAAGCAGCCAAATAAATTGAATTTCGAGTTATTTCCAATGAAGAATTACTTTCTGAAAAAAATATTCGACTTGCTAAAGCATCTGAAAGGTATCCACTTACAATTATCCAAGCAAGTATTTATACCTAATTTTATAAAAATTATAAATAATTTTTAATAATGTTTAATTAAATTTTTAAAAAGACAAGATTTTGGGAAGTATATTTTTAACAATTTTCTAATCACTTTAAAAACAAATAATTGGGAACAAACTTTCTGAACAAAGTTTAATATAAAGATAAAATATGTATGTTTTGTTTTCAGGTCAAAGTAGTGCCCAAGCAGTATCAAGCGCTCCGAAATTGACCACTCTAACTCTTGTAAATGTACAATAGAATACGAAACTATCAATCAAATGATTAAACTGGTCATAACTGTGAACCAAAAATCAAGAAGCAAGATGTTAGAACCAAAATTTTGTATGAATTTTTTAAGACTAGATCGTCATTTGAGTGATTTTTTCACCTGCAGTGACTTAAAAATTACCGACGGAAAAAGAGATTCTAACACAGTTCGGGTTGTTGCTTACTGCAATAATTTATTAAATGTTGTTAACCATATTATCTCTAGTAAAAGCTCGGAATTCACGGTGGTAAAGGTTATACTACGTTAAAGCTTGATACCAGCTCATTGCCTCAAAAACAACTCTCACTCAAAGTACTACTAAAAAGACTCGAGTTAAAAAAAAAATTCTTGTTGCGGTACCAGAAGATGAGCCAGAAACTCACTCCAACATTGAACAAATATGGTCACTAATTAATGCAAATGGAGTTAACTTAATTTTGGCTTGTGGTATGAAAATTGAAAATATAATTTGTGATCTTTAAACCCATTTAGATGGCACTATTGTACATATGGTGTAAAGTCCAATTCAAGTGTCTTACTAAATCTGGAAACTTGAGAACACTGGGCAAATTCAATCCTAGTCGATCTGCGTTGTACATTTTTCAGTCTATTAATATCTTTAGGTCACAGCTTAAATATGCAGCATCTTTTTTTTTTTTTTTTTTTTTTTTTTTTTATAATTTAGCCGTACAAATATTTACAAGTTCCGTAATTTAAAATATTTAAAAATGGCAAGGACGAGAAGAAGACGGGGTTGTCTTATCACCAAGTCCCTTGTTTGTCTAGACATTTATATAAATACATGGTAACTAAAATGAAAATTAAAAAATTAAGAAAAAAGCAAAATATTACAAAGAAGTTTATATAAAATGCAAAATAGTTTAATAGTTCAAAGTTTTGAAAGATATTTTTTCGATTTTATTTTTTGAAAGAAAAATTTAAAAGTTCATTCAGAAAAACAAAAATATCAAAAAACTAAAAAACATGAAAAAAGTAAACGTAAAATTTAATTTACAATCTGTTCTTATAAAGTGTAATATATTAATTCCTCAAAAACAAATTACAAAATATTAATATAAAAAATTAAAACTCAAAAAAGATTACTTTTTTATTTAAGAAAACTAATAAATTTATTTAAACTAATGAAATCTAAAAATGCTAAAAATCTTTATAAGTACTTTTTTTATAATATAACAGACTGTAATACCTATATTAAATTAAAGAATTTAGACCTTCCAGACAAATAAAGTATGCATTAGTAGATAGTTTTAAAATATGATATTTTTATAGATAGATTTAAAAATAATTATCTGTTTGTTCATTATTTAAAAGTAATAGTTTTAGTTTTTGTTTAAACTGATCAAGAGTTTTAAGTGTTTTAATATCATTACTGATTATCTTATTCCATGCATTAGGTCCTCTAACAGTTATTGAAAACTTGGTGGAGTCGTATATAGCTTTGGGTTGAACAAAGTTGTTGTTAGAATATTTAGTTACGTATTTGTGTTGAATTTTATTAAATAATGATTTGAAGATATTTGGTATTGAATTGTTATTAATTTTATACATAAAAATCAGAAGATGATACATATTTATTTGGTACACATTTAGTATTTTTAGATTGTTAAACAATGGTCTTGAATGTGAGAGGCGGTGTGCATTTGATAATAATCTAATTGCATGTTTTTGTTTGCTAAATAGCTTTTTTATCTTTGTTTTATTGGTGCTACACCAAGCAATGTTTGCATAATTAAGATAAGAATGTATAAATGAGTAATATATGTATTTCAAGCAGGATTGATCTAAGAATGGTTTTGCTTTATAGAGTAATCCAATATTTTTAGAAATTTTATTTTCAATCATGTTTATGTGGTCTTTCCAATTTATGTTTTCATCTAGAATTACACCTAAAAATTTCATCGAACATTCTCTTTTTACGATGTAATCTCCAATAATAAATTTTGGAAGTTCAAGAGGAATTTTTTTTTTTTTTATGGAGGCGATGAAAAATAGTATATTTAGTTTTAGTTAAATTAATTGAAAGTTTGTTCATATTTAACCATTCGGTTAGTTTTAGGAGTTCAATGTTGACCGATTTAAATAATGCTGTTATATCACTATGAGAATAAAATAAATTTGTGTCATCAGCAAATAAGATAGAATCTAGAATATTAGAGGCTTTGCTTAAATCATTAATATAAATTAAAAATAAGAGTGGTCCTAATATAGATCCTTGAGGAACGCCGCAAGTAATTGTCATATTGTTAGTTTTTTTATTGCCGAATGAAATATACTGTTTTCTATTAGATAAGTAGCTTTTAAACCAAGCTATGTTAATATTTTTGATACCGTAGTTCTCTAATTTTTTAATTAAAATACTATGATCAACTGTGTCAAACGCCTTACTTAGATCTATGAAAACACCTAAAGTGAACTTGTTTTTATCAAAAGCTTGAAAAATAATCTGAACAAGATGAAGAATTGCATGATCAGTAGAGTGTCCTGTTTTGAAGCCAAATTGTTTGTTATATAGAATATTATTTTTTTCTAAATATGAATACAATTTGTTATACATAATGCGTTCTAGTATTTTTGAGAAGCAAGGAAGAATGGAAATAGGTCTATAATTAGAAATATTAGTATTATCTCCAGATTTAAAAACTGGTATTACCCTTGCAATTTTAAGTTTTTTTGGAAAGATTTCTTGTTTAAACGAAAGATTAAATATATGCAAAAGGATTTTTTTAATATAGAAGATACATTTAATTATGACATTACTGCTAATGTTATCAACTCCTTGTGATTTGTTTAATTTTAATGAAAGAACAGCATCTAATAACTCTTTTTCGGTTAACTCCGCATTTTCCATTATTGATTTGCTAGGAGTCAAGTATTTCTCCTTGTTAAAATCACTGTGTTTTAGTTTGGATGCTAAATTTAGACCTGCGTTGACAAATACGTCATTAAACGTTTTAGCAATTAGAGATTCTTTTGTAATATCTTGATGATTGTAATTGAGCTTTTTTGGAAGACCATTTAACATAATTGTTTTTTTTCCAATTACTTCCTTAATGACTTGCCACGTTTTTTGAGTATCACCTTTGAATTTTATTATTTTATTTGAGTAGTATAACTTTTTTGAAAGTTTTATAATTGATTCAAAGTGACTTTTATATTTTTTATACCTTAGTTCATTTACATAGGTTCTTTTTTTCAGAAATACTTCATAGAAACGTTGTTTTTTTTTAGACGATTTTATTATTCCTGGTGTAATCCAGGGGTTTATAAATGTTTTAGTTTTAATAATTTTTGTTACCACCGGGAAAGTTTTATCATAATGATCTTTGAATATCCGAAGAAAACTGTTATAAGCAGTCTCTGCAGTTTGAATTTGTTAAATGTCGTCCCAGTTTTCAGAAAATAAAGAATTATTAAAAAGTTCCATAGAAATGTCATTATATACTCGATTTGTAATTAATATTTTTTTGTGAGGGGTGTGTTCGACACTTTTATGTGCAATTATAAATATTGGGAAATGATCCGATATATCGGATATTATTATTCCAGTTTTTATTTTGTTTTTTGTATATTCATTAATTATTATTTGATCGATTGAAGTTGCGCTATTTCTAGTAATTCGTGTTGGTTTATTTATAGTTGGAATAAATCCATTTTGAAATATGATGTTCATAAAATTTTTAACATTTTTATTTGTGTCGTAATCAAGCACATTATAATTAAAATCTCCCACAAAGAAGACATAAAACTTTGCTTTTAATTAATTTTTTAAAGTGTTTTTCAAAAAATTTATTATTGCCAGATGGCGGTCTGTACACGACATGTATAATGACGTTTTTTGTGACTTTATTTAAAATTTCGATCGTTAAAGATTCACAATCATTACTAATTACACTAAACTCGGTTAGCGGTTTAAAATTTAAAGAATTATGGATAAAAATACATACTCCTCCACCTATTGTCTCAGAGTTTCTGAGTTGATGAATAACTGTATAGTTTTTTAGTTGATAATTTGAATCTTTTTCAATTTGTTTATCTCGACACCAGGTCTCTGTGAGACAAATAATTTTAAAATTAATTTCAAGACCAAATAAAAAATCTTTAAATTTATCAAAATTTTTACGAAAGCTCCTAATATTTAGGTGTAAAATAGAGAATGCATTAATATCCAAATTTGCAGTAACATTAGAAATATCAGAATTATAATAAGAAGGACATATATTTTTAATGATTTCATCAGTGTTAAAAAAATTAACATCTGGATCTGAATTATTCTCTAAAAGTATATTTTTATTTGTTTGGAAAGCCTTAAAGCTTAAATCATGAAATATTATATCTTCCATAACAACACAAAAGGTTATACTAACAAAATATATAGAGTATAAAATAATTAAAGGTTTGAAGGTAATTTCCTGAATTCTTTTACTATTAATTTATCGTAAATTACAACCGAAAACATACCATTTTTCCTATGTATCTTCATTTGCTCGAATAGTTTTTTCCTGATAGATGCAGTTTCCAAAGAATAATCCTCGTTGATATATATTCCCGATCCTTTTAGTTTACTCTCACTTTTTAAAACTTGTACTTTGTCTTTGTAATTTAACAGTTTCATTACTATTGATCTTGGTCTACCTGCTTCAATTTTTCCTGACCTGTGCGCCCGTTCAATAACAATTCCTTTTAAATTAAGTTTTTCTTCAAAAATATTTAGTACCTTTAGTTCGGTTTCATCCCAATTTTCTTTTTCATTTTCCGATAATCCCTCTATGCTAAGATTATTCCTTCTTTGTCTATCTTCAAGCTGCCTTAGTTTATTATCTTCCGTATCTCTGCTTGCTGATTTTGATATAATTTTTTTTTCTAATTCGAGATTTTTTTTTTCTTGTATGTCTTGTGTAAAGTTTAGACTATCTTCTATATCTTTTTGCACATTTTCATTTTTTTTAATCTTTTAGCGTAGTTTTTTTGTTCCTCTTTAATTAATGTGTTTTCTTTTTGGAGTGTCGCACACAACTCTTTTATATTAGTTATTTCTTTCAGCAAACCATCAATTCTGTCGTTTGTTAATTTCAAATTTCCGCTTATTAGTTTTAGAATATCATTTTGTTGCTTAATAAACATTTCGTTGAATATACTCCGAACAAGCTTTATTGAAATAATTTGATCATCGTTTGTTAATTTATCCATGACTTATTAACACAAATAGAACTGTTTGTTAATTGTGTTTTTTCCGTACGCATCAGTACGGTGTTAAATCACCCTTTCTTGTGGCGGTGGTAAACCTAATATTTTTTTCCTTTCATCATAACAGATGCCCTTCAGTAAACTTCAGTTCAGTCCTAGTCGATCTGCGTTGTACATTTTTCAGTCTATTAATATCTTTAGGTCACAGCTTAAATATGCAGCATCAGTACGGGCTTCGTACTGATGCTGCATATTTAAGCTAATAAATGACTTTTTTAAGAGCTTTAATATGGCAACATCAAGATATTTAAATGCATGTTTAATCGGTAACATTTTGAGGTCAAAGTAGCAAAAACCTAACAAAATACAAACTAAAACTGCAATAAATCCTTAATCAGATAACCAATCCAACATTTAATCAAGAGTTTGGTGCGGCCAATGCTACATTTGCTTTTATTATATTATCATATGTAGTGGTCCTCAGTTTACAAGTGTTTGTATTGTCCCCCTATAAAGACAAAATTTCACTTAATTTGAATATTCAAATTTAATTTTTTTCCACCGACAAAATTAAAAGATTTTAAAATTTACAGGGTACTTTGATGTGTACGCAAAAATTACACTCTATAAAATCTCATTTTGTTTTAAGAAAAACAGATTGTCCCTCAATACTGATAAAACAAAATGGACACTTTTTTACCAAATATCCAAAAAAAGATGCCTACCATATACGATGCCCGACCTCTTTATTGATAATAGAATACTAAGAAGTGAAAAAGTTACTAAGCTTCTTGGAATTCTTCTAGGTAAAAAGTTATCCTAGAAACAACAAATCAATAATATCTCCATAAAAATGCAAAAAGTTATGGAATCATATATAAAGTTTGACATACGTTAAATAAACAACAATTAAAACGACTATATTATTCGTTTAACCACTTAATTTATGCAATTATTGTATGGGGAAGCGCGCACAAATCTCTTTATCTTTTACTTAAATCTCTTTATCAGCATCAGAAACAAGCAGCTCGCTTAATTAAATTGAAAATTGTTTTTCATATTCAAAACCACTTCCGAGAGAAATAAAAGACTTAAACGTATACTAATTATTTTATGTTTATAATATTTTATGTTTCATGTTTGAATGTAAAAATCATTTATCTTCTGATGTATTTATAAACTTTTATAATGTAAAACTTATTAACAAATACAGTCTTCATAATGAAAACAATCAAGAACCTTTATGCTAAACTAAAATTGAACAACTATTTATTTCTCATCGCGGTCCTTATTTATGGAATAAAATAGTTTTGCCTATTTTTGATTTGTCTTTAAATGGACTTTAATTTTTTGAATTTAACTTCTTTCAAACGATAATATATATATATATATATATATATATATATATATATATATATATATATATATATATATATATATATATATATATATATATATATATATATATATATATATATCTCTGTAAAATGGGTTATTGTCGGTCTGTTGCACACCTATGATATATACCGGGTGTCTGCCAACTTTATTTCATTTCAATAGATTTTAGTAAATAGTAGCAAGTTATACTTTTTCATGGGTTTCAGTTGAATAAAGTTAAATACTCAAGCTATAACCTTTAAAGATAGCATTGCGGTTTTGGTCAATTATAGAAAGTGCCAATGAATATTTTATTAAAAGCGTTCAATGCACATAACCAAATTAATTAATTACTTTAAAATAAGTAATGATCTCCATCATAGATGAAAACAAACAAAGTTAGCAGAACAGAACTCTAGTCAACATTATCTGAAAAAGACCTAGGTGTTTAAATTACCAATAACTTAAAGTATTAGAATCAAGTCGAAATGACCGCTGCCAAGGCCAATAATGTCCTTGGAATATTAAAACACACCTTTATTAGCAAAGACACCAAAATATGGAAAAACTTTACACCACCTATATACGCCCACATCTCAATTTTGCAGTTACTGCCTGGTGCCGTACTTGAAAATGACATTAAATGCCATATAGCGCCTCCAACATAGGGCTACCAAATAAATAAAAGAAATGAAGCGCTTCAACTACAAAACAAGATGCATTAAACTTGAAATCCTTTCACTACTTACCACTTTTTGGTAAACTGTTGTGATAGTGCAGTTGCTGCCTTGATAATGTAGTCTTTGTTGGTGTTGTTATATAATGCTACTTTATGTTAGCTTTTAGTATAAAAATAGTTTTGAAGACATGACAATGGTTCTGAAAATGTTATTTATTAAAAACCCAATTATAAAATGTTTTAAAGAGCAAAACAATTGACAAGATAAAAAATTAAATTGAAATATAAACAGATTGTAATTAAAGAAAAATGTTCTGTCTTGGCTTTTTATGAATGATCAGAGGCAGGAAGCTCCATGAATAGAACTGCCAATTAATCATTTTCAACGACAGACACCAAAAAGAAGATAAGCCTAGCCGTTTATCAATACAAATCACTACAACAATAATGTTACAACAATAACGCACAACAAAAGCACATAACATAACATTTTGTAAGAACACATTGTATATTTGCAAGTAAACATTACACTTGCTCTACACATTAGCAAAGTTAAACCACTTTAAAAACACGGAATAGTATAAAACATATATACAAACTATAAACCCATATAATCTTTTTAAACATAGTAGCACATTACATAACTCATATTAATACGTTATGTATAACATTTGAGCAGCCGTGGCGCAGTGGTTAGAGCTCTGGCTCAGAACTCAGAGGTCCGAGGTTCGAGGTTCGATGCCAGCTCCAGCCCAACAAGCGACATTGGTACGGAAGGAGGCGTGAACTTCCTGCTAAATGCTTACCCGCGGTGCTCTATGATAAGACCGCAAGGACTTCTGGGAGCACCTAAATACATACAAAAAAAAACAAAAAAAAAAACATATTATATATTTGTAAATACACGTGATGCTTAATATTAATAGACATTATGTGTTTTCAAAATAATTAAAAAAGGCTAGACAACATAACCTAGCTATAACAAAGCAATAACTTTGGAACTTGGAACTAAACTTGGAACTAAATTTTTAAAAAACAAACTATTAATTGCAAAACCAACAATTTTTTTAATTCAATGGTGAATAGAAATTTTTAACAGAACATGAATAAAATTATTTAGTGTGGCTTGCGGTCAAATGCGCATTTTTAAATAATTGTTTCATCATAGTATTAATTAGATTTAATATACAATAAATTTTATATTATGTTGAGAAATAAACGAAAGCCAAATTTTTGTCAAATTGAGAGAGATTTACAATTTTTTTTTTAAACCTCAAAGACTTTTAAAAATTGGTTACACTGAAAGTTTTTATTTTTATCTGTGACTGGTATATATTTTTTCTGATTTTTTTTTTAGTTTTGATGTGTTGGTTTTTTGTTAATACCAAGTAAAAATTAATAAATGTCTTAACAAGTTTGGGGTAGGTGGGAAATATTTTCGAAAATTAATCTCGTGTATTAAGTACCTAAGAATAACACAAAAATTTTTAACCTGCCTTCAAAAGTGTCTATGTACAGAGTTTGGAGTTACATTACATGTCCTGATATCCAATATTGGGACAGGAAGTTGGAATAAGCCATGTATGGTAGTTCCATTTGTAAGTAGAGTTGCTGATATGCTAGTCCGTGCAGTTGTAGCAAATTTTACGCCTCTACCGCTGGTTTCAGCAATCAAATAACTATATATAAATGTTTCTCCACTACGAGCAGGTCCATCCATGAAAAACAATCAAGAATGCTGATTTTCTACACGGTTGTTTATTCAGTGCAGAAAGAAAAACATTACATACATTTAATTGATTGTCATAGAGAAGTGGTCTCATTCTATTTGCTTCATCAACTGATGGTTGAACATTTTTATGGAAATTATCTAGATTATCAAAATTAAAATCTATAATCTCATTAACAACTGGTAGATAGTAATTAGTCAGCATTATTATAATAAATAGTTATCTTTTTGAAATTTTCAGACTTAATACAAATTTCTAACGATGCTTTTTTTTCTCTTACACTGAAAAATTTTCA
>NC_061164.1:12158472-12188472 GCF_022113875.1 Hydra vulgaris | reverse complement strand
AATTACATTCCATGTTTTTCTTGCATTTCCAAATGTTTTATTAAGCAATAAGGAATAGTAATTTTTTTTTGATTGCTTTTTTAACTTTTCGAAAGAATTTTTATATTTTTTGTATTTTATTTAATTTTTGGTAAAGTTTTTGTTTCTTTTTTGATGACTTAATGAGTCCTTTCGTCATCCACGGACTAAGCAAATTTTTGAAATTAATAATTTTTTTAACTTTTGGAAAGGCTTTTTCGTATTGCTTAGTAAACACGCGAATAAAAAAATCATAGCCATTATTTACATCATTGCAATCAGTCAAAAGTTCCCAGTTTATTTCTTGTAGGAGGTCGCGAAAAGTAACGATTGATTCATTATTTATGTTTCTTACATAAATAGTTTTATTATATTTTTAAATAGTATTAAAAATTTGTTTTGTCTTAAATTATTTTCACCAAATGTATCCAATGTTACTTAAAGTTTTCAACATTTAATATTTAAAAATGTTAAATATAATATACAAAAATCTATAGAAAAGCATTTCCTCTAGGATTGTAAAACAATACAAGATACCAGTCACAAAACATTACTTTAGACCATCAAAAGTGTTTTCCGATTACAATTTGCCGTGGCTACACTCTCTTAGAGTCAAAATAGGATTAAGAAATAAAAATTATTATAAATAATGATTTGACTGAGAAACTAGGGCCCTGCGAAGATTCGAAATTTTGAATCAAATCGAATCAAAAATATGATTCGAGATACGATTCGAAAGTTTTCAAAAATCGAATCCGTACTTATTTTGTTTTTGTTATGGGCGTTTTTTTTTTTTATGTATGTATTTTAGGTGCTCACAGAAGTCATTACGGTCTTATCATAGAGCACCGCGGGAGAGCATTTAACGGGAAGTTCACGCCTCCTTCCGTACCAATGTCACTTGTTGGACTAGAGCTGGCGTCGAACCTCGGACCTCTGGTTTCTGAGCCAGAACTCTAACCACTGCACCACGGCTGCTAGATATTCACGGCTGCTAGATATTCTGCGCTTTGGCGCTATCAAAATAACGCAATTTATCCTTAACTACCTTTTTAATCATTAAAAACGTTAACCAGGGCAAGAAGCATCAATAAAAAAATTATACAATTATTTTATTCTATTTTATTTTGAAATATATATTATTAAATAAAAAATGCTTAAATTTAGACTTCGAAATGTTGATTCAAAATGTGATTCGAATCGCGAATCTAGAACTGATTTGATTCGAGATTCGATACGAAACAAAAACTGACGATTTGCAGGGTCCTATGAAAAACATAACTTTGAACTTAATAGTTTTCAAATTACGTGGGGTCTTAGGTCCAAGGAGGCCCTTAGTACTTTTCCTCTACTTTAAAAAATATTTATCGAGAATTAAAATGCTTTTAAACTTACTTGCAACTTCCTTAAAATTATTAACTAAACAGAACAAACAGAATTATTAACCAAGTTTTATTCATGCCTAATATACTTCATAATGTACTTAAAAATTTACATAAAACGTAATTTTACATAAATTTTAAGTAGATTATTAAATAATGTTATTTATTTTTTATATTGAATAAATTTTTTTCAAATTGCTTGAATTTATGCTTACAAATAAAAATTGCCTTGTTGTTAAACAAAATAAACAATGTTCTGAAAAAGATAAAATAAAAACTTTACCATTCATATTTTTATTTTTATCTTTTAAGAATCTAAACAGACTAAATAGATTAAGAAACAAATAACAACTAACACACCTCTATTTGTTTCTTCAAAAAGTCTAAAATTCAATTTAATTGAGTAAACATGTAAAATAGTACTAATACTAAAATGTAAAATTAAAAAACGATTCTCTAAGAAAGCTAAAAGAATTTTGTCAGGTTTTACTTAATAGACCATTTTTGTGTACTTAAACGCGCTCTGGAAAATTTAAAAAGCCTGGAATTTACTCAAAAATACTTTAAAATGATGACGTAGTTTGATGTTGGACATTTAACATTGAGTAGTGAATGAAGGATTACTTAGGTTTTTTAGATCACTCAGACTACGTAGATTTTTCTTGTTTCTTTTAATTTAACACAAATAAAATTTTGATTAGAAAATAAAACTTAATAAGTAATTATGATACCGCCTATGCTATTATAAAGGATTTACATACAGTGTCTCAAGAAAAAATTTCGAATTAAAATTTAACAAGCAAGGAACAAAAAAACATTTGCGGTAAATTTGATTTTAAAAATGGTTGCATTTATCAGCAACTTGTTAAATTTAAAAAGTAAAATGAACCAACGCACAAAAGGACTAGGTCTGATGTCTACTGCTGGTCTACTTTTAACACTTGGAAATGGTTTTGTTCAGTTTATTTACAGTATTTACAAAAATCTATCGTCATACGAAATGCTTTTTATGAGAAGTTTAGTTCAGTTACTTTTTTGCATTTTGTTTTTGGCTTTTCAAAAAGTCCATCTATTTGGTGATAAGAAATTAAATTTGTTAAAGTTACTTTTAATGGGAGTTTCTGAAGTCGCAGCTGTTATTTTTTTTATATCTTTCGCTTCAAATAATACCTGTGGCAGACGCAACCGTTATTCAATTCACATCTCCTGTGTTTACAATCTTTTTTAGTTTCATATTGTTACATAAAGGTTGTGGTATAATAGAGGCACTAAGTGGATGTATTAGTTTTTTTGGCGTTATAATTATAGCAAAGCCAAATTTAATATTTCCCAGTTCTTGGCATATTAAAGGTAATCAACAGAATAATACAGTTAAACCACTATTTGAAAGCCCTCAATATCTGCTTGGAAGCGGGTTTGCACTGTTAGCTGCCTTGTCTTTAAGTTTATTTTTTATATTAAACAAATTAAATGGTTCAAAATTAAACGTTACTCTTACGGTATTCTACCCTAGTTTATTAGGTGTGATTATATCTCCGATTGGTATGTTTTTAAAGCACGATCAGTTGTCTTTATTGCACCAAAATAAAGGCACAGCATTGGTTTATTATAGTTATTGTTGGTATTGTTTCTTTTATTGGATTATTGTTAATGGGAGAAGCCTTGCAGTTAGAAGATGCAGGCCCAGCAGTACTAATTCGCAATTGTGATATTATTTATGCATTTCTTTTGCAATACATATTAATGAAAAACTCACCATCTCCGTTTGTGTTCGTAGGTACTGTTATTGTTTTAGGAACATCTAGTGTAATAGTTATACATAGAGTGTATAATCTGCAACAATACTGTTGTAAAACATGTTTTAACAATACTGTTGTAAAACATGTTTTAACAATACTGTTGTAAAACATGTTTTAACAATACTGTTGTAAAACATGTTTTAACAATACTGTTGTAAAACACGTTTTAACAATACTGTTGTAAAACATGTTTTAACAATACTGTTGTAAAACATGTTTTAACAATACTGTTGTAAAACATGTTTTAACAATACTGTTGTAAAACATGTTTTAACAATACTGTTGTAAAACACGTTTTAACAATACTGTTGTAAAACATGTTTTAACAATACTGTTGTAAAACATGTTTTAACAATACTGTTGTAAAACATGTTTTAACAATACTGTTGTAAAACACGTTTTAACAATACTGTTGTAAAACATGTTTTAACAATACTGTTGTAAAACATGTTTTAACAATACTGTTGTAAAACATGTTTTAACAATACTGTTGTAAAACATGTTTTAACAATACTGTTGTAAAACACGTTTTAACAATACTGTTGTAAAACATGTTTTAACAATACTGTTGTAAAACATGTTTTAACAAGGCACAATTAAAAGTATAACAACGTTTTCAGACAATGTTCGTTAATGAAGGCAAAAAAGACAAATGAAAAATTTAATAAATTAATAAAAAAAATGTTAAATGATCTGACATTTTAAATTTTTATAGAATTCATAAAATTAAAAAACTTTTTTTGTTAAAATTTTGTTAGCTTTAACTACAAAAACAACTTAGGAACCCTTTTTAACATAAACGGTAATATAGTACATTAAAATAATGTATATAATATATATACACTACATATACTTTAATATAGTGTACGTAACATATATACACTATATTATGGACTTGGTATATGTTTACTGTTAAATATATAAAACTTAAATATATAAAAGTATTTATAAAGACAGATTTACATCAATGGTCACATCAGCTTAAAACTCTAAGCGTTCTATTTAATATGTGTTATTGCTCTTTTTGAAATTAAATACAGAAATATATTAGGAATTAACTTTTTTAATTAAAACGAATTTAAAAATGTTTTGCGATCAGTCGGCTTATTAAGTTATTAGCAAACAGAGATGAAAATTTGACGGGGGCTAAACTAATTTTGCGTTTTTTCGCTTATGGAAAATTATTAAAAATTCTTTAAAAATTACCAAGTTATCAATCTTTTAACCATGAAAATAAATCTTGGCCACATGTAGTTTGTTTTGAAGTATTGAACTTACTAAAATAAGCTTTTAAAAGCACCATTGTAACGCCTATCAATAACAACTTGTTTTTATTAACAAAAAGAAACTTTAGAAACAAAAAATTTATTATTTAAGTTTTTAAATCACTGTTTTTTTATTTTTTTTTTATTTTAACTTTTTTTAGGTGCCCCAAGAAGACCTGACGGTCTTGTCACAGAGCACCGCGGAAATGCGTTCAACCAGGAAGTTCACGCCTCCTTCTTTACCATGACGCGAAAATATGTCCAGAGCTCATTTTGAACCTGGATCTCCTGCTTATAAAGCAAGCGCTCTAACCGCTACGCCACTGTAAATCTATTTAGATGTTTGTAATATATACATATTACTAAAGAATTGGTTTCTTTCGCATTAGAAGCTCAACATTAGCTTAACATAATAAATTACAAAATTACAACTATCAAGATCATTAGGAAGCATTCAGAAATATATAAAATGTTTCCCAGAAAGCAAGGATCTTACATGTGTATTTAATGCAAAAATGAATGCTTCTACCATTTATCAATAAATATCTTTGTTATACAGGTAATTTTTTTATATTAACTTTTGTTGTTGCTGTTGTTTAATTCAAACAATTGCGCAAAATGGACCATAAACTCTGGATATCAAAACATAGTGGTTTAGACTGAGATATTTTGATATTAAGTCTGAATCACCATACTTTTTTCCAAGAGCTTAGAAAATTATTTATTTTATCTATTTTACAACATTTAAAAAATTTTTACAACAGATTTACATTTATTGTGAATCACAATGAACGTAAATCTTTCATTGTAAAAAGTTATCGCAATTTATGTTGCATGTGATGTATGTGATGTATGTGGCATTCAATTATTTAAAACAACTCTAACAAGTCTAAGAATCTTCAACAATATTAATAAAATTATCATATAACAGAATAATCAGTTCGTCACTGATTTAGACCCACAGTTTATTTAAGAATACTATTTGTGGGCCATGGTGTGCCAAAAGTCAAAATTATTTTTATTCCATTTTTGTATAAAAAACTACTATTCATTCAATGAACATATTGACTTACATAAAAACATAAGGATTGTTAATCAAAAAATGCGCCTTCACTAAAATTTTTTAATTTTAAGTAGTCACCCTAAACAATATTTTAGGCGGTCAAGCGCATTTCTAAAAAAGTTTAAAAATATATTTTTTTATATGTTTTGCCATTTAATGTTAGGTAACTTATGTTTACTACAAATTTGAGTTGTAGTTTTAATACACATATTGGCTATCAATTGGCATTTCTATGGTTGAAATAATTGCGTTTTTTTTTGCTAATACTATGCTTATATTTTTTCGCCCATTTGTTTGGCCAGGGTTTTTATGGCTGATATTTACTGAAAATATTTAATGAGTTAAAAACAGTTTTGGCTGCATATACTTGCAGATGTAGATTATGTAACTAAAACATTATACATGATTTTTTACCGTGGCAACTGTCAATAAAGCATTTTTTTTATGTTATAATGTATTATAGATTATACAAAAACCCTATATAAATGGGTTGCTTAAATATTCTTAGTGAAATAATAGCCAACTTCACTTAACATATATTATATTAGATTATGCAATATATATATATATATATATATATATATATATATATATATATATATATATATATATATATATATATATATATATATATATATTGTGAATTCGCCCCTCATGACATGATAATGAAAAAATCGAGTTCTACGCAAAAGTAACTTTAGAATTTATTTTGATTCAATACATTAACCAAGGAGAGATATTAATTGTCGATTGGCCTAAGGCTTAGGAACATCTAGTGAATGCAACACCTCCAGAAAAGCCTTTCAGAATGAACAATTGTTTTCTGAAATCACAGAACTCATTTTTGAAATTATAAAAATATTCCATGTTTTTCTGACTTGAATTTCATCTGGTTTTGACAGATTTATTCAGGGAATACTGTACACGTACAGCTAGGTTTTACGTGGAATGCCATTCAAGGTTCTATATGCCGCAGAACATTCAAAAAATGCTAATTCATGCTCCTGTATTGTTGATTACACGACATTACCAATTGAGCTCTTAAGTGAAGAAATTATAGAGGCTCGGAATAAAGATTTTAAAAAGTATTGTGAGCATTTTACACGCAAGCGTGACCGTATCAAATGTAATGAAGATTTATTCAAGCGATTATTTTGTTCTAGAGATCCATTCATTTCTTTGCTAAGAACAATAGTTAGTAATAAGAAGAAGGTTTTGCCGAAAAGTGTTTCGCAACTGTTAAAAAACAGTGTTTAGTTATTCTTTTATCGATTTTTACAGGCAAATTTTGGTTTCTTGTTTTAATTATTAAAATTCAAGTTTATGCATTCTAAATTAAAATAGTTAGTATTCTATAATTAAGATAAACTAAGAAGCTTTCACATACATTTATTTTGAACACCAGAGCATTAAAAATCTTTTTTTTTTTTTTTAATATTTTGCATAAATAAGTCAAGAATTTGTATAAAATTGACTGTCACTATAAAAAGCTTGTTGCTATGCAAATAAGGTATCCATAGCAACCAAAATTAATATCATAATATAAAATGTATACATCGTATTGGTACTCTTACCAAATTTAGTGTGTATGACACTTAAAAACAACAGCAAGTAGGTTAAATGCTATGCCAAAATGGGTTTCCATAGCAACCAAATAAAAAATATCATACTCATAAGAAGCACAGACCTTGTACTGGTGCTTGTGACAAATTTAGTATGTATAGCTTAACATAACATAACAAGTCTGCAACTACGAAAGATAGGTCGTTGCTATGCTAAAATTAGGTATCCATAGCAACCAAAAAAAACCAACACCTTAGCAAGAGGCGCAGACCTTACACCTTAAAATATCACCTTGTTTGCGTTAACCTTGTTTTTTTTTTTTTTTTTTTTTTTTTTTTTTAAGTTGATTAAGGTGCCCCAAGAAGTCCTTACGGTCATATCACAGAACACCGCGGAAGAGCATTTAATAGGAAGTTCACGCCTCCTTCCCAACCGGTGTCGCAAAACTTGCCAAGAGGTGGGGTTTGAACCACGCTCTTACGTTTCTGAGGCAAGTGCGCTACCACTGCGCCACGGCTGCTTTAAATTTTGACTAAGATGTTCAATGTTTAGCTTTGTCGAAGATAAAGAGTTGATTTAAAGCAGCGTCTACGTAATCATATGATACTTTATAAATACTAAGAAAAAATTAATAAGATTTTATTAAATTTTTTAGTGGAAAATAATACCCTATTTCTCGGTGAAGTTCATGAAATTTTAAAATTAATCGAAAACTTTTATTTGGTATTACTAATACCAAATATGATTTTATTATTACCAAATATTACTAAAACCGCATTAGCATGATTTTGTGAGCGTACTACGTCCAAACAAGAGCTTTAGATTTAATTTTTTTTTTTTTATTTGCTTAAGTTTAAAAAAAAGTTTAAGTTAAAAAAGTTCAAAGCTAAAAGATAACAGCGAGATATTAAAAGTAAAAAGTAAGCTTAGAGAAATAGAAGATAGATCCAGAAGAAACAATCTAAGAGTCGATGGTTTAAAGGAAAGCAAAAATAAAAGTTGGAGTGATAGTGAGGCTAAAGTGTTAAAATTATTTGAAGAAACTCTTGGGTTGAAAGATATAAAAATAGAAAGGGCACATAGAACTGGTTCTAGAGACAATAAAAAAAGTCAGATTCATAGTTTTGAAATTGCTCAATTATAAAGACAAGGAAAACATTCTAAAAAACTCTCGGAAATTGAACAGGGAAAATATTTATATCAATGAGGATTATTGCGCGGAGACAATGCTAATTAGAAAAGAATTACGGGCGGGGATGAAAAAAGCACGAGAAGCTGGAATGTTTGCGTATGTTTCATACGACAAGTTGGTGGTTTGCGAATGGTCTCGAAAACCCACGTAAATATTTTATATTTCTTTTAACGTTACTTTATTTTTATTTTTTATTTATCAATAGTTTTTCAAATTTTAATTTAACTTTTAGAAATGGAGAACAATCTCTCTAAACTTCGAGAACTTTAAGTGTTTATTGGGAGAACTTAATCATGATTTTAAAATAATATGTTTCACAGAAACTTGGCTTAAAAGCAATGAAACAAATTCTAATTTTGAGTTAAGAAACTATACATCAGTTCATCAAATGCGCGATATTTGCGTTGGTGGTGGTATAAGCATATACGTTCACAATTCTATTGATTTTATTCAACGTAAAGATCTTAATGTAAACAATACAGATTGTGAGGCATTATGCGTCGAGATAATAAATAAATTAGCTAAAAATTTCATAATCAATGCTATTTATAGAACGCCAGCTGGTAGTTCAAAAACATTCAAAACTTATCTGCGCACATTCCTAACCACAAAAAATATTTTGCAAAAGCATGTTTACGTAGTTGGGGATATCAACATTGACTTACTCAACCATGCCTTAAATAGTGAAGCAAAAACTTTTATTTATATTCTTCTCGAATACAACCTTATCCCAACTATAAACAAAGCAACAAGAGTAACTAAAAAATCATCGACATTATTAGATGCCAATTTAAAAATTTATTAAATAGTTACGTTGATTTGAATCTTGTACTGCAATCACACGATGTAAATAATGCTTATGATTTATTTCTAAACCAATTTTCTAAAATGTATGATAAGGCATTTCCTTTAAAAGTAAAACTAATAAACTCAAAGTCGGTTTTATCCCCATGGATGACCAAAGGCCTACTAAAATCATCAAGGAAAAAACAAAATTTGTATGATAAATATTTAAAAAATAAAACTTATAAAAATGAAAATAATTACAAAAATTATAAAAATTTATTTAAAAAAACCAAAAAACAATCAAAAGTAAACTGCTTGAAAAAAACAAAGGAAACCCTCAAAAAACGTGGAGTGTTATTAGAGACTTAATTGGGAAAAATAAAATTGAAAAAAATAACTTACCGCAAAAACTTATTATTGAGGGAAAAATGATTTATCATAAAGAAGTTGTTATTGAGAAATTAAACAATTTTTTTCTTGATGTTGCCCCAAACCTAGCAGCGAAAATTCCAATTAGTCAAAAAAAATTTGATTCATATCTTGCAACAACTGATTTAATTATGGAAGAACCGATTTTAACCAAAAGTGAACTACATACTGCTTTTAATAGTCTGAAAAAAAAAAAAGTGCAGGTATAGATCAAATTAATGTTAATGTAATTAAATCTGTTTTTGACATTATCGAACCCTCATTATTCCATATTTTTAATCTCTCCCTTAAATCAGGTCATATTCCAGATAAACTAAAAATTGCAAAAATAACACCTATTTTCAAATCTGGCGATGAGACCAATATTTCAAACTACAGACCAATCTCAGTCTTACCCTGCTTTTCTAAACTAATTGAACGCATTATATACAACAAACTTTATAAATATCTATCTGAAAATAAGATTTTATATAATAATCAATAAATTTTTAAAAAAAATCATTCTACTGACCATGCAATAGTTGAATTAGTTAAGCATATATCAAATGGGTTTAATAGTGATTGCTATACAATAGGGTTTTTTATTTATTTATCCAAAGCTTTCGACACAGTAAATCATGAAATTCTTTTGAAAAAATTAGAAAACTATGGTGTTAAAAATCAAATTTTACTTTGGTTTAAATCATACCTAACTAACAGAAAGCAATTTATACTTAAAGAATCAAAAGACTCAAAAAACAACTTAATAACTTGTGGAGTACCCCGAGGTTCTATTTTGGGACCATTATTGTTCTTACTTTATATAAATGATTTATATTTATCATCAAAAGTATTAAATACTATCTTATTTGCAGATGACACTAATTTGTTTTATTCTTACAAAGATATTTCTGTTCTTTTTAAAATATTTAACGAAGAATTAGACAAGATCAACGAGTGGTTTATAAGTAACCGAATATCATTAAATGTAGAGAAAACAAAATTTATCCTACTCCATAAACCTAGTAAAGCCGAGAATATTCCTCATAAACTACCCAATCTTTTAATCAATAATGAAATAATTAAAAGGGAATTGACTATAAACTTTCTGGGAGTGCTCTTAGATGAAAGGTTGTCATGGAAATTTCATATTAAATATATTGAAGGTAAGATCTCAAAAAATATTGCCATGTTATACCAAACGAAACCTTTTCTTAATAACGAGTCTTTAAAAAATTTATATTTTTCCTTTATACACAGCTATCTTTCATACTATAACATTTCCTGGGGTAGCACTAATCACACTAAACTCAAAAAAATTTATAGTAAACAAAAACATGCTTGCAGGATAGTATTTGGGGCAAATAGAAAAACACAATGCGAACCTCTCCTACGTCAGCTTGGAGCTTTAAATATTTATAAGCTTAATACTCATCAAGTAATAATATTTATGTTTAAAGCAAAACTTGGGTTTTCTCCAGTAACATTTCAATCATACTTTAATGAAATCTCCCATAAATATCCAACCAAATTTTCAGTGAATAACTTTGTGGTTCCCATAAACTTTCTTAAATTAAGTTCGTACCAAATTCAATATCGGGGACCTTTAGTTTGGAAAGAATTTCTTCCAATCTTTAGTAAAAAACAAAACTTCGTTTTAAACTGCACTTTGCAAAGTTTTAAGGATGATTCAAAACGGCATTTACTGAACATGGAATTCGATATATTAGATTTCAAATACCTTTTTTGAAAACAATTTAAAGGTTTAAACTAAATCACTTAAAAATAAATTAAATCTTTAACACTTTAGTTTTTATTAAAATGGTTTCAAACCATTAGTATAAAAGATAACGAAAACAAAATTGTCTTTTTCGTTCATATTTTTGATGATATTAAATAATCAGCCAAAATACTTATGTTTACATATATTGCTTTTTTTTTTTTTTTTTTTTTTTATTAAACAACACATTTTTTTGTGTGTTTTTATAACTTTCATGACTTTTTGTCGTTTTTACTTTTTTATTTTTAAAATTATTCTGCTGCAAGATTGTTAGCAACAAATTATTTTATTGCTGAAGTTTTTGATTTGTTTTTGTTTTTGTATTTATACTGTCTTTTTGCCTTTTATCATTTATTGTGCATGTAAATTTTTGTGTGACGGGGCTCGGTGATAAGACAACCTGTCTTCTTCTTGCTCCGGCCAGGATTTTCTTTTATTGTAATTTATTTTTTGTAATATTTATCAACGGCAAATTAAATAAATAATTAAAAAAAAAAAAAAGGTGTTTATAATATTTAAAGAAACTTTTCTCTTTATCATACAACTTTCAAAACATTTTCACTACCCTGATAGTGAGCTTAAAGAACACCACTTTAGATCAATTTTGCTCAACAGCGTTAACTTGATTTTAGTTAAAACCTGTTGAAAAACTCCTAAACCTACTGAAATTCCTAGTTTTAATCTGTTCTGGTTTCTAATTAAATACAGTTAGTCAAAATACAACATTTCAATAAATTTTTATAAGAAATTTAAGAATTCCGACCGGGGAAGAACTTTCAATAAAAAGTCATAACAAATCATATCATTTAACTAAGATGTTCATTTCACTTAAACAGCGCATTTATTTAAAATCTTATTCAAATCATGACAAGCAATCATGATTTTTAGGAGACAAAAAAAAAAAGAAAAGAATTTCCGGTCTAGATTTTTTCGCCAACAACATTTTTATTTCATGTTACAGCAAAATTAAAAAAATAGTTTTTTTTCGTTGTCATAACTTAGAGACTTGATTATTTAATGGAAATAAGTCGTGGTCAACACAATATTTGCGCATCAGCAAAAATCGATCATTTTTTTGTCCATTTTTAGTACTAAAATTATTTTTATTGGTCAACTATTTAAACTGATGATAAATTTCAGTTTATAGAATGTGGAAATGGAATTCACTCAAAGTTTTAACTTTTTTGACTAAACGCGTTTTGCAGATGAGTTTGTCAAATCACACAGACTCTGTAATAATTTAAAACTGCCTCAGGGATCGTTCATAAATGACGCAACACATTTTTGACTGTTTTGGACAACTCCTTCCCTCCCTCGCCATAGTAAATGACCGGGGCCCCGGTCCCGGTTAAAAATGAGACTTTTTTTAAACCCGGCCCCGGGCTAGAAAAAAAAATTATAATTCTTTATATATTATAATTTTATGCTTATATTTAAAATTTATTAAGTACTGGCATATATTTATAAATTTTCAAACTTTAATTTACTTTGAACAAGATTGCAAACAACCACTTTTAAGTTATGAGTTACTTAAAAATAGAGAATAAGTCAAAATAATAGGAAATGGTTAACTGAATATTGAAAAGTCGTGGTTTGTGTACAAAAGAAAAACATGAAGAAAGCTAATAGTAAAAAGGTTTTTTGATGAGCAAGGAAAAAAACTGGATAAATAAAAGTTTTTAAAGGATGAAGAGACAGATACAGTAAAAAGATGCAACTTGTTGAGTAAGAAACAAGCAAGAATGAGTTTTGGTTTATCGTAATAGATATAATAGCTTGTTTGAGCATTGACCATGATTGTTTTTGTAGAAAAAAGAAAGAAATGCAACCTTACAACAACAGGAAAGTGGCTCAGGCTTGACAGAAAAAGCAGGTCTAATTTGATACTATTTATTTATTTTTTATGTTAATTTACCTTCCCAAGGCTGAAAACATCACAACAGACAAGGAGGCAATTTAACTGTTGTTATAACCCTCTCTCAACTATATAACTTCAAAACACGAGCCTTGAAAACCAAGGCCACTGCACAGAGAAAAAAATTGAGCGCGGTACTACCAAGGACGTGGTGGGGATTGAACTCGATACCTCTCGCTTAGGACTCGAGCGCTCTACCACTACACCACGAGCGCATTACATTTACAATGTGCTTTTAGACTTTGTCAGAGAGTAAGAGGGTTGTTATTCATCAATATAGAAATACCAACATTATTGTAATATTTTTTTGCAGTAAATAAATGAGTTTTGTTGTCTTACAAAAGTTGCAGATTTTAAGTCCAGAATTAAACCCATAAGTCACAGCAAGGTTTTGGCTGTTACAAGGTTTTGGCTGTTACAAGGTTTTGGCTGTTACAAGGTTTTGGCTGTTACAAGGTTTTGGCTGTTACAAGGTTTTGGCTGTTACAAGGTTTTGGCTGTTACAAGGTTTTGGCTGTTACAAGGTTTTGGCTGTTACAAGGTTTTGGCTGTTACAAGGTTTTGGCTGTTACAAGGTTTTGGCTGTTACAAGGTTTTGGCTGTTACAAGGTTTTGGCTGTTACAAGGTTTTGGCTGTTACAAGGTTTTGGCTGTTACAAGGTTTTGGCTGTTACAAGGTTTTGGCTGTTACAAGGTTTTGGCTGTTACAAGGTTTTGGCTGTTACAAGGTTTTGGCTGTTACAAGGTTTTGGCTGTTACAAGGTTTTGGCTGTTACAAGGTTTTGGCTGTTACAAGGTTTTGGCTGTTACAAGGTTTTGGCTGTTACAAGGTTTTGGCTGTTACAAGGTTTTGGCTGTTACAAGGTTTTGGCTGTTACAAGGTTTTGGCTGTTACACGGTTTTGGCTGTCACAGAAGAGAAATCAGATTAAAAATCAGCGGCTTGTTCTAAGCAATCAAAAAGTGAAGATTTTTTGTCAAGACAAGAGTATAAAGTTGAGTGTTCAACAAATATAGCCACTTTAGATGTTAAATTTTCATGAAGATTGATATTGTAGATAAGAAACAATACAGGAGCAAAGATTTAAGGGTACCACAAGATACCTTGTACCTTTAAATTTACATGAAATAAAGAAGAGTGTAGGCCTTCAAGAATAACTTTATTACTGCAGTTAGTAAAAAATAATTTAATAATCTCAAAATCTTTATATAAAGAAACTAATAACAGGGTGAAGACTAATATATATATGTATATATATATATATATAGTTCGAGGTTTTGAAAAATTAGAACCATTACTTAGCATTTTTAAAAATTAAATATTATTAAATATTATATAACTAATAAGATCAAATGTTAGACTTAGTTTAGTTAATGACTTTGTTGAAGAGTAACCGAAATTCTCTAGAACCTAAAATTTCATATAAAATAAAAGATTTAATAAACTGAATAACAAAGCTTAACATCAGACGGAACCTTTTTACATTGGCTTCTTGGAATAATAAAAGGATATTTGTTATTAAGACAGTATTTTTCAACCAATTCTGCCTAGCGGGCGATTTATGCGCGCGTGTGTGTGTGTGTGTGTGTGTGTGTGTGTGTGTGTGTGTGTGTGTGTGTGTGTGTGTGACTGTGTTTTGGTAGTACTTATAAGCTAACTAATTTATAATTATTTAAATGAATATTCAGATAAGATGTGTTTTCTAATGTCATTTTTAGATAAATTGAAGAGCTTAGTGCTAAAAGTTCTTAAATAACAAAAAAAAAAAAAATGTTTTGAGAAAATCTACTTTAATCAGAGATAAAACGGCTGATCAAAATATTTTTCTCAAAACATTTTTTTGTGACTTTAGTAACCTTAGCAGTAAGCTATTCAATTATTATAACACAGCTAGTGCATTTATAGCATATAACTTTTATAAAAATATTTTAAATGGAATATTTATACTTAAAAATCTTCCTACCTTTTTATAAATCTTTATATCCAATCTTTACACATAAAAAGTCTTTTTACTTAAAAACACTCAACAAAAGTAATACACAAAAAATCTGTTACTCTAAAAGATATTTTATTCTTTATATTTAGTGAATATTTTACATCGTAGTTGCGAGAAGTAAAAGCTAAAAATATATTATACACAAGCTCAAACGACAAGCTTACTCGGAAAATATCTACTTTTCGTTGTTCCACAAAAGCAATACACGTAAAGGTAAAATTTAAAATTTGAGCGTTTTATTGCTTTTTTGGTATTTTGGTTTATCCTCCTCCGGCTAATCGCACTATAGAGGCCACATTCCAAGAAGTTTGGCTCACTAAAAAGCGTCATAACCCGCTTCGCAGCGTAAGAGTTAGTAGTTTTAAGAAGAACGAAAGATTTTAGAGTGAAAGTTAGAAGTCAAGTTAAAAAGGTAACATAGAGAAAGCGGACAGATTTTATACTAGATGTTAGAATGATCAATTGATGTCAAATATAAACTTAACTTGATTAGAACTCTTGTTACATATAAAGTTTTAAATTATTTATGTAACATTTTTTTTTTTTTTTTTAAAATGCGCAATTCCTAAAACTGATAAACTCGGTTATAAAAATTTATCTAAAAGAAATGTACTTTTTTATTGTGGGTCTTTATTATTTTATATTTTTGGTTGAAATATTTAAAGAATAATCAAATGATGATAGAACGCATGATGATAGAACGCATACTTTTGAAACAAAGAAATGAATTTTATAAAACTATTTTATAAAAATTTATAAAACTAAGTTTATTGCAATAAAATATTTTTGAAAATTTTCCGGATAGTTTCCGGAAATTTTCAACCCTACTACATCCTCATTAAAACTTAAATTTTTATTTTTGTTAATTTATTATCAAAAACACTTAACTTCAATAACAACAAGAAAAATTTATCATGGCTCTGGACGAATATTTTGAAGCTGTTATATTTTGAAAAAACAAATTTTTCATACAATCCCTAACATTAAGTCTTGTAATAAGTTTTAATTAAATTTTTTAAATCTAACTTTTGGTTAGAAATTAAACGGTTTTTTTAAACGTTAAACGAGTTAAAGCAACTTTTTTAATTTTGAAACCATTTTATTGCCCTGTAGAAAAAAGGAGTTGTTGATTAAATTATTGAAAATACTTGCGTAAGATATGAACTTGATATGATATGAACTTGATATGAAACAAGGTATGAATTTACACAAGATATGAAAACTTTTTTAGTTATTTTAATCAACTCAAGTCAAATATTCTAAGTTTGCTTATTTGTTTTTTTTTATTTTTTGACTGTTTTTTAACAATTAATAACTAAACAATTAAATTTTTTTCTAAAATAAACATATTCAAATTGATTTGATAAAAGATACTTATCTTATGTTTGCCTAATTGCATTATCTTGTGTTATTAAGCAACCTATTTAATCTATCTATCCAAAAATTAATTTTCAAAGGTATTATAATTTTTTTAAGATCATTTTCAAGCCTCACATTATTGAATAAAATTGTCAATAAGTGTTTTGTGGTGCAATTTAGAAAAAAAAAAATGTTTTATGAAACCCAAATTGTTTTATTTCGTAAATTATTGATCCTCCAAAGAAACCAACAGTTCACAGTAATCCATTTAGACAGACAAATACAGACAAATTTTTATAGCTATGTGAAGACTGGTCATAATTGCCTCAGATTTACATTATGGAGTTGTGGCATATGTGTGAACTGTGGCGTAGCAAAGGATGGGGGGATGTAAAAAGGCGGGTAGTGGTCCATTAAGGGCGGCACTTTTTTATGGGCGGCAAAAAAAAAAAAATTCAATTTCCAAATGTTCTTATGACACCAAATCCGGTACCTGGTTTAGGCGGTATATGCCCTTACTACACAACTGTGTATATGGCCAAAATTTGTTGGCAGAGTTTTAAAATAATTATTTTAGGTAATTCCTTCCTACGTTTGAAATTTATTAAACAATATAGAGAATTTCATGAATGTCAACACTGTTTAGTGTTCTTTATTATAATGATGAACACTAAGAATATTTCCATAGATCTAGTGTGTTAAAACGAAACTTAACATCAAACTTTTTATTTATGTAATTTTGTAAACAATAAAAATGTTCATAATAATTTGTATATACAATACGAAATATTTGAATATTAAAATTAAAATTGTTGCAAACAATTTTGATCTTGGTAATTTATCTAAGGAACAATGTGACAATTTATGTACAGTTGAACAGAGGTTCATTATAAATAGAGAAATTGCAACCATGGAGCAGATATTTTTGGACCTAGTTCATGAAGATGGTTCCTTAACTAAAAAATCAAAGGATTATGATGTTCGCCATGGACAAACAGCAAGTCAATTAGCAGGATTTAATATAAGGTCTGCACAAGTACTCCATGCATTACTCCGTGGATTTGACCACTTCTGGAAAGTGGTGGTTCATATGGCTGCAGGAGTCCACGCATGGACAGAGTTTAAGACAGCCAGTAATACCACTTCCTTGAAATAGAGAAAAAATATATACAGGAGTTAATTGGCAAAAGAACAGGAATCAAGTGAGATTTTGCAGATTCATCAGGTTAAGGGGAGGTGGGGGGGGCTAGTACTACAACTGGCATTAAAGCTAGAAGTCTTTTTTACAATGAGAAAAATAGAAAACTGATTACTGATTAAATTTCAAATAAAAATGAAAGTATATTTGCTGAGCGGTATGGTCTCTTGTTGGCTAATATTATTCGTTCTATGCCATCTAGTCAGAAAATTAACATACAGACATATAGAAGGAGAAAAAACTCTTCTCCGACAAAAATGCCTTGGGTTAGTTTTACACAGACTATTCATAAGTTATTAGGACATACTTTTGAGCTAATTGAGTTAAATAATGACACAGGACTTAAATCATGAAGTGAGGCAAGCATGGAGGTCAACAAAAAACTACTTAGAATATTAAGAGAAAAACTATCAAGAAAAACCAATCAGTTGCAAAACTTGAAAGATTATTTTAAAAGACTTAAGATGTGTTCTGATCCTTTAGTTACCGAGCAACGGAACAATGGTCGAATACAATGCAAATCGTGTAGTGAGATAGGACATAGTAAAAAAACATGCTTCAAAGTACATGAAAATGACATTGTTAATACTTTGTTTATCTATAATGAAAAAATAAAACTTGAGCGTTTCCTTGTATTTTGTCTTTTTAGAAATTTATATAAAATATCTAGTGAAATATGCTTAAAGATACAATAAAACATATAATTTTTTTTAACCACAAATAACTCAAAAAACCGGGTGATTGGTAAATAATGTGGCATATCAAATTAAAGGAAATAATATGTAGTTTCCAAATAGTATACGGTTTTGTATTAACAAATGTACTATTTTTGAAAAATTTGAGGAAGTGTAAAATAAATAATTGAATAATTTTCGTTCAGTAACTTCTTATTTTTGTTTCTAACTTAAATATTCTACTTCAGTTTTCGTTCTTCACATAATTACTAATTTCAGTTTTCAATCACAAGATCGATTATTTTTACTTTTAATTTTACTTAACGTTAACTTAAATATCACTGGTATGTATTATAAATATACATGTTTAAGTATAAAAATATACCTTAAGTCTTACACAAAAACCTGGTATATATATATATACACGCTTAAAAATAGTGTGGACAAAAAACACGACACTTAGTGTAGCGTCTTTTTGGCTACACAAATAGTGTACTTCAAGGCTACACTTGTGCGCTTCAAAGCCACACTTGTAATTATGAAATTAAACTTCATTATATGCGTAAAAAAAGCCACACTTAGTGTTGCACTTTGTTGGATTCTCGTATCGAATTATTCGGAAAAGAGACTAGAATCATGTTTTTAGCGACATGTTTTTTTTTAAGAACCATTTTCAGTTTTACTGAAAATTTTAGTTAACTTTTATTGCTGCATGGTAATTTTAAACACATACATAGTTAACTTTTTCATAAAAAAATATTTGGTTTGTAATATTTTAGTAATATCGTATTAAATATGTTAAGCGAGGAAAATATCGATTTTCAGTTGTTAAAAATTAGGTAAGACCTTCGGTTTGTAGTACATTACTACATGAATTAGTTGTGTGACTTTATTTAATTAGACTAATGTTATTATTTTATATATATTGTATTAAAATGTTAATACAATTATTTTAGTTACGTTAACAACATTATTATGAAGTTATAAAAATTATAACATAATAACATTAATTATATAAAATAATAACATTAGTCTAAAAAAAATGTGTAAAATATAGGTTTAAATAAAATCACATGACATTAGCAGTTAACTGGTAATCTGTTAACATAACACAAGTAATGTTGTTAACATAAATGTAAATAATGTTGTTAAATAATATTGTTAACGTTAAACCTTAATGTTAATGTTGTTTAAGTTAATTTTTTTATGTTATAACAAAATGGAAAATATTTAATACATAAATATTATCAAATAAATATGATAATAATGTTATTTTAGTTAAAATAGCAGCATTTTAGTTATATTAACAACAACTATTTTAGTTATCATATGTTAACAACTAGATTATATGTATATACATATAATCTAGTTCTATATAATCTAGATTATATGTATATATATATAATCTACCCTTTTTGGTATACGTATACCATAAAGGAATACTTTACATTATGTACATATCTTTTTTTTTTTTGCTGAGATAACTAATGAAAATCATTATTGCATGATATATCATTCAATAATGATTTTTATTAGTTATGATTATGATTTTTAGTCATGTTGCATGTTGAAATAATGTATTAAATAATTTTATCATACCTATGAAAGCCTTCTAATAAAATTATATTTATATATATATGCAATAAATGCACAATTGCAACTATGATTTATAGTGCTATAATATGTATATATTGTGTATATATATATGTATATATATATATATATATATATATATATATATATATATATATATATATATATATATATATTTATATATATATATATATATAATTTTTTTTTTTTTGATAAAAGTTATTAAAATGTTTATTTGCTGTATATGAGGTACTTTTACGTAACTATTGATTTTTTTTCAAAATCATCTACAACGTCATAATAGTATTGCCAAAATTGTTTATCCAATTAGATGTTTACAGAATGGCTGTAAATGTACCTGTACAGCATATATGTCGCTAATTAGACATTATATGTTACCATAATATTGATAATGATTTCATTGATAAAAATCCTGAGCCAAAATACATAGTAATCTATTAAATGATAATCGTAACGATTTATTGCCTAATTTTTCAGAATATTCATTGCCTAGTTTCCCAGAGAATTCTACTTATCAAGTTTACACTTAACCTGAAAAAACAATAGAATATATTGATCCTTTGTTAGTTTCTTCATTGTGAACAAGCAGCAGTGTTCCTTATTACATTATACCTGAAGTAATTGTTTCTGTTAACAGTAATTTCATAATCATTAGTTTCCTATATTGCAGTGCTCAAATAGTTTTTCAAAGCTTGCCAATCAAATGTAATTATTTCACAAAAAAAGGTTTTCCTTGAATTTTTTGAAATTTCTTTAGACATTGCTGATCATTGATCGGTTGTTATTTTGAGCGATGATATTGGTAATGCTGCTTTATCAGTTTTCAATGACATTAGAGCAGATTCCACTCTATTAATGTTTAAGAGTAAGTTTGAAAGTAGTGTTATACATTGCAATGAGCCACTCAAGTTTCTTGACACATTATATAAACAAGATAAACACTTAGAAAAAAATTCTCTTTTTGTAACTTCTGAAACATGCAACATGGGCCCTCCTAGATATGAAACTAATGAGGGAATTTCAAAGATAGTTTCATTTCATTGAAGAGGTATCAAGTAATGTTACATTGCATGATGGCTTTAACACTTGCAAACAAAACATTTTGTTACTAGCAAGAGATTCAATGTTCAAAAATACTTTGTCAGAAGACTAATATAATATATATATATGTCTACTACCCTAAGTGGGGAGAATGAATAAATAAGAACTTTATAACTTAAATAAGAAATTTTACAACATAATTGTCAATCTGCATAAGTACTAAGCTGCTGCAACTTGACTATGTGCCAATCTGCAAAAGTGCGAAGTTTCTCTTTCTCATCTTATTTCATTTATTAGTTCCTTATGTAATATACCCTTTTAATCCAAAAGAAGGTTTTTTTATAATCTACCTATAAAGGTTTATAAGTATATACAAGTTGTTCCCTGATTTATTTTTATTTTTATTTAGAAGATGCAACTTTTCTTGCATTTAAGGCGCTCCCTTTTCTTATGATAGCACCTCCACAGAAGAGCAAGAAGAGTCCAAGAATTTGGGTATATTTTATAGAGAAATGGATGTAAGTTTTTTCTATGCATTTTTTTTTAAAGTTAAATTTGGTTTATAATCAAAAAGTATTACTTTTTTGAGCTTTGAATTTTCTGCATTTTTAAAATTTTACTTAAACATTTAGGTACACCTCAGTCTTGAAAGCTCCCTTGAGTTATTGAAGAGGGAGAAAGTTTTTCTACTGATTTTATTCAAGTGTTGCAGCACTCTATTTATAATTCAAATTATAACTCTAATTATAAGTCGATAATACAGCTATACGGTTGAAAGCCATACCGAGTATTAGATTTGCTTTTGAGTTGCAGCTAGTCTCTTATTATGTATTTAATGTCAATTTTCCTCATGAACTTATTTGTGTATATAGATTTATGGGAAATTTGCTTGGAATAAACAACAAAAGAATTATCGTCAATTCCTTTTAAAGAAAGTATTGCCAAAAGTTTAAGATTAAATTAAGCAATATGTTTGTGAAACGAAAAAGTATTTTTATCACTTTCTTGTTTATTTTTGTTATATCGTCAGCCGAGAACCAAGAGACCGTATGTCTTTTTTTTTGTGTTTCCAAGAAAATCAAGTTTCAAATTTTAATTTGCCAAGTCTTTCTTCCAGAAAATTCGACTGATTATTTAAATATTTCCTAAAATTTTATTGTTGTGGTATATTTATGAAACACACACTCCTGAATATTTATTGATAATGGACAAAAAAAAAAAAAACCCAATGTAGATATACGATTCTTCTCTGACGGCGGTATCTATTTTTCAAGGTTTTAACTCGCTTTTGCATATAAATGTTTTAAGACTTGTTTTTAATTTAATATTCACTGAATTGAGTTTGAGTTTGAACTGAGTTTATATACTTAAAAGAAATACTATAACAATGTATTGACTCGGAATTAAAATAAAATTTATATTTCAGTTTTTATTATTTTATTGTGATATCGTTCCGTTATTTCTTGTAATCCAATATAATATACATGTGTAATTTAGTATGACTCTAAATGACAATGTGTAATTTATTATATGATATAAATAGCATTCTTTATTTGAATTATTTAATTGCACCCGGTTATATACATAGTACATGAAGACCTAAATGGGCGGAATAAATCACGCATAAATATACTTACAAAAAATCAAAACAATTTTAACGTCTAGAAAAACACAGATTAGTGTTTAAACTATAGTGTTACATCTAGCGCAACACTAATTTTGAGGTTTTTTTACAACAGTTTTGTCGCGCAAAAAGAGCATATATATACAGCCATTGATTAAATGCAACAATTATGTCGAAAAAATTTCTACAAAAGTGTCGCATTAAAGGCCACAAAGTGTGGCTTTCAAGTCTACATTTTATGTAGCTTTACGAATGCAACACTGAGTGTGGCTTTTAAAGCCACATAGTGTTGGTGTAGCCGGCGTCGACACTCATTGTTGTATTCTACGCGACATAATGTAGCCTACGGCTCAACACTATTTTTAAGCGTGTATATATATATATATATATATATATATATATATATATATATATATATATATATATATATATATGTATATATATATATATATATATATATATATATATATATATATATATATATATATATATATATATATATATATATATAGATTTATATATATATATAGGTTTATATGTATATAGGTTTATATATATATATATATATAAATATATATATAAATAAGTATATATATAAATAAGTATATATATAAATAAGTATATATATAAATAAGTATATATATATATATATATATATATATATATATATATATATATATATATATATATATATATATATATATATATATATATATAGATTTATATATATATATATATATATATATATATATAGATTTATATATATATATATAAATATATAAATATATATATAAATAAGTATATATATATATATATATATATAATATATATATATATATATATATATATATATATATATATATATATATATATATATATATATATATATATATATATATATATATATATATGTATATATATATATTTATATATATGCATCATGTTTACATTATTACATATTTATAATTATTACGTATTTATAAATAATTATATACACAACCCACGATGGAACAATCATCAAATTAAATGAAACAACTCAGGAATTTTAAAACTTTTATTTAAAACGGTAAAAATATTGAAATAAAAGATTTTTTATTTTTGGTTGTAAATCTGGTGTATATATTACAAATTAGAAAATGTGTGTGAAAATTCTAACTCTGAACTTTTTTTAAATGTTTTTTTAAAACATTAAAAAATTGTCACTACTTAACCAGGCATGATAATGACCTCTAGTTCTTGTATTTAATTGGAATTTTATATAAAATCATAAACTAATTTTAGTCCCAACAAATAGATTTTTTTATTTTGTCCATCATTTGGACCACTGTGTGTTGAGTCCTGCTTCATAGTGACAATTTTTTTTTATGTTAATTCAAAAACTTTATTTTATCTTTTCAGCAAGTACAAAAAGATGGAATCAGTTGAAATTACCTTCGGCAATAAAAATATTAAGCAATATTAAATGGAGTACTCATTCTAAAGGGATTCTCTAACATAATTTATGTTTTAAATAAAATTGGTTTTGATTCTGATGAAAAACCTATAACAAAAGTAAATGCAATTTCAATAAAAGATCATCTGTTTATCTTGGAGACTGGTATCCTCATTAGTTTTTAGAATTCGGATTTGGAAAGATTGAGAGAAAGAAATGCATTAAATGTCTTCAAAAATTGTACCTTGACTTCTAAAATCCCTTAATGAATTCGTTTCAAATCTCGGAAAAGAATACATTAGTTTTGTACAAAGTGGTAAAAAATTAACAGGGGTGTGAAATATTCATTAAAAAAGAAATAAAAGAAGTAGAAAATATGATGACAGAGTCAAAAAATTTCTATTGAATTTCTATTGAATACTTTTTAATAATATGAATAATGAATTAAGAGAATATCATATTGGTTTAGAAAAAATAAATTGTCCTTCAATACGGATAAAACAAAGTTTATACTTTTTCACCCAACCTCTAAAAAAAAGAGAATCCAAAATATCTTACCTGACCTATTCATTGACAATACAATCATAAAAAGAGAAAAATTTACAAAATTTTTAGGAATCATAATAGATGAAAACTTATCTTGGAGTCAGCAAATTGATAGTATTTCAATGAAAGTTGCTAAAAACATTGGAGTTCTATACAAAGCTCGATATATACTAACTAAAAAGCAACTAACTCAACTATATTATTTATTTATTCATTGCCATATAAACTATGCCAATATTATATGGGGAAGCGCTCACAAATCCAAACTTAAATCTCTCTATCGGCATCAGAAACACGCAGCTCGCATAATTAATTTTGGAAATCGTTTTTCAAGCTCAACACCACTTCTTATAGAAATGAAAGCTTTAAATATATACGAACTAAATATTTTTAATATTTTATGTTTTATGTTTAAATGTAAAGTAAATTTATCTCCAAGTGTATTTATAAATCTCTATAATTTGAAACCAAAAAACAAATATGAACTTTATGATAGTAAAAATATTCAAGAGCCGTTTTGCAAAACAAAAATTGACCAGTTTTGTATTTCTTATCCATTTCTTTGGAATAAAATAGTTTTACCTAACTTTGATTTTTCTTTTAAATGGTCTTATTCCTCCTTTAAAAAGAAAACAAAAGAAATAATCTTTTCAACACAAAATATATTTTATTTATTTTTAGTATTTCAAGTTATTTGATATTTTTGTCGACTGTGTGATGAATATTATTTAAACAATATATGCTGAATACTTTATATTATAATATTGTTCAATATTGAGAATGTTATATATCCATATTATAAAATATAATGTTAAAACTTGCTTAACATCTGAAGAATACTCTAACGTTTATGTAATTTTTAATATTTGTAAACTTTCTACCTTTTAATTCGTTATATAGATTGTAAAGGGCTTCATTATAAGATCATGTGATCTTCTGGAAGTCCTACCAGTAATATATTCAATGTAAATTTACCTTGTTCATATTTTTCTGGAAAAAAAAACTTGTTAAATTAGTTGTATACTCGGCTTTTTAAATAAATTGAATAATTTGACATTTCAGAAAATTTCGGCAGATGCTAATAACTAGCAACTTGTATACATGATCATTTAATTATGGATTTGGCTGACGAATTAAGACATATCAAACATTTTTTTCTGATAATGTGTCAGATTTAGTGAAAAATGTGTCAATTGAATTACAGATGTTTGAATTCATTGAAAAATTAAATTTACAATCAGTTGTTCCCAATTTGGAAATTGTCCTCCAAATATAATTATCGATGATGGTTTCAAATTGTTGAGGTGAAAAAAGTTTTTTTGTTCTGAATAAAATAAAAAAATCTAAGAAGTTCAGTGCAGCAAAAGAGACTGCAAAATTTAGCAATATTTGCTATTGAAAACGACGTATTTGATGGGTTGGATATAGCAAGCATTATCGGTGAATATCGACATTCAAAAATAAGAAAGAAACAAATAATTTCTTAATTATTCAAACTTGTGATTTTATTCTTGTACCTGGCATTTCAGAATTTCTTATTTATTTAAACTTGTGATTTTATTCTTGACAATATATTTTTAATTTGGACTTGTTTATTTTTGTAGTTCAGTTAGTACAAGGGTTCTCAGATGCGCTTTATTTTGGGCATCAGTGCCTTATTTTTTTCTAATTAAAAGCGGCCCAAAAGTTCCAGAGCCCGTAATTCTATAAGCCGGAACTGATGGGAGCGTATTTATGGATGGGTATATTCCATTATTCATTTAATCTTAACTTAAACGTTTTGAACAATTATTGTTTATTACTTTTTAAAGATAGTTTAAACATTTTTAAAAGATATAAAAATAACAAAAATTAGAATAAATAAATATTAGATAGTAAAAATAAATAAATAAATAGAAAAGTAAAAATTTTTTAAAAAGGCGGAAGACTAAATCTATTAAATCTAAAAAAACTATTTGCTATACGCGGCCCTCAGAATTATAACCTTAGGTTTAAGGTCGGCACAAAATATTTTTAAATAAAGTTTATTTACATAAAAATAACAAGATTGTTAATACCATAACACCATAGAAACAAGGTCGGAAAAAATTCGCCAACCTCAGACATTTTTAGGTTGGAATTGCTAAAGGCTTTTCTCAACACTATTCAACTAAGGGAAAACAGTAAATACTTTCTATTATTTTTATTTTATTTGGTTGCCAAAATAACTAATAATTTAAATAACTAACAATAATTTTATGCAAAAAAAAAAAAAAAAAAAAAAAAACACAAACAATTTAAGTAGAAACATTTTAAAATTAAAATAGTTGTTCTTGGGCGGGTCCGGGCGGCATCAAAACCTATATTGGATTAAAAGAAGAAGGGTACATATTCAGAATTTTACAGAAACATACATAATTTAATAAATATTCCATTTGAGTATGCTATTATTTCCTAGTCTAAAAAGTTATCTTTCTCTGGCATGAAATGTAATTTTATAAAATATTTGACAATAAACTCTGAAAGCCTGTTTAATATTCTTCCGATTGATATATAATATTTGGAAGTTTACAGGTGTGGTTTAAGAAATAAAATAAAATTTCAAAATTATTGGTTTTTCACTTAATAATTGTTTTTTAAAAATTGGCAACTTTGAGCATCTGCCAACTGGTTTAAAAAAAATTCTCTCAGAACATAAAAATATGACTAAGTTGCAACAATCTTGCATATTCAGAACTTTTTATATCGGATTTTTGAAAATCTGAAATTAATGCCACTTTTTGATTATTTCAAACCTCTGTGCATTGGAACAGTAAAATAAGGAACTCTACAAACAGTTTTTAGAGCGGCATTTTGTAACAAAACAGCTTTAAAACAAAAGTGTGTGCTTGCATTATTGGGAAAACCACCTCCTCAATAGTCCCATAAAACTTTGTCATCCAGGGTCTAACCTGGATAACAAAGTTTTATGTTACTATCGAGGAAGAAAATTTTAACCATTTTACTGGAATCTGGATGTTAAATAATGTTTTGGCAAAAATTGCAGGTTCTAAATCGAATCCGGGTTCACTTTTTAAAATGACCTTGAACTAAATATTTTAGATCAAATAATAAAGTTTTGCTTGATTGATGAACACTTTATCAAGATGACTTCTGCTTGTCTTATTGCAGTGGGAGACGTCATAAGTCATCAGTATAAGAGATATTTCTCCCTTTCTATTATCCAGACTCTCAAGAAGGAGACAGCAAGTGCAAGGTTTCACAATATAGATAATGGAAGAGTTAATGGAAATGTTTAGTGAGGCTAAAGAAAGATCACCAAATGCAACAACTTGTTATATTTCATACAAATTAAGATCAAAAAAGAATCAAACTTTCAATTACCTAGATAGTTTAGATCAATTATCTAGAGAAAATGTAGTTATGTGGTCTATTCAGACAGTCCATAAAAAGAGAGTGATAAATCAAATGAAGCATAATGATATACGAATAGATTTTTCAAAAAAACATGCATGCAAATGCCAAAAAATTGATGACAAAGACAAAGAAAGTTAAAATGACAGTTGCATGAGCTCTCTCTTACAATGAAATAAAGAGTTTATATACATTGTCTACCAAACAACTTGATGACTAAGATGATGTAAGTTCAGATAGAATTGTTGGTCAAAAACTCTGCCATGAATGATAAAATTGTGAGTATTTGAAGATAGTCGAGAATAAAAACTTAAAAAAACAAAACAAGACAAAGTTTACATTATTTCTTACTTGAATTAAGATAATATATTATCTTTATTTCATGTTGAATATATTATATACATAGATAAAAACTACTTTTTCATGTTATAGTCATCTTCTTCAGTATACTGAAGAAGATGACTACAATATGGAAGCTTACTGCTGATGTTGGACCAAGAGAGTTGATCTTTTTTTGAAGTGTAATATGTAACAAATTATGATAATATTATTTGTAATGAAACTTTCAAAATAGACACCGCAAGTGATGAAGCTTGCATAAAGGTATCGCAAGTCATAAAACTTGAAAAGATAGTCATATCAAATCACGTATGCCAGGTACTAAACCATATGCTTTTATTTTACTTTTTTTCATAATGTTTTTAGAGAAGAATAAAAGTATTTAAATTGGAATGACATTTGCACAAGTGTTGTGAGTTTCAAAATATTTTGATAGGCGGCCCTGGCTTATCTTCACGCGGTGTCTATTATTACAAATGATTGTTATAATGTTCCAACCCAGTGGGCACGGAAGTAAAAAAAGACGTCTTTTAAACGTCTTATACACGTTTTAGACGTTTTCTGAACGTCTTTCGAACGTTTTGGACGTATTTTAAACGTTTAAAAGACGTCTTTTTTTACTTCCGTGCCCACTGGGAATAATGAAATTGATTATTTTAATTATTTACTAAAAGCCAAGACAACTATTTAAAGTTAGAGTATCTAAAATTTTTTAATGCAGAACGATATAAAATTTAAATGTTACATTTTTTTATACGTTACAACACTGATATTTATGGTAATGAAATGAAATATATTTAATGAAATATCAAAAAATGAAATATACTTATTAACTTTGTTTGTTAAAGATACAATTATTTTTAAGAATTCAACACCTTTGTCAAACTTGTCAACTTAACCATAATTTACGAAAACACTTTTTTTTCAAAAGTAGGATTGGTTGTGGTCTTCAACTTTGGATTCTTGGTTATACCTGGTGCAAAAAGCCGAAATCAGGTTTTAAATTGTTAATTCATTTTAAAATAATTATAATTGTTATTATAAAGATTTTTTTATTTTATTTATTTATTTTTTCAGGTTATAGGGGGGGGGGGGCACACGCCTCTCCCACAAGTATATAAACGCACCACCAATAAATGAAATTCTTGTAAAAAAAGTTTTTATATGTTTTTATATTGTACAATAGTTTCACTTATTTTATAAAATATAGAAATGTTTATTTATAGCTAGAGAATTAAATATTTTTGAAATTAGGGTGTGTAAAACCATCACCACCACCAACTTTAAAACACATTAATTATTGTTGTTGGTATAGAATAAAATTATAGCAACTTTTTGTATAAAAAAACTAACTCCCAGGAAACGCCCAATAGGTGGACAATGTTATAACTTGTAGCCCACTGCTACACCTATCTTTTGATACCAAGTTATAGCTATTTAGATAAGAATTGACAAAGTTTTAACAATTTAAGTGAAGAAAAATTAAATTTTAACCACGGTTTCTTCAACAAATCCATAAATCAAAAATTTGTGACTAAAAACGCCATAAATTTTTGTAGAATAGTTTAATTTTAATAATTTTTTCACCTTTAAAATACTGTATTTTAAAATTT
>NC_061164.1:12142703-12157472 GCF_022113875.1 Hydra vulgaris | reverse complement strand
TTGTGGAGATACCGACAGTTTCACTACAATATAAATAAACATGTAAAAGTAAAATTGTATTTCTTGAAATCTTTAAAGTTAAAAACTAAACAACAAACATAATAATTAAAACTTAAATATCAAAACCATATACGTACTAACACGCAACTCAAGGTAAAAATTAAGTATTACTTGATCAATCCAGTAGTTTATGCTTTGATATAGTAGTTATGTGGATAATGGTATTTTAGAACTCAAATTTCGGGCTTACAGAAAAAAAGACTTTGCAAGTACTGATGGGTTAGCTACAATGTAAATAACTATATAGATATATTATGTATAGAAAGTTATTTTAAATAAAAATTTACTAAAACATTGTAAATTTGATTTTAAAAAGTCTATCCTAAAAGGCTCACATTGCTAAATATGTTCATAAGTCATAAAATTAACAGGTTTATCTAAAAGTAAACGAGTTCTATATAAAATATATAAATTTAGACATCTTACTTGATTGGTCCATTCTACAGTCTTTTGGTATAGTAGTCACACTTGATTTGAATAAAGATAACTTAGAATGCAATTGAATGCTTGAGATAAGGTGGCCTGTGGAGGTGGTGATGGTTTAACTAAAATGTAAATCCGAGTGTATATTGTTTGAGATATGTTCATTACAATTATTATTAGTCCTTAAAGATGTAAAGTACATACATACTTACTTACATAATAAATTGAATATACTTGCGGTACCACCTTACTTACATAATAAATTAAATTTACTTGCGGTACCAATAATCTTTTTGTATAATTAAACATTTGTAACTTTTTTTATATACTTGAATGCATCCATGCTATATTATAATATAGCATGCATGAATAATGCATGCAAGTATTTTTGGAACTAAGGTCTTCACAAACTTTATTTCATGTTTATTGTAACATCAAATTAGCTAACCTGTCAATATTCGTACCTTTTGCATTAACATTCCACATGAAATTCTTCCTCAACTGAAAAATAAAAACTATTTTACTATACCATAAAAATGGTTAATCATTTACTAATTAAAACTTGCTTCTTCATTTTTTACATAAAAATTAGAACAAATTAAATAAAACTATTATTTTATAATATATATATATATATATATATATATATATATATATATATATATATATATATATATATATATATATATATATATATATATATATATATATATATATATATATATATATATATATATATATATATACAGCAGGGCTCGAAATAGCCACCGGACATCGGACATTGTCCGACATTGGTCCGGTAAAAATCATCATAAATCGGTCATTTTGTCCGACTAATATTTTTTGTGAAATTTTCTTAAAATTATTTTAGTTATTTAAAAGTTATTGAAATGTTCAGTATATTATATATAAACTTTCTTTTTTATTTTATTTTTTAACCAAAAATGCCCAAGAAAACGAAAGTGTGCACAATGTGATGAAGTTCGTCATTCTTTGAGATAATTCAGACAAAATGGAAACAGTATTATGGCGCAAGAATTTTATTTAATGAGCAACGCTTTTTTTAACGGGGGTTAACATCAACACTTTTTTTACATTTTTCTTTTACATTTTTAAAATATCTTCCCCGTAAATATTAATATTTTGTAAAAAATAAAATTTAATACAACATGTTACGTTTTTAATAGTTTTCTGTTTACTGTGATTTAATTTTGAATTTGAAATTTTCGTAAGGTAAAGCTATTAATTACTTTTAATTAAACTTATTTCTTATCTTATTCAATTTTGTGAACAGAAGTTTTTATTTTATAAATTTAACAATAAATATATTAATAAAATGTATAATTATATGAGTATAATTATGTATTTTATTAATATAATTATTCACATATAATATATATAAGTTTAAAATATTTATGATAATGTGTTGTCATTATTCCAACTTAGGGCGTAATATTAAAAAAAAATGGAAGCAGTTTGCTCAGTTTGTCGTGAAAGAAATACAAAGTATACATGCATGATATGCGCTGTTTTTGTTTGCAATATTTGTGCAACTCCGGAAAAAACTGGCGACTTATCTTATAGTGAGGAAATTAAGAGAATTGCCTTATGTTCAAAGTGTTCAACAACTTGGAAGTCGGAGCTCGCTGAGTATTCACTTAGCGAATGGCTATTTTATGACATTGATTCAAATGAAAGAGTAAAAAACTTAAAATGCAAGATTTGTACAGAGTTTAATGATACAATAAAAACTATGCCATACTATACGAATACATTCATAGTTGGATCAGCAAACTATAGAAAATCGAATATTCTTGATCATTGTAAGTCTCAACCGCACTTAAAAGCATACACTCTTTTTCTTAAAAAATCTAATAATTTTCAAAATGCATCTAAACCTTTATTGCCCTGTAAAAATAACGCAACAATCACTGATGGTTTGAAAAAAATGAAAAAAAGCGACCTTGAAAAAACCCTTAAAAAATTTCAACTTTCTTTCTTTATAGCAAAACAACAGTTACCTCTTTCAAAGTTTGTTCCAATTGTTAAATTAGTTGAGCTTTTCGGTGTGAATATGGGCGAATCCTATATTTCAGATCGCCAATGCGTTGTATTTATTGACTATATTGCAAGAAGTCTGCAAAATTCGTTACACGATAGCCTTAGAAATGCTAAATTTTATAGTGTATTGTGTGATGGTTCAACAGACAGTTCGGTAATTGAAAATGAAGTGGTGTATGCATTATATTTTGATCCACAGCCAGTTGGGTCGGATGCGGTTGAAATCAGGACTTCGTTTTTAGATATAAAATATTTAGAATCTGGAAAAGCCCAAGGTGTTGTAAAAGTTTTAGAAGAATGCTTTGTAAATTTGCTAACACCTATTAAATGCATTGGTTTTCCTTCAGATGGGGCTGCACTAAATAGAGGCGATCAAAGTAGTGTGAAAACCATTCTACGCGAAAAAAGTCCGTGGCTTGTGTTTGTTTGGTGTGTTGCACACCGCTTAGATTTAGCAATTGCAGATGCTTTAAAAGATACAGAATTCGATCTTGTAGATGAAATTATATTACGAAGTTATTGCCTGTACCAAAAAGCACCAAAAAAGCTCCGACAGCTTCGCGAGTTATATACTGTTTTAAAAGACGAGATGGATACGCTTGATGAAAGTTGCAAGCCTAAAAAAGCATCTGGAACACGATGGATTTCTTATAAAGTTAATGCCATGAAGTCTTTCCTTGACAAATGGGGTTTATACATTACCCATCTTGAACAATTAGCTGAAGACCCATTGATTTTAGCTCCTGACAAAGCTAAAATGAAAGGGTATCTCCTAAAATGGAAAAAAGGAAAAATACCACTTCTATTTGCATTTTTTATCGATTTACTCGAAATTCCCTCAATACTTTCAATGTCTTTTCAGGATGATCAAGTTGATCACGTTCAAGTAATGAAATGTCTTACAAAAGCAAAGGAAAGATGGGTATTATTTGAGAAAAAATGTCTCGAAAATTTGCCTAGAGTTAAAGATTTTCTTTCACAAATCAAAAAAAAAAACGGCAAACATTAATATCATGACATTGAACTTAAAGACTTTGAGCGTGAGTTTAAAATTTTTAAAACAAAAACTGTGGAGTATTTAACAGTAGTCAGGGACTGCATTATACAACGTGTAGAAAACGAAAAAGAAAGTACTCTTATTTTAAAGTATGCATCCCAAGTATTAAATTGCAACGGCTGGCTTCGGGAGGTTATAGCTGAAAACGGAATCATAACGCGAAATTTAGATTTTGCCGATGAAGCTTTAAATTATATATGCAAACACTTTCAAGAGCCTTTACGCTCTGCTGCTGTTGTTTTTCCAGACATCTTAACTCAATGGAAAGAAATGCTAAGTTATGCTCAAGAGTTTTTATCCCCAGTTGAAACGCAATACCGAATTACCTGGCGACGCATATTTGTATCACCTAGAAGTAAATCATGGACCTCTATTTTAACAGTTGCTGAGCTATTGTTTACTTTGCCAATTTCTAACGCTAAGCTGGAAAGAATGTTTTCAAAGATGAAAAGTGTCAAATCAAATTATCGCACCTCATTGACAGAATCTTGTGTTTCAAATATTTTGCGCATTTTGGAAGATGGTCCATTGCTGAAAGAATTCAATTTTCTTCCAGCAATTGAATTGTGGTGGAGTGATAAAGGAGGACGCCCAAACCAAAAACCAACGGGAATTTATAAAGATCGGGTAAACAAAAAAAGAACAATTACTTCCCTTAGCGACAGTGAAAATGATAGTGGAGAGGATCTTGTGAAATCTCTTTTTGATGACAATTAAAAGAAAAACATATTTTAATTGTGTAAAAATCTTTAAGCTTTAAAATAAATACAAAATACTGGTCTTGCTTTTATAATCAAACATATTCCTGACGAGAAAAGTTCGTTTATGTATAGACATTACGTTTGCACAATAAATAGCGTTAAATAGAGATAGTTAATACCAATACTCTAAAGTAAAAATGGTTAGCGCGATAGCAAACACAACTATTTATTATTATTATTTTATTAAAAACTGTTTTTATTCTTTTAGAAATGTTGTCGTTTTTTTCCAAAAAAGTCACAAGTTTTTAACTTGTAAGTCTAAACATGAAAGTATAACACGTTTTTTTTTATACTTTCATAATCTAATTAACACCGCAATACTAATGACTAAGGGTGCACTGTTGCATCGGTCTTGGTAACCATCGGCCGATGCCGATTGTTTTGAAAAATGAGTCTTTTTAATTTTGTGTTTCTATATTTTATAAAAAAATATAATTATTATATTTTTTTATACAATATAGAAACAAAAAAAATAAAAAAATTGACTTTTTTAAACAATTGGCATCGGCCGATGCATCGGTGCACCCCTACTAATGACCGCACATACCAGTAGTAAATAATAAATCGGATATTAGTTTTATAGTAAAAATATTTTTTGTTGAAATTTATCGGTCATGTCCGACAAACCAAACAATTTATCGGACAAACTGTCCGGAACAAAAAAGTACGTTATTTCGAGCCCTGTTATATACATATATAAAATATTATTTGCTTTAACAAGCGATTTATTTAATTTTTAATTTAATTTTTCCATAATCATTTCTACTGTTATTGCATTAAACTAGTAATATTAACTCTGAAGAAATTGAAAAAGAATTAATATAGATTAGAATAATGCACAATTATTGATTAATTATGTTATTATTTTCAGCTTATATATTATTAGTTTCTATATAAAAATTAACAAATTGAAATGAAACCTTTAAAAGAGTTGTATAATCAGTACTTTTGTGCTTTTTTTTTATCTGCTAATTATCAATTCCTTCTTCAGTTTCTGATATTTAAAACTTTTGCAATCCTCATTGTCTGTAAAAGGAATAACAAAACATCTTATCCAAAGCAATGACAAATAAATTTAAAAAGTAAATTATTAAACATTTTGTGAATAAAAATTATATCACAAACTAAAATAACAATTCAATAAAATACCAAGCTTTTGGTTCTTCCAACCAAACAGTCTGGCAATATGACATTTTGCTAAAATGTTAACACTAACACTAATTTGGTTGAAGGTACATCAACACATAACATTAATTTGTAAGTAAACTTGTTAAAAATGTTTTAAATAAGTTTAGTCGTCTAGTTTTTTAGCTTTTTTTGGTAACTTTAGTTTTCCTAATTCCAAGGGATGATATACATATACATACTATATATTTCAACCAGTAAAATTTCAAGCTTGGTAGGTCTTTCATAACATAATAAAATAAATGAAAAATAATGCAATAAATATTACAATAGCTTTTAGATATAGAGCATAAGATATAAACAGAACAATTTGAATTCTCTTTTAACTAATTTAAACTTTAAAGACTCAAACCAATCATCAACGTACCTTTCAAATATAACAGGAATTACCTTTAATCTTACATTATTTTTAAGCGTTAAATTTTTATAAATAACTTTTCATAAGCGTGAGCAATTAGATTATGATTTAAAAGGTAAACATCTGACAAATGTTCAACTATTAAAATCATATCTAAAAGAACAGAATTTGCAGTTTATCTTGTGATTACTAAAAAAATAACTATTATTTTTAAAAATCACTGCAGTTTTTATTTACAGAATGATCTTTACAGAAATAGCCATTAACTTAATTATTATTTTAGGAAAATTTAAACTTTAAAGGAGTGAAAACGTCACAAAAAATCAATTTACCACTTGCATGTGTACTTGGTTGTTTCCTGCTGCTTTAATTGCTGTTGCAACTGACTGGACTGTATATAAAATATTAAATGAAATTAAACACGCAAAACTTAATTAACTATAGTTATTTTTTATATATAAAAAATATATTTGCGTGGATTTCAGAAAATTATATAATATAGCTATATATATTATTGTTCAAGCCATGTTAATTTTTCTACTAAATAGAAAATAATATAGGAGTATGAACAATACTTAAATTTTTACAAATATTTTTTAGTTTACACTAAAAGCCTACACTAAAACTAAAGCTCCATTATATAAATATTTGAACCTCATATTATTTGATTGGCACTGACTGCACTAAAAGTATAAATATTATAACATTGCTATTCGATCAATATAACATTTTTCATAATTTATGAAAGATGTTATATTGATCTGTTTATGACATAAACAAATAGATGTTAGGTCTTAATGTAAACAAAAATAATAATTTTGCTTAGTTATTTAAAAAGTAGTTACCATTTAAAACGCATAATTTTTTATAACTTTTTTTTTCTATAACTTTTAGAAAAAATTAATGCATTTTAAGTAGTAATTATTATTCATAATTTTTCTACTTTTAGTAAAAGTAGAAAAATTAGGAAGCTAAGAGTTAACTATAGACGTTCTATAGCGTTGTTAAAAACCAAACAGAAAAAACAATTTAAGAAATAATTTAAAAAAATGCTGAAACTGATACGTTTTTGAAACTGCTATATTAGTAGCAATAACTAAAAGAATTATCAAAATACCTAGTTACTCTACTTAAAATTATTTTTAATCGCTTATACAACATTATCGAAGAACTTACAGGAAACTAATTTAATTAAGTTAGTTCCGTACGGAAATCGTTTTTCAACGCAAATTAAATATTCTGAACACGTTTAGAATAGGTTCCTAAACGTTTAGACCAAAGTAAATGCTATCTAAACGTGATCTAAACCAATTTTAAACCAACAAATGCCCGTTGGGTAACAGGAGCTAAATGAAAAAATATCTGGGAACTAGACGGGATTGCCTGGGCCCTGTTAAATCCTAACAGAAATATGGAACCCGTGTTGAAAACCGGATGAGGACCAGTATTTACTCAACCCAGTCAAGAGAGACAAAATTAATTCTTGCACTTGCTTATATATTTCAATCTGGCATTTATGAAGTTATCGCGCGTTTAAGCAGTATGCAATTATGTTCATTTGAAAAGGTTTTTTGTAACCTATAAGAAATGTTAATGTTTGCTTGCCCGTTTGTGTGTCATTTTGTTAACCCTATCCGTGACTGAGTTAAAAACAGCTATATGACTGCACGTAAAATAATGAACTAGGATCATGATGGTCTATAAGAGTATAAAATAAATACTACTAGTCAGATTTTTACAAAAAAGACCTTTTTTTTTTTTTTTTTTGATGAAGAATCGGCTTTCAGAATAATAAAAAACTTTAAAATAATTTCTATTATCTTACTTACGGGATCAAAATATAACAGGTTGAAATTAACAAAAATATATAGCTTCTTTATATGACCTTAAATAAATAAAAAAGAAATATATAAACATGTTAAAATTAACAAAAATATATAGTTTCTTTATATAACATAAAATAAATAGAGAAGAAACACATAATCATATCGTTTTTGATATTAAATAAAAGAGGCTATTAAATAATTGTGGTGATTAAAGAATAAAAATCTCCGCAACTATCATTAAAGAAAATATCAACGATCTTATATGTATCACAATAATTTAATCTATTTTTAGTCATTTTTTAAAATTGATTTTTGAGCGATCTGTAAATGCAATTAACAAACGGTTTAAAGCATTAACTTAAGAAATTATTCACATTTCAAAAATATTGCTCTTCATATTTATTAATTTATGTAACTATTCGTCTGCTTCATCAAATGCAGTTAATATGAGTCGTTTTTCTTCCTCAACTTGAGTCTTCTCGTCATTTGTACTTTTGTGGCAATGACATTTGCTACAGCAATTTTGTTGCAAGCTAAAAGTTCTATGGATAAATACAATACTCGATGCTATTAAAACAATCAAAGACCCAAACAAAGCATTGATTGTTGGTGGAATATTCATTATTAAATATTGCAACAAAAATACATACAGTATATCACAGTTACGTATCAAAACAGCAGGTGCTGCATCCTCCAACTGTAACGAACTTCCCATCAACATTAGTCCAATGAAAGAAGTCAAACCAATAACAACTATTATATACCAATGATATGCTTTAATCTGATGCAACTCAGAGAGCTGATCATGCTTTAAAATGATAGCGATTGGAGAAATAATTACACCTATTAAACTCGGATAAAAAACATTTAGTACAATTTCTAACTTTGTGCTATTCAATTTAATTAATACAAAATATAAGCTTAAAGCCACGGAAGCTAACAATGCAAACACACTACCAAGCATATATTTAGGCGTTTCATACGCTGATGTAATGTTGCTGGTTTGATTTACTATTGTAGTATGCCATTTTTCAAGCATTACTAAATCTGGCTTTGCTATAACAATCACACCAAAAAAACTTACGCAGCCACAAAGTATCTCTATTAAACTACAACCTTTACGTAAGAATAGAAAACTGAAAAATAATGTGAACACCGGTGATGTGAAGTGAACAACAGTTGCATCTGCAACAGGTATCATTTGAAGAGAATAATAAAAAAATATTATAGCTGCAACTTCTGTAATTCCCATAAAAAATAAACTTATTAAGTTTTGGGTTTTATTGCCATATAAATGAGTTTTTTTATATATCAAGATAAACACGCAAAACACTAACTGAATAAAACTTCTTATACAAAGTAGTTCATACAATGATATATCTTTATAAATATGGCAAATATATTGCACAAGAGTGTTTCCGAGTGTTCGAAAAAACCCAGAAACAGCCATCAGGCTCAATCCAATAGCACGTTGATTTGTTTCTTTTCTTTTCACAAACAAATTGCTGATCAGCTGAAGCATTTTTGTTTTAAATGATAAAACATACACTCTTTTAATGCACTTTTGACATTATTACACCATTATTAATTGGATTGTTTAAACTTATTTCATATTAATAACTTTTTAGCTTCATGCTGTTAGTTTTTATTTCTTACTTATACACCTAAAAGAATTAACTATTTTATGCTTTACATAAATTTTAATTATTAAAAACGTAATATTAATCACAAAACATGAACATTATTATTATAATTTTATTTTTTTTATAAAAAACAGACAAAAATTAATAATAATGATAAATACAAATAAAACAATAAATTTAATTTTAATGAATAAAATTTTTTTATTATTTTAAGAAACCTAATAACTTTAAATTATGTTTAGCAAAAATAGCAATAAACAGTATATAATATTTATTTTTTTGAAAGTCTCATACATTTCTGAAACGTTTCTTTAAGTTATTGGATCAAGTTGAAGTGGCTAGTTAAATACCCAGGTAAGTTGAAAGTTCAATTTATTTTCACAAGGTTTTTTTTTACAACTTTTAAGTTAAAATGTTGTCAATTTAATTCAAACTTTAATTAAAAATTAATTTTTATCTAAATAAGAATGTCAATAAATTTTATTTAATCGAATAGGTCTTCAAATGGTTCTTAAATGGCAATTAATCAAGGTTCCTCATATCGAAATCACTATTTTTGTTTATGCGACTTTAAATGTTTTGATTTTTGCTGTAAGCTTTGTAAAGAATCGGTAAAATAGGAAAGCTGCTGTTTTAAGCTATTTGATTTATCGGGATTTTTATTATGGTATTTAATGATAAAAAGTACTTCTGATAACAACATTTATCTTTAAAATCCGCTTACTAAAAGTTGTTTATCAGGCAATGTCTTTGGGATATTCATAGTTTTGCCTGATCCATAACAAATTAGATTGCAACTGCTGACCTGGAAACTAATTAAAGATTTGACTTGCGCTTTGGCTATTTGGTAAACACATGACCTTTATATAATATAACGCAAAACATTTTTTGAGTTTTTTAAATTGGTGTTTTTTTTCTGGTTTCTTAATAGAATTAAAAATACTAAGTGAATTAAAAATTGCATTATACCAGATGTCTGGCTTTGAAAAATTTTTACATTGGATTTCATTTTTTATAAAACAGTAACTTAATATGCTTTGTTTATTAATTAATATATTTTAGTTATTTAAGATGTTTGTTAATGTTTTTTAACTATTTAAAAAAGCATTCCAAAAAAATATGAAGTAAAAAGTAAATTTTATAATAAATTTATTAACTGACTTTTAAATTATGAGGTAAGATCAAAACGATTAACACTATTATTTTTGTTATATAATTCCGAAAACCTGTAAAAACCTCTATTGAATGTTTGAACTCGTAAATGCAGTATGTCTATAATAAATTAGAACTGTATTCATTGCCCTGTATTAATTGTCCTCATTAATGTTATAAAATAGTTATTATTAGCTTTGAAAATAATTTTAATTTTTAGTTTTTAGAAATATTTACAAGGTTTTCCTTTTAAAAAAATTAAAAAATTAAAATTTTTTTTTTTTGATGTTTTATTAATAATTCTGCAAATTATAGACCTATTAAATATAAATCTCCCATGTTTCTATAAAATGTTAGACTTTTCACTTCTTTAAATATAAACGATGTTCTTTACAATAAATAATATCGGTCTTTAGAAGTGGTCATGATCTCTCAAATTGTCATTTTAGTGATGTTCAAGGGTGGTCCGCAGATGTCCCAATGTTTTTCAATTAGATAGGACATGTTGAATGTCTAAATACAGGTAACTGCCGTCAGGGAATTTGAAACTGAACATATTTGGTCTTTAGGAGTGGTCATTACCACTCAGGTAATCATTTAAGGGGTGGTCAAGGGTGGTCCTAAAATATCCTAAGGGTTTTTAATATAAATGGTACATGTTGTATGTCTAAATATAGGTAATTGATATCAGGAAAATCAAATCTGGCCATACTTGGTCTCCAGGAGTGGTTATGATTGCACAGGGCACAGGTAGATGTGACCATGGGTTATCAAGACAACTAATAATCGTAATTTTAATTTATTTTATGTATTAAATTTCTTTAATGTATATATATATATATATATATATATATATATATATATATATATATATATATATATATATATATATATATATATATATATATATATATATATATATATATATATATATATATATATATATATAATAATCTAGGTGGTGTACAAAATGACTATTTTTTACAATTAAAATACAGTTTTTCCATTTTATGGGCGTTATTTAAATGAACAAAACATATTTGATACGTTTGAAGTAAAATTTTCGAGATGAAAACGGCATTTTAGAAAAGTTATTTAGACGACATCAAAAATAAATGCACTAGATGATGAAGTTTTCTCGCTTTCAACACTTCGGGAAAAAAAAAATCTTTTTTTTCTCGAAAACAAATTAATTTCTCTTAACTAAAATAAACTCTTTTTTAAACATAAGTAAAAATATTTTGCATACATAAATACAAATAATAAAATTTATTATACTATTTAGAATATTTAATATTCTCTTAAGTGATGGATCCAGCATTTTTGGTGTTTAAGATAACTTTCAGACATGAAGCAAACTCTAAACATTTGTATGTTTATACTTATGTCAAATAGAGATGGTTTGCAAAAAATTACGATGATTGGAGGCTGGGAACAAATAAACTCCAAAACTTAATCACTTCCCCCACCCCCACCCCTACCCCCACTTATCTCAAACGTGAGGGCAACAAGTTGATATAATATTTTTTCTACTATTCTCGACTAGGCTTATATTCATCGAAAAATTTTAAGTTTATATCTCTCAGCGTTCCGAAAATATGAACATACAAAGTTTAAGCCCCCTCAATTTGAGGGGGTTATAAATTTTATATGTTCATCATTTTTGAACGCTAATAGATAATAGCATGAAATTTAAAATTTATTTATGAATATAAGTCTAAAAAAGAATAGTACAAAAAATATTTTATCAACTTGTTGCCCTCACGTTTGAAATAAGTGGGGGATGGGGGAAGTGATTAAGTTTTGGGGCTTATTTGTGGAATAAAGTTTTGGGGCTAATTTGTTTCGAGCATCCAAATCCTTATTTGTCAAAATACTTTGTTCAAAATACTTTGTAAAAAAAGCAAGCATAATAAATTTTCATATATCTTCATTTTTTTTTCATCATATGATGTCAAAGGACTTATATAAACTGTTAAGAAATTAAAATATTGTGAAGTTGTCTTACTGGCCTTATATTTCATTTTTATATGATTTTTTAAATGTTTTCCAATAATTGAAAAATAAAATATTGCCATTTTTGTGGTAAAATTGATATATTGAGCTCAAAAATTACAGTAGGGAAAGAATTATATCAGTTTTAGAAAGCTAGGGTTCTCTAGATTATATTTATAAAAAGAAATTACTCCAATAAAAAAAATTGGTTTTGAAGGATTTGCTCACCTCTGGCTCACGTGCGGTGTATACGAATGTTTATGTGAACTTGGTATTTTTTATCTTTAATGCCTCATATATATAACATATACATATATATATATATATATATATATATATATATATATATATATATATATATATATATATATATATATATATATATATATATATATATATATATATATATATATATATATTTATATATATATATATGTGTGTATATATATATATATATATATATATATATATATATATATATATATATATATATATATATATGTGTGTGTGTATATATATATATATATATATATATATATATATATATATATATATATATATATATATATATATATATATATATATATATATATATATATATATATAAATATATATATATATATATATATATAAAAACCTAAGTCAATAAAAAAAATACCATAATAGTTTTTCTGGTTTCTTTTGATATCTGTATTAAAAATATATAATTTTTTTTTCTTTATGGGTACTCCTTTGATCGGTCCCAACAGTCTGAAATTTTGAAAATTTCTACTTTTGTAAATAATGAGGGGGGCTGGGTTATTTACAAATGTTTCAAAGATATCTTTAAGGTTATTTTTGTAGCCTGATAAATCTAATTTAAGATTATATTTTGTTTTATTGCAAAAAATGAAATGAAATGGTCAGCCCTACCCATTTAAAGACATGCTGTGTTTATTTGGGAAGTGGGGGGGGGGGGGGGAGTAAAATTTTTTTTTTACAATTTTAAATAAAAATTTTACATTTGTATTTATTTTAAAGCTTTCAATTTTTTTTCTGTTGTCTGAAATTTTAGACGATGATCTGCAACAACCAGTAAATTAGTTTGGTTATCTTCTTCGTTTCGGAAAGTTTCAATAAAGTCTTGACCAAGTTTAATTGCACGTTCTTCGCTTTCATTTACAACAATAAGACCAGTGATATAATTTTTAAATCTTATGTAACCTGAACATGTTTCCCAGTTTGATGAACTGATTTTCAGCCATTCTGTCTCATGTAATGTCATTTTAAGTAAATTAAAGAAAAACCAGCTTTCACGACCAATAAAATCTTCAATTTTTTTTTGTTTTTTTTTTTTCATTGTCAGTAAAAATTTCTGAACTTAGTTTTCCCATTAAATAACTGGTAGGCTTTGCTGTTTGAGCTAATTTAAGAGCTAATTTATGTAGCTGATCTACAGGTAAGCATTTATCAGCAAGACACATAACCACAAATCTTACATTTAAATATCAATTGTGTTTTTCAAGTGACTTTAGTACGGCCTCTGCTGGTTTAAGACATAATTCAGAATATTGTATCATTTCATTAATGGCTTTTAGATCTAAAAAAGGTGCTATGGCAGGGATAGGAGCTTTAATAAACCATGGAACATAAAATAGTGCTGTAAATGAACCAATTTCATGAATCAGCTTTCCCTCTTGTAATGATATTATATCAGGACATAAGTTACTGAATTGTGGCTGTAGAATGTCGTATGTTAAATAATAAACGCCCTGTGCCATAAATCTGGCATGATGTGAAGCCATTGGAAATCTAAAGTGAAAATCTTTTACTTTGCTACCTAAACAAAGAACTGCTAACTGTATAAAATACTTGTAGTCATTTCTTGGAAATATATCATTATCGAGGCAATTTTGAAGGAATGTTAATGATTAAAAATAAAGAAAGTTTATTATTAAAACTTATAATCAAACAGATTAATCTAATTAGGACAATCAAACCAACCTGCTTTTCCAAAAAAGATTTAATTTTTTTTTCTGAGTCAAATCTCTTTAGGTTATCATAATTTATCTTTTTTTCAAGAATCGATTTCAAATTACACTTTAGCCTTTCAAATAACTCAGTCTTTGGTCTACTTGTTTTACCTTAAGTAAGAACACTTGAAAAGCGCTAAAATATATTTATTTCAAATCACTTAACTAAATTTTAATAAATTTAGTAAAAACAGACTCCTTTTAGCCAAACAGTATTTGTGACTCTGGTGTCAAAG
>NC_061164.1:12112703-12137703 GCF_022113875.1 Hydra vulgaris | reverse complement strand
TGGTTTAAAACAAATAAGTTATCCCTAAACATAGAAAAAACAAAATACACCTTATTTCACTCAAACCAACAAAGAAACACACTACCAAATATTCTACCCTCTCTAAAAATAGAAAATATAGTAATTGAGAGAACTCACGAAACTAAATTTTTAGGAGTTATAATTGATGAAAATTTATCTTGGAAAAGTCACATAAATGCTTTAAACACTAAAATATCAAAAAACATAGGTCTACTTTATAAAGCAAAACCTATGCTGTCGCAAAGTAATTTAAAACTTATATATTTCTCTTTTATACATAGCTACCTCATATATGCGAATATAGCTTGGGCAAGTACGCATATAACCAAATTGAAAACTTTATATCGACGTCAGAAACATGCTGTTAGACTAATCTACCATAAAGACAAATTTACACACACTGAACCCTTATTTAAAGAAATGAATGTGCTTAATATTTATCAAATTAATATTTACCAAAATATATTGTTTATGCTAAAATTTAAATTAGGTCAAGTACCAAACCATTTTTTAAATAACTTTTTTATAAATAATATTAATAAATATAACACAAGAGAAAAAGGAAACTTTATTACACCTTTCAAAAAAACAAAACTTTCCCAGTTCTCAATTTCATATCGTGGTCCTTATTTATACAACAAACTAGTAACTAAAAATAAATCAATCTGCAATCTAGATTCAATTTGCAATCAAAATTTCTTGAAAAAAAAGTTAAAAAATCTGATACTGAATCTAAACAGATACTCAGAATTCTTCTAAGACTATAAATTAAAATACATATATATCAACTACAAAGTGAACTGACTCGTTTATGTGTATTATCTAAATGAATCTTTTTTTTTTTTCTTAACCTTTTTTTGTTCTCAAATTTCTCAAACAATATATCAAAAATTGTTTATTACACAAAAAAAACACTTGATTTTTTCTTATCAAGTTTAGTTATTATGCTGCTAGTTATGTCTAATATTTTATACTGAGCTTATTTTGAGTTTATTTTTATTATGAGCTAAATTTAAAGAATATATAAACATAGTTGTACTTAATATATAATTATATTTAACATAATCATAATAATATATCAAACACATTGTAAGGGCTTCGTGATTAGATCATTACGATCTTCTTGAAGTCCTGCCTGTACTATTTAATTATAAATTTCACTATATATATTTTGACTCACAAGACTTGTAAATATTAATTTACGAAACTTGTAAATGTTATATGTACGGCAAATATATGAATATAAAAAAAAAAAAAAAAAAAAAAAAAAAATCTTTAAAATTATATTATAGAATGAAAAAATTTATTTGTATTTTGTTCGAAAATTTACATATTGAATTTTTTTTTAAAAAAAATAGCCTTATCTATGATTTCTACTGGATCCGGACAAAACCAATTATGGAATCATTTTCTACGTACGAAAGCTGGCGATTCAGCTATATGCAATGTATGCAAAAAATATATAAAATGCTCTGGCGGCAGCACAAGTGGCTTGCACAATCACCTTATCAGAAAACATAGAATTAATCTGCTAAAAAGAGTTCAACATGATGATGCAGAAGCTAGCTGTTCTAATATCAATACCATAACTCCCGTTACGAATGATACAAATTCTAGATCAAAAATTTCTGATTATTTTAACATTATTTAAACGATTGATGACTCATTTCCAGCTGTTTTACCACGACTGACAGCATGAGATTGTTTATCGTTTAAAAAGATTTGCACATCATACAATCTTCAGCAATTATTTAAATCCAAAGGATATGATTGCATAAAGTCTCCAAAAATAATTAAGAAAATGGTGTTGCAGTACGGTGACAAAATCCGAAAACAAATTGTTACAGAATTATCAGAAAGAATAGCCCGTGGTGAATTATTCAGCTTGACTTTCGATGAATGGACATCTCTCAAAAATCGAAGATTAATGAATGTGAATGTCCACTTGTATGATAATGTATTTTGGAATCTCGGATTGGTTAGGATTAAAGGATCGATGCCTGCTGAAAAATGTATGACGTATCTTCAAAATACACTTAAAGAATTTAGTATTTTCATTACTATGTATGGGGCCGCCGTAATAAAAAAGGTAGGCAGATTACTAGACATAAATCATCAACTTTGTTTAGCCCACGGCATCCAGTTATCAATAATTAAGGTGCTTTATTAAAGATCTGTTTCGGTTAATATTTCCGTAGAAAATCAAGAAGTGGCTATTACTGAATTTGAACACGGTGAAGATGAAGAGGACAATGTAATGGGGTTTAATTAGGGTTTTTGACGTTATTGAGGATACATCAACTACTGATTCATCAATTCAACATATATATATATACACAAGTATAGGTCCAATGATAACAAAAATTCGAAAAATTGTTGTCATGTTCCGTAGATCACCAACAAAAAACGACAACCTCCAAAAATATATTAAGGATGAATTTAAAAAAGAACTTACGCAAATCCTTAACACAAAAACACGGTGGAGCAGTATGTTGATAATGTTGGAAAGAATTTATGAGATTAAAAATTGTGTTCGTAAAAGTCTAATCGATATCAAATCCGATATAGATTTATCAGAAAATGATCTCAATGTTGTATCAAATATAATAATGGCTTTGCAACCTGTTAAAGTAGCTGTGGAAGCTCTCTGTTCAAGGGACACGAATCTATATGTTGCAAATTTGACAATTAGGTTCATTGAAGCTGAAGTTGTGCAAGTGTATGAAACTAAATCAGCTAGTAAATCTATGGTTTTATCAGCAGTGGCAACATCAAGTCAAGCAATGTCAATGAAGGAAAAACTTGATTTAGTAATTAAAAAAAAATGATAACTATTGCTCACGAAGAGATTAGTGATCTAAAGACAACATCCGGTCTTTTAAATATAGTCAGGAAAGAAATGGCGTATTTCAAGGGACAAAATAATAAAGAAAAATATTTAAACAAACTCCAAAAGTATATTTCAGCAGTTCGCCCAACCAGTGTAGAGTCGGAAAGAGCTTTTTCTGCAGCAGGTTTAATTGGCACAAGGTACAGAACAAGTTTAAACGACGAAACATTAAATGTAATGTGTTTTTTAAGAGCTTACTTCAATAAACAATTTATGCTCCTTGAAAAGAATTGACTATATTAATTATTTTTATTTTAAAAATAAAGTTTTCTTTATGCTTATGTTTGTTTATGTTTACGCTAAAATACAAAAATGTTAATGTATAATAAATGAATTAATTATATTTTATTATATAAAAAAAATCTTTTTGATTTTTTAATTTATTTATTTTTAACTAGGATGGACCTGTAAACTGATGCTATTTTACTAATATATTCATTTGTTATGCTTTTTGTTGATTTCAGTGTTTAGACTATTACTATTTAAGCCTTTAGAAAAAAACCCGGTAAATTACCGGTAACCCGGTAATAATTTCTTTTTTTTACCGAATTACCGATTTTTTTAAATATCGGTAAATTTACTAGCACTAATTTAGAACCAATTATTTTATGGAAATAGACACTAAAAAGAATATATGCTAGTTTAAAAAAATATTTCTAGTAAAATCATAGCAGTGGGAAAAGCCAAAAACAGATGTTTAAAAAAAATGAACTGTTTTTAAGTACACATTTAAAGATTAGTTAAAAAATGCAAAAACGTTAAGTTCTCGTAAAAAATAGCGATCCTCAAGTTCTTATACTGCCGGAATTAGATCTAACCTAAAAGGGTTTGAGGTGGGCAATTTTTTTTTGCCGATTTCTATGTTTTATATGTTTCTATGTTTTATGGTTAGTACTTTGTGTAATTTTTTTTGCCGACCTGAGGCCGACCTCTAATAAATTGAGATCGGCAAATTGTTGCTGACCACATTTTTCCTTAATCCTAGGGTTGGATACTCAGGAAACCGCTTCACAGTTAAAACAAATATACCCGAAGTGCTATAAACTTAAGGTGGTTCACCACCAAAAAAAGCTAAATTTTTATCAAAAGTTGGTTTTTGAGATTTTTTTTGTTTTATAGTAATTCAACATTGCTGAAAATGTTTCTGGATTCTGTTTTTGTATATCTTGAGTATTTTTTTAAGTATTTTGCTTTAATTAGACCTTATCAGATAACTTTACCATAGCAACGGCCCCTAGCAACGCAAACTTATGTTTATAATTGCCCTCTCTCTTTGCCTTGTTTTAAGTTTTTTTGTTAGTTACGCATTAGTTTAGTAGGCCAGCATGGTTTGACAAAAGTTTAGAATGTAACAGTCTATGGAAGTTGCTATTTTTGTATGATTTATCTGAAGCCATCTTGTGATAATTTATTGTTGTATTTGAAAAGCTTTGTATTTTTCTTATTATTTAGTATAACTTATCAGTTTCATATTATATATTTTAAAATATTAGGATATTATATATAATGGGAAGCAAAAAAAAAAGAGTTCAAAAAGAAAAAGAGCATTTTGTGGCAACCAGTGGAACAAAACCCCTACCCTAAAAGAAGACGAAAATGTTGAGCATGTTTCAGTTAGTGCCAGCAAAGTCTCTTTAACAAAAGCTGATAATTATATTAATTTAGAAAATTATAACATTATAATAAACTTCTCTATTTTAAAAAAAGTTATTGTTAATATTGGCAGTTGCCCAGAATGTAACAGTTGTATTGTTTTTACAGATGACAACAATAAACGAAGTGGATTTTCTCACAAGTTGAATTTTAAATGTACTAAATGTAAATTTCAGTATTGTACATATACATCTGATGATGTTAAAAAATATGTACCTAAACAAGGCAGAAATTATTTTGATATTAACCTTAGAATCGTTATTGCTTTTCGTGAAATTGGGAAAGGCCACCAAGCCTTAGTAGACCTTGCCCGAATCGCAAACACTTCATGTATGAATAACAACGCATTTAACAAACTTAATAGCACTATTCAAAATGCATATAAATTATCAGCAGAACAATCCATAAAGGCAGCTGCAATAAAAGTTAAAGATAAAGTTAAAGAGGAGCACATTGGTTCAGGAAAAAAACTGATTAGAGTTTCTTCAGATGGCTCATGGCAAAAACGCGGTCATGTTTCACTAAATGGTGTGGTGACCACTATTTCAGAAGGGCGATGTATTGACTTTGAAGTCTTTTGCACTATTTTGGTATGGCTATTAGACAGGCTGCAGCTAATAATTCCTTAAGTGAAAATGAAAAGGTATACCAAATGAAAAAAAACATTCACGCAGTTCTTTACCATTGCACTAATTTTCCTGATCAATTTCGTCGCCACGTGTTATGTCCAGTGGGTCCTAATAGCTGGTGTAAATGGAAGAAAGGAAACTCTTCAGGTAACAGCATTTACATACCAAAAGTTAATTTACCAGTATGGATATATGATATAATTAAGAAAGAGTTTGAAGAATTAAGTGATGACAACCTTTTGAAAAAATGCACTCATGGTCAAACACAAAATTCTAATGAGGATCTTAATAGTATTATATGGTCTAGATGCCCAAAAAATATTTTTATTCACAAAGCTTCATTTGAGTTGGGAGTGAATAGATTTATCAGAAAATGATCTCAATGTTGTATCAAATATAATAATGGCTTTGCAACCTGTTAAAGTAGCTGTGGAAGCTCTCTGTTCAAGGGACACGAATCTATATGTTGCAAATTTGACAATTAGGTTCATTGAAGCTGAAGTTGTGCAAGTGTATGAAACTAAATCAGCTAGTAAATCTATGGTTTTATCAGCAGTGGCAACATCAAGTCAAGCAATGTCAATGAAGGAAAAACTTGATTTAGTAATTAAAAAAAAATGATAACTATTGCTCACGAAGAGATTAGTGATCCAAAGACAACATCCGGTCTTTTAAATATAGTCAGGAAAGAAATGGCGTATTTCAAGGGACAAAATAATAAAGAAAAATATTTAAACAAACTCCAAAAGTATATTTCAGCAGTTCGCCCAACCAGTGTAGAGTCGGAAAGAGCTTTTTCTGCAGCAGGTTTAATTGGCACAAGGTACAGAACAAGTTTAAACGACGAAACATTAAATGTAATGTGTTTTTTAAGAGCTTACTTCAATAAACAATTTATGCTCCTTGAAAAGAATTGACTATATTAATTATTTTTATTTTAAAAATAAAGTTTTCTTTATGCTTATGTTTGTTTATGTTTACGCTAAAATACAAAAATGTTAATGTATAATAAATGAATTAATTATATTTTATTATATAAAAAAAATCTTTTTGATTTTTTAATTTATTTATTTTTAACTAGGATGGACCTGTAAACTGATGCTATTTTACTAATATATTCATTTGTTATGCTTTTTGTTGTTTTCAGTGTTTAGACTATTACTATTTAAGCCTTTAGAAAAAAACCCGGTAAATTACCGGTAACCCGGTAATAATTTCTTTTTTTTACCGAATTACCGATTTTTTCTCAGCTGTATTGTATTTTAATGAGGGAACTGGTGTTGAGAGAGTGATGAGTCACCTCAATCTTGAGAATGGCGTAAAATTTGCAGTGTCCTCATTTTGTAGAGACCAAAAACGCGTTGCCAGCATGAATAAAAAAGACACTTTTGAAAAAAAAAGTAGAAGGATACATTTAAAATCAATTAACAAGGGTTGGCAAGATGAAGAAGAACAACTGGAAACCTTTAAACCCTACTCATCTGGAAGTTTTTGATATTTATATTAGTTATAAAATGTTTATTGTTGTTTTTCTTCATTCACTTTTTTGTGCAATTTTTAATTTTTGAAATATCATAACTTTTAAATGACTAAAGCTTTTTGCTTCAAATTTTCATGACATGTTCTACGTGTAATGATGGAGGGCCTGAACCAAAAATATTGTTAGATTTGATAAATTATTTACATTTTTTTATTTCATTTCATTAGCCAACCCCCCAAATTTTGATGTTTTTGCCAAAAAAAATCAAAAATTTCAACTTTTACTAAGAATATAGCAGTGATTTTGGTTCAGGCCCTTCGTTTTATGTGCATCAAACTGTTTGCAAAATATAAAGATCTGATTTCAAATGGTTTCCAAGTTATCGTTTTTCAAAATTTTGTTCAAATATGACTGATTTTGCAATCTTTTTGACATATTTTCGCGATTTTAGGAATAAATTGTTGTAAAATGACACTTAGGTTGTTTTTTATTTTCATATATTATACTTTTATACACTTTTTAACTTGAAATTATGAAATTTGGGGATTTTTTTTTTTTTAGTGGTGAACCACCTTAATAAAAATTATAAAATTTGAACTTTCATTTTAGATGATGAAGCTTTTTACACTTAGCTGTACACTTTCTTGTAAAAATTGATTTTCACATTTCAATAGTAAAATTTAAATTCAGAGTTAAAGTTAAAACTTTTTCTGTATTTAAAAGAAATGGGCGATGTTTGATTCCTGGCAGTCATAAAAATTAAATAGTGTGTTTTAACTTAACCAGTTATTACCTGATTTAAAATCTGGCAGTCATAAAAATTAAATAATGTGTTTAAGCCTAAAAAATTATCACCTTATTATAAATAAAACAGTCACAAAATCTCTTGACAGTGAAAAAATTAACTTACATGTAAAAAGAATTGAGAGCTTAGCTAATGTTCTGAGGCTTGTCCAATTAAAGACATTTGGATTTAAAAGCACCAAGTTCATTTTTGGATTCAAAAACACCAAGTTTACAATAACAATTAGGAAATTAAAAATATAAATAACTCTAACGTAGAGCCAATAAAAAGATTAAAGCATACTCCTTGGAAAATTTATAAGATTTTTTGTTATAACACCCTTACACGGTGCCTTGGACTGTTAAGATACTTATAAAACTGCTAACACAATCTAGTATTTTTAAAAATATGTTTATAGACGTTTTTATTTGGATTTATTGAAAAATTTAACACTATTTTAGTTATTGTTTTATCTTATATAGCTTGTATATATATATATATATATATATATATATATATATATATATATATATATATATATATATATATATATATATATATATATATATATATATATATATATATATAACAATAGCGCAGATCTTTTTTTTTTGTGAAACTGCAATACTACAGAAACTAGAAAATTTAAATATTCACAAATCGATTGCAATTGATGGCGTAAAGTACATACGTTTACAAAAACTGCGCAACGTTATTTTGTATTCCACTAAAAAAAATTTTCATAAAAAGTTTAAATTCAAGTTCATTATCGAGGTAATCGCAAAAGTTACGTCACTACACAAAAGTGGTAGACGTGTTATTGCAAGTAAAACAGGTAAAATAATGCTCACATCAGTCATATGTAAATTAACGGAAAGTAATACTCATGACTCCACGATGAAGCATCTAATAACGACTAATCTTATCAAGCTAAAACATTTTTTCGTGCCAAAAAACAGTAATGTCACAATTTCGCAAGAGCGTCAAGACGTATTTAGTACAGCTTTAGATAATAAACATCATGTCGTAATTCTCTTTACTGATTTCTCGAAAGTATTTGACTCTGCATCGCATTAACATATTATTCATTAAATTAAATAAATTTGCCGCATAGATAAAATCATTCTTAAGTAACAGACAACAACGAGTAGTACTAAGTAAAAACCAGTCTGACTGGAGTCCAATTAGAAGTGATGTAATACAAAGATTAGTACTTGGAACGCTTTTATTCACTTCTATTTATAAATGACCCTACTATAAAACTTTTCTACGTAACAAAAATGTACGCCGATTGCAACACTTTTGCTGAGCTGAACGAAACCGAGACACTAAAAAATAAGTTATAAAATGATATAGATAAAATAGCCAAATGGTGTTACGTATGGAAGATGAAACTAAATGTAAGTAAATGTAAAGTAATGCATTTTGATAAGTATAATAAAAAAAGAGAATATACTATTTTAGACTAGGATCTTAACACACAAGTTTGAATTGAAGGCTTCAATTTAGAAAAAAGCCTCAACTTTATGACTTCTACTTATGAAAATACAGCCACATAACACTTACTTCGCCAACAGAACTAACAGAATGCTAGGTTTAATTAAAGACACTTTTAAGTTTTACACCATCTAAATTTCTAAAATATCGGATAATGCCTTTGATTGACCGTTTCTCAGCACAATCTGGAATTTATCAAAAAATTACAATATGACAGTACTTTAAAAAGTTCAACGAAGAGCAACTCAAACAAGAAGCCTCTTACATCTATGTTATGAATCACAATTAAAAAAGTTTAATATTACAACCCAAAAAACTAGTAGGTTAAGAGGAGATTTATTCGAGTGCTTTAAAATTGTCAACAGTTTAATACAAGTTAAATAATGTACATCTACGTAAAAAAAAATAAAACCATAAAAGTTTTTATTATTACTTCTGACGTAGATGCACAAATTGTCAACAGTTTAATACAAGTTAAGGTGGCACTACCCTACATTTTTTATTTTTCAAAATCTGATATATTTTTTTAAATGATAAACATTTTTCGATAGTAGTTGAAAAACTGAATATATAAAACATCATTTTTTTACTTATTTGTCACAAAAAATGCTGAGTCAGCAAAAAAGAGCAAAAAACATGCATTCACAAGTAAATAACTTGAGTAATATTTGAGATAAAAACTTTAAATTTTACAAACATATAGCTAAATGGTTGGTGGAGGGCCCTTAGTAGAATTTTTTGAAAATACAAAGCTAATATAAAATGGCAGATATTAACCTGTAAAATTCATAAAAAATCCCAGTGGGCACCCGACGTCAATCCGACGTCGGATTTACGTACGATTTTCATCAGCGATGTCAAAAGATCTATTCGGACGTTGTTCCGATGTCAGCAAAATGACGTCGGGCGATGTCTTTATCTCAACATCCCCTGACGTCGTTTTGATGTATTTTGACGTTGTTCCGACATCTTATAAAAGACGTCCAAAAAACTTCGCAGTACTGACATCGATCCAACGTCGATAAAAAGACGTCGGGCAACGTCATAATATTAACGTACTCTGATGTCTTTTGACGTCTTCCGACGTCAATCCAACGTCCTTAAAACGACGTCGGAACAACGTCGTAAGACATCGCTGATGAAAATTTAATCCAAACCCAACAATATGTGTGCAATTGCGCTCTTCAATAAATATGTGAACTTAGCGTGTCTTTTATTAATGGAAAGAAGTTTGAATAATGGTTGATAAAACATCATGAGGTTTTGTATGATGCACTAGCATAGTTTTTTAACTACTAACATTTTCGAGTATACATTTTTTATAATATATAACTATTCGTTTTAATATTTATATAATATTTAAACAAAATTATTTCTTATCAAAGAAATAATTTCCAAATAGCTACAAGTATAAATTACTAAATAAACACATTAGTCTATAATGCCCTGTGGTGTAGTGGTAAGCGCGTAGGATTTAGTATTTAATAGACCGAGGTTTGACTCCTGCCTAAGGCATCGTTTTTTAGTTTTCAAAAAACACGTTGGATTTACATCGGAATGCCGACGTCGCGCGATGTCAGTTTATCCGACGTCAAATAACATTTCCATTTCCAACGTAAACCCAACGTCGATCCGACGTCGAGATCCGACGTCGTTCGACGTTCGTTCGACGTCGAAATGCCCACTGGGATGGTCCGTGGGTATGTAAAATTTTAAATTCTGGTCAAAATAAAAAATATTTTCTGATTATTCTTCTACCAGCCCTTTCTACAATATCAATGAACAATCTGTGAAAATTTCAAAGAAAGAGAGTTTTTAAAATAAAAAATGTCATAAACTAAAAAAATCTCTAATTAAAAAAAATTTAAACTGGCCACGAAAATATGATTAACCACCTTTAATATTTTGTTCTGTGTCAAAATGACCTTTTTATAATACCAATGAAAAAATTGTGAAAATTGGGCAAACATATAAACAGACATGGTTGCTAAGGCCGTTGCTAGGGATTTGAAAATTACCTTATTGCCTTTAAATACTAATATAAGTACTTTATAACATTTTTTTATAGGAAAAAAAATTATAATCGTGATTTAGGATGTTCAAACTGTTAAAATTTAAAAAAAAAAAAATTTTGTTTTTTGATGTTTTTAATAGGATAGTACCACCTTTAATAATGTACATCTACGTAAAAAAAATAAAACCATAAAAGTTTTATTATTACTTCTGACGTAGATGCACACCAAAAAAAAAAAAAATTGCGTGCATATGAAATTCCATTCGATTCAAAAAGGAATTAATAAAAGAATTTCGTTCATAAAGAAAAAAATTTATTCTAAATAGAAGTGCCACTCTATGGAATCGTCTTCTTCATTATATCGTACTATCTACATTAGTGGAAGTATTCAAAAAACGATTATAGAAATATATCAAACGCGAACATAGTGTCGGCCTATATAGAGTGTGCTTATTACACGCTCTCCTTCAATGTTGTTAAATATTTATTATTGTTTAATACTTTTTTAAATTTCAGCAATAAATAGTTATTACTATCATTATTAAATAGTAATATGTTTACAGGATAAATTTTCGCAAGAAATTTAGGTCCACCAAATATACAAGTTATCCTGACACCTGAAACAGTTTTTGCAAGAGAATTTGGGTCATAAAAGGTTTTTTCAAAAACAACAACTCCGTGATTTAAAAAGATTTTTTTAACATTGACCTCGTGGGCAATAACCTGTTTTTTTAATTATTATTTATTATCAAAAACTTTAAAAAAAAAAAAAAAATTATCAGCCAGTTTCGATATTAAATTAAACTGCTTTTAAATTTACATTACTTAAGTAATGCATGTTAATTAATGAAAGTTAAGTAATGCATATTAATTAATGCATGTTAATTAATGCATGTTAACGCCATGGAAATATGGTTTAAACTTTAGATAATATCAAATTTAATAAGAAGTTTTGGAATTGCATAACTAAAAACGTCTGTGAATCGTACACAAAGTTTACTAAAATTTCTACAACAAAATTACTTTTATTTTGCAATTTGTCACGTAAAGTGTCTTTTTTCAGTGGTTTTTCTCTGATAAATAATTTGTAGTACAGCTATAAACACAGAATTTTTTCACTATATTTTTTAACAGACTAAGTAAAGAAGAACCATTAAAAAAGCTTTTTAAAATCTTTTTTAATGTTTTTTTTTTTACTTAGTCAGAAAATTTGTTCAATGCATGAAACCCTGGTTTGCATCAAACCCTGGTTTGCATCAAACCCTGGTTTGCATCAAACTCTTGCTAACAATGCGCTCTAACGATTGCGCCGTGGCTGGATGAAATTTGATTTTCTGAAGTATTTTTTTTTAATATTAATAATATGTAAATTTTTCCACAATATAGGTTGCCGATATAAAATAAAATAACAACTTAACTTTAGGTTATATTTTGAAGTAACAATATTATTTTCTGAAAATTTAGTCGGATAGTTATTGCTTATTCACTAAAAGATGTAAATATCATTGAAGATAGTCTATGCTTTATTTGATACATAAAATGTATTTTAAAGTTAAGTTTTTATAGAAAATGGTAGACATACATTTCATCCCATCAAACTCTTCATGCATGGTTATGATCAGTACTACCGCCACAGTGATGCCGTTTATGTACCAATGCAGGGCCGCCGAGAAAATGGGGGGGGGGCGAAAAAGACAGTTTGTTTCGGGAAGCAGATATCCAACGGGCGCCAAATAAAAAAGAAGGTAGCTAAAAAAAATTATCTGTACAATTTTAAAATTTAAATGCATTTAGACTAAATGGGTTTTATTTGTATAGATTTAATCCATTAAGGTGTAGTTTAAAGATAAAACGATAAATAACTGCTCGATTGGAAAGTACTTAATGAATACACATGTTCTTCTACGTTTAAAAATATTTTATTGCAAGCTTCAAATTTGTTAAAAGTTTTTGTTTATCACCTATACTAAATAATTGTATTTAGTTATAGGACAGCAATTCTCTCTATTAAAATATTGTTTTAAAAAAGGAAAAATTGTTTCCTTTGATATAAGCACCAAAACGATTCCATTTTTAAAATAAACGCCAAAAATGAACTGTTGAAAAAGAAAAAATATAGCAACAAAAACTTAAGATGTTAAGAATTACATACGTATAAAACTTTTTTTGTTTATATTTTTATTTGAATGTCTTTTTTTTCATTGTGGTTTCTAAGCAAACTTAGGCATATTTTTGCTGCACTCCAATATGTTTATTACAAATTTATGACGCTTTTCATGACGCCATATCTAATTTATGATGCCTTTGTAACTATTGCAACAATTCTTTCTTTATTTTGGATACTTTTCAGAGTCAAAATACAGAAATCTTGAAGCAGGAAGTTTAAAATGTCTATTGTGTTTGTTAATTTGTCCTTTGTATGGCTGCAGTTCAAACTTCTTTTCTTTCATAACTTGTCATTGACAATAATATGTTTTCAGTGTTGGCTAATTATGATTTTTGTTTTAAAAGTTTTTCAGTTACTACTTTGCATTTTATATCAATAAATGCATTTCTTATCAATTGAGCCAGAGAATATAAATTTAAGCAACATTTATTGCCCAACAATGTTATTCAATTTAGAACTATCTTGGTGCATAGCATAACATAAAAATTGTAACCAAATCAATAAGCTCTTTTTTCGGCATTACTGTGGAAGTATATATACGTAGAACACGAGTTTCTCTTGTGAGTCACAGAGCATGATGAATCTTTTCCTAAGAACTTATAAATATTCAATTAAACTCTTTTCTGATTAAATAGATGAATAGATTCTGTAAAGATATTTTTTATATGAGATTTATATACTGAGGATGTTATCAACAAGTAAATAAAAAGCCCTTTTTTTTTTTTGAAAGGAACTATTGTTAAATTAGTAAAGTTATTTTTTTACTAATATCTTTTTTAAATGATGCTAGGCCAGAGGTTTTTTCCGCTAATCAACTCGAAAACATGTTCAAACAGAAGTTCTTTTAAATGCAATTGACAAATGAGCGACTGGATTGGCCCATCAAGTTCTGTTTCTATTAGTTTTATTACTCCTCTTACCTTACCAGTGTTTAAGACAGTTATATCAAATAACAGAGTATTTAAAGAACCACTACTGCCAGATTCAAATATTAAATTGAGATTTTCAAGGTGTTAAATAATCTATATAGCTGCTTCTTGGTTCTTTGACTATTGTTATATGTTCTTCTTTAACTATTGTTATATGTTCTTTTTTAACTGTCCTTGTAGTTATTATTGTAATGTCTTTTTTTCGATTAAAACTAATACATTGTAATATCAAATTTTCACATTTTCTCCCATTTACCTTTTTTTGTCCAACATACAGTTTTTCGCATTCTACTTTTTTCCTATTAAGAATATTTTTTATTCATTTAGAAGACAATCAAGCAACGATTTTTCAGTGCGCAGCAGACTATGTAGATCACAAACTTTTAACTTTGACTGACAAAGGAAATTTCCACAGAATGGGCATAATATTTATTTCAAAAAAACCGCTACAACGCAAAACGTTGACCTAAAAAACACTTTATTTATAAATGCACAACACATCCCTATTAATCAATGTTAAACTAATTCGAATCCTATATGATTCACCATCAAACAAACCAAAACCACAAATATTGCAATGCCCTGTGTCATATTTGACCACCTTTGGTGGATAAAAGCTGTAGGAATTATAGTGGAATCAATGTTGCAAGTTTTAGCTTTTAGTTTTTACTCAGTCATGAGCATTTTTAATGCGTTTGGAATAATTATGAAAAGGTTTGGGCTAGATGTGATTTTTTCTTAAGTATACGCAGAAAGCAGTGTAGATACCGTGGAGGAGGGGGGAGCAGGAATACCAAATTCTATTTTTGTTTTTGTTTCACGCAAGTTTCTTTATTAAAATTGAGCAAGATTTTAAATTTCCTTCCTTTTCAAAATTGTCACCCCCTCCAACTTTAATTATAGTTTAATTTGACTGCTCTAGAATTCCTTCGTGTATTTTATAGGTTCTATAGGGTTCTTATAGAACCAATAGGAATCCTATAACAATTTTAAAGGCAATTGGTTCTATAGGATTCCTATGATCCACAAGAGCTGCTATACACCTGTGAAAAAACTCTTATAGAACCCTGTAGGAATTCAATAATTCATATAATATAGACAGTAAGACCATAAGATTTCTATAAAATTAATATTAAAATAATATTAATATAAGAATGATTATCTAGTTAATTAGGTTTTCAGGAAGAAAAAAAAAAAAGACATTAAAGAAGTTATGTTTCAAATCTAAGCGGTTCTTTTCAAAAGACCTGATGGTTTTTTTTTAGTTTCCGAATTTATTTATATAATGTAAACGGATGATGGAAAATAAAGAGCAAAATTTAAACAAACAATATGAATATATATATATATATATATATATATATATATATATATATATATATATATATATATATATATATATATATATATATATATATATATATATATATATATATATATATATATATATATATATATATACACACACACACACACATACATATATATTTATATGGAAATGCATACATTTTTATAAATATTAAGTAATATATAAATATTTATACTGTTATACAAAAAATTCATAACGAATTTATCTTTTAAAAAACCACGATTGATTTACCCGTAAAAAATTCAATAAAGCTAAATCGTGTTACAGAGGTCCAAAATCATGTCAATAATTTCCAAAAAAAAAAAAAGCCCTCTAATTTGGGTCCCGGGAAACTCCATATATGGGCATATAACAGGGCACAAAAAAAAATAGTTATATCAAATGCAACTTTTTAATATATTATCGAAAAAAAATAATTGAATTCTCTATAACAGTTATATAAACAATTAATAACTTTTGCATTATCTAGGGAAAACGTTTGTATCTTGAGAAACCACACGATTTGATAAAATTTGATTGCATTGCAATAAAGTATCTTAGTGTGTTCAAAGAAAAGTAATTTGTAAATAGTTTATATTTTATCGATATTATTTTCTTATACATTTTTAAAATCGACAAGATAAAAATAACTGAAATTGTTTGTCATTTTTATTAACAATTTTTGCTTAAACATACTGCAAGAATTGAGAATGTATGAATGGAATTATATGTCAAGAAGATTTTCTCAGAGATTCCCTCGTAACTGTGCATGAAAAGGGGCTCACAACTTTATTGAAAATAAGTAAAGATAAAGAATTAAACGATTCGTACAGGTACATATGTAATTACGTGTGTTTTCAACAAATATTTAGTAACCTATTACATTAAATTTAAATACTATTAATTTTTATTTTTTAAATTATTTTTTTTAAAGCTGCTGTTATAATAGCATTTTTCAACTAACAAACATCATATTTACAACTCTATACATAGAATTGTATATACAATGGTAACAAATAAATGTGATAATATAGTTTAATGAAGACTAACTAGTAAATTAATAATTTAAAAATCAAAAGAAAAAAGAGTTTGGTATTTTAAACAAGTTTCTTTTAAATACCTCAAAAAAATTGAAATATATTAGTTCATCATAATTGTAAAAGAAAATTTGTTAACTTTAGGCCAAACCATATAATTTATCCCACCTCCTAAGAGGTTTCCATAATCAAATAATATATGTAGGGCCCTGCGAATTGGCATTTTTAATTTCGAATCGAACCTCGAATCAAGCGGGTCATGATTCGCGAATTGAATTGAATCACGAATCGAATCTGTAAAATGAGGAATTCCAAGCTTAAGCATCTTTTTTATCCTGCACAAAAAAAAAATTTTTTTTTTGTGCCGATTTAACTTTCAGCGTTTATTTGGAAGCAGTATTATAAATACTCTCGATAACAGTTACTTTACTATGGCTAAGATAAATAAAAGCATTTTAGATAGCATCTTAGCGTTGGATATTGGAAAAAACAATAACACTCGCCAAATAATTAGTGATTCGAAAAACTCGAATCATTTTTTTTCGACTCGAATCTCAAATCGAAGCGATACTTGGTTTGCGAATTGAATCAATAAGCAGGTCCCTAAATGCATGTTTCAATTGGAAATAAAACTGTTTTCTATGTAACATATATACTCTATTATATAATGAACTAACTTTAGCAACTCTGTTGCTAAAGTCAGTTCATTACCGTTAAAAGATAGTTTGGTAAGTTGATGTCTCCAACGGAATGATATATGGGGAGAAGAAATAAAAAGTCAAAAAATGTCATTTAATAACCCCATTGAGATTATTTCCGCCTCAGGAAAGATTATAAAAAGCAATATAAGGTAATTATCTTGCTCAAAAAATGAGAATCCTTCACTAAATAAGTTGGGAAATGTTAGTATGGAAAAGGATGGGTGCCGGACAGTCTTCTTTTATTTTTGGTCATAGCATATCTTCTGATCTAAAATTAGCATCTAGACCAAGATTAATAATTACTTCTATACCTTTTTGGATAGGAGTTGACAAGTCGTTACAAGGAGTTGACAAGTCGTTACAAGGAGTTGACAAGTCGTTACAAGGAGTTGACAAGTCGTTACAAGGAGTTGACAAGTCGTTACAAGGAGTTGACAAGTCGTTAGCCTTAAAATTGCTTTTTTATCATCTATCAAAATTTAGTTTTTCTATTTTATCAGATGAAGTATTGCTATTCAAGCAATTCGCAATGGAAAGCAATTCTGTTAATGCAGATAACTCTAATAAAGTAGATTTTTGACGATATGTTGCCGATAATGTTGATTATCGGCAACATATCGTCAAAAATAATAGTTCTTAACGGGAAAGGTACCTACCACGGCATGGGTTTAATTTCAATTTCACAGTTATCTAGAGCACCTCTTTTAAAAACTAGACGTCTTAAAAAGCGAAAACGAGCATTAAGTAACGCAAACCGAGTTGATTTTAACATTTTAACATAGTTCCTTTTGATGAATCAAGTTATAATCGTTTGTTAAAACTGAAATTGAAACCTGTTCATGAGCTTATGCAAGTGTTAGTGCTTCCAATAAACTGAATTACAATCTGTTATCGTTAAAACAGCCGTTGCGCAGTGGTAGCACACTTGCCTCAGAAACGTAAGGTCAATGGTTCAAACCCCGCCTCTGGGCAAGTTTTGCGACATCGGTTGGGAAGGAGGCGTAAACTTTCTATTAAATGCTTTTCCACGGTGCTCTGTGATAAGACCGTAAGGACTTCTTGGGGCACCTAAAATCAACATAAAAAAAAACAAAAACAAAAAAAAACTTCATTATTTTTCAATTCAAAATAAAATCCTCGCCCCAATCGATTTGATTTCATGTAGCATGTAACTAGCTTCTAAAAAATATATAAAAAAGCAACAGTTACAATTTCAATTATTGATCTGAATCCAACGGATAAAACTTGTATATATTCTACTCTTCTCTTTGTAATAGACGAAGCAAGGAAACACGGTGTTCATACACCGTCTATAACTTTTGATTATCCATTATGGTTAAAGGCAACTGTTATCATCAAAGATTATAATTTAAATATAGTTTGACTCGGAAGGTTTCATTTTTTAATGAGTTTTCTGTGTAGTATTGGAAGATTCATGGCAGGTTCTGGCTTGAAAACTATTTTTCAGAGGTTTATGCTGAGATAGTTTAGTTCAAATTATGTGAGGAAAAGCGGTATCTAGAGCTCCACGGGCACACTTTTTTGCTCACAGTGCACTGTACAATTTACTTTTAAATGATATTGTTGTTGTTTATGAGATAAATTTTACTGAATTTGAAAACATTTATTTAAAAGCTATGACTAGAACTTTCGATTATAACGAACTTATTGAATTCCAAGAAAGTGAAAACTACAAATTCCTGTAAAATGCAATCAATGAATATAAAAAAAGAAAAAAAGAAAAAAATCAAGGACACTTCAAGTATGGATTCAGTATGTTGAATATATGTTCAACATTATATAATATATAATGTTGAGGAATATATTCTAGCAGAATAAACTTCTAACTTAATTTTCTACTTGACACAAAACGTAAGGGTTACAAAATTCTACACATGCAAATTATGCAAATTATGCATAAGGGTTACAAAATTAAATTTATTCTGAAAAGCAAGTTTCATGATAATGCATATTCACCCTATACAAAAAATGCTAAATCTTTTTGCTCCTGCAAATTATGCAAAAGGTTCTAGAATTTAGATTTCATGCTTTAAGAAAATCCGATAGAGACTTGGCTGGATTGTGGACAGATCTAACTATAGAACAGACTTTGAAGCAAAGTATAGAAAATAAAGGTGGTTTAATAAGAGGTAAAGGATTTACATACAGTGTTAGAAATCTTTGTTTCTCAAGTTTACCTGTTAGTACTGCATTACATAATATAATGATTAAAATGTCTGGAACATCTTTTCAATGATGCGAAGAACTTAAAAAATAATGTTTTCAAGAAGATCTTAAACATATATCAAAAGTCTAAACTCATCTAAATCACCAGGCCCGAAGGAATTACACCCAATAATATTTAAGAAAACTTGCTTTCAAAAGTCTAAACATTTATCTACTATTTTTAACAAAGTTCTTGAGAATGAAACAATACCCCAAATGTGGAAAGACGCAACAATTACACCCATACTCAAAAAAAGGAGGCAAACCAAAAGTAACTAATTTCAGACCTAATAGTATAACTTGTACCGTCAACAAAAATCTTTGAAAAAATTATAAAAAATCATATTACCTGATTAACAATAACTTATTAAGTCCACACCAATATGGATTTCGTCCAGATCATTCCTTCTTAACTAACCTTTTAACTGTAATTAATTATTGGACATCATCACTTGTTAATAATATTCCCATCAACAACACTTATCTCAATTTTGAAATAGTCTTTTACAAAGTTCAACATAAACTTCTTGTTTCTTTATAACTTCCATTTATTAAAACTTAAAGCTTATGATATAAATGGATCAATACTATATTGGATTAAAAACTTTCTGAGAAACCGTAAAGAAAGAGTTGTTGTTAATGGTAAATACTCAAGCTGGGTACCAGTTGGGCTCTTTCCTTTCAGGATTACTTTTTATATATATGTCATCGATATCCCTGAAGCAATCAAATCAAAAGCTGCTCTTTTTGCTAACGATATCAAAATCTTCCGTTCTATTGAAAATACTCTTGTTACTTGGTCTCAAAAATGGGGAATAAAATTTAACATTGATGAATGTCCTGTAATGCACTTAGGACACAATAACAAATTCCATTTTATTTAGATTTAGGTGTTAACATAGATTCGAACTTATTATTTTCCAAATACACAGCTATTCAAGTCAACTAAGAACATTTACATTATATCCAGATTTATAATCTTTCAAAAAGCTATTGCTAGTTCTAGTCCAGCCTCATCTAGAATACTCTGAATCAATTTGTAACCCTGGACTTCTCAAAGACTAACGGCAAATGGAAAATGTGTTAAGAAGAGCTTAGATACGAATCAAAGAATTATATGATCTACCGTATGAACAAAGATTGTTGGCGTTAAATATGACAACTGTAAAATACAGACTACTTCATGCAGATCTAATTAACGTCTAAAAATGTTGCAAAAGTAACAATGTTGATTTAAAATAGAAAGTCAATTTAAAATAGAAAGCCAATTTATTAATCGTGGTCATGTATATAAACTAAAAAACATTCTTTACGATTAAATCTATGTTTGAATTTTTTTTCTTTAAGAATAATAAATAAATGGAACTTTTTTCATAATGAGATTGTATGAGCGTAATCTCTAAAAACGTTTAAGCTGCTTCTAGACAATCATCTAAAAAATGAATGGCTTCTCTATGACTAATCCACTTTTATTTTCTATTAGTTATGCAAACTCTGTAGTTTTCAAATATTATATAACTAGACAGGCAGTTTATGTCTATACAATTTATTGTTAAACCTTAATGTTAAAAATAAAACATTTACAAGAACACGATAAAAAAATATTGGGGTATTAAAGATTGCCAATCTAATATTGAAAGCCTAAAAGACTATTTAGCTTTATTTATGCTTGGAGTTAGTGTGACACAACATCTGCAATATTCGGAAAAGGAAAAGTAAGCTTTTTTAATTTAGTGAAAAAATCTAAGAAATTTCAGGTTAATGCGGAGTCTATAAGTGATTATCGGGCAAATCAACTAAGGTTGGTGAAAGTTCAATTGTAACATTTAAAGAGTTGTATGGGGGAAGCAACAATGAAACCTCAACAAAGCTTAGGTTAGTTTATTATTATATTTACCAAGAACTCAACTAGATATTTTAAATTTTTTAGACTTTTATGAAATTGAGCTAACATTTATTGAACTTTCTATAGAAGTTTATTGAATATATATTTTGAATATACTTCTATATAGATTTACGAAATACCTCGATATGATGTATAATAAACCTTTAGAGCCAAAAAAAATGCCACCAATGGAAAGAGTAGCATTCTTCCATGGACTCCGTGTCCATTTGCAAATAATTACCTGGAATCTACTGAGAATAACTTGAATTTAAAAACATAAGGATGGGGCTGGACTAATAAAAATTATTTATCCAATCAAAACTGATAAAGGAGTTGCGCCGCAAATGATGGCTTATTTTTTGGTTACTCTAGACATATTTCTTAATACATGTACCAAGTTTAGGTTTTGTTGTATTTTTTTACGGGTTCAGGTCTTTTTTACCTAATTTTGCTGTACAGTTCCTTGCCATTGCTCATTTTTATGTTACACTTAGTTCATTATGTTTGTTTTTTCACATTGTTGTTTTTAATAATGACCAATGTTTAAATAAATCCGATAGTTTATCTTAAAGGAAAGACATAATAAAAAGCCGGAAGAATTAATTGAAATAAGTCGACGTCTACCTACCTAAAAAAAAGATACAAATAATAAAAATAGAATGTAGACCATTTTAAACTATAATATATCCGTCAGTTTAGCAATACAATATAAACTATAAAACATTTTGTATTTCAATAAAAGTTTATTAGAGTTCATATATCATATTTAATACATATTGTTTATATACAACACAATAAGTTTAAGTTCAGAAAAAAGTTAAAGCTTGACCATCTTTTTTATGCAATGATACTTATGTTTAATATGTCCTGATTTCCAAATATTTTTCGCCTGTCAAACTGCGTTTGCTAAATTTAAAATAAAACATTTGAATACTTCAATATATTATTTTTAATAATGAAAGCGTATTAAAGTACTTACACTTACATTTAAAATACGAGCTCCACACACAATAATGTATGATCAAATTTACATTGTTGCCATTAATTAACACAAGCATGTAGCTTTTTTTTGGTAATAAAAATCAATAAATTACTAAATTATGATGATGAAGTAGATAATATTGATAATGATGATGCGATATATCAATATATTATTTATTTAACTTGAAAAAACAAGCTTTAATAATTTTTTTTTTTAATTGATTCAATTACAGTAATGTAAAGTAATGAGCCTCATATTTAACGAAAAAAACAAACAATTTTGTTGAATTTTAAAAAAGAAAACAACTTCTTGCGATCTTGAGACAAACTTCTTGTGAGGAGAAGACAAAAATCTACAAACAACATATGAGCATAAGTATTTCAAGCGCTAACTTGATGTCTATGGAGTTGTTGTGACAACCTAACCAACAAGTAATTGTTAATTTTAATGTAATTAATTTTAATGTAATTAATTTTAATGTAATTAATTCTAATGTAATTAATTTTAAGATCATTGAAAGTTTCTTAATGATCTTAAGACAATTGAAAATTTCAAACTTTGTATTACTTTTAAAGATAGCAAGAAATTATTTAGTACAATAAGTAAAAATATCTAAAAAAATATATCTTAAGATTTTAAATAAAATAATAATTTTTTAAAAAATAGATTATTTCCACAAAGAAATGTCTGTATATGTTTTCCAGTGTCTTCCAGCATATTGTAGTTATATAAATATTAATAATAATAATATACTTATATATATATATATGTATATATATATATATATATATATATATATATATATATATATATATATATATATATATATATATATATATTATATATATATATATATATATATATATATATATATATAAATATATATTGATGTATATATATATATATATATATATATATATATATATATATATATATATATATATATATATATATATATATATATATATATATATATATATATATATATATATATATATATATATATATATATATAAATATATATATATATATAAATATATATATATATATATATATATATATATATATATATATATATATATATATATATATATATACTAATATATATAACTTTTTGATGGTACTTTATGTGTCATGTCATTTACAGCACTCATCAGCCATATATTTAAATCAAGAGAAAACCGTTTAACAATACATTTAAAAAACCTGTAAAACAATTGAATGAGTTCTGACTTCAAATAATAATAGTAATAATAATAATAATAGCAATAATGATAATAATAATAGTATGGAAAACTTTTTACTAATCGCCAATATCAAATTGGGTAAGAAGAAATCGGTTTCTATGTCTGCACTTAGAAACAATCTCACTCCTTTTATTCAATACATTTGTAATTTTATAAATTAAAATTTCATATTTTTTGGTGAAACATAATTTACAAGATTAAGATGCTGGATTATATGCCTTACATCGCCTATGAATTTTCCACTTAATTATGCCAGTAAATTACTTCTAGGCAAAAATAAATTCTACAAATAATAAATTATACAAAAGTTTTAACTATTGGTATCAACGTTCTTATATTTTATTCATTAAGTACCATTAAATAACGCAATTTTTCGAGATTTATAATTGCAACTATTCATTTTTAAATTGCGTCTAAACTTTTTCTTCAACCCTTGGATTTTTGCAGTTATTAAGTAAGGAAAACTTTATAGTTCTGATCAGGGAATCTTTGGACCATTCTTTTATAACATCGCAACATCATGCTTGCAGCAGCTTATAAGATATGTTTATGTTATTACTTACATTTCATATCGTGTCGCAATAAGCACGAAAAACCGTATAAAGATGATTTTCCACTCATCCGTTTTTCTACGGGAAAGGGAAAAATAAACACGTGAGCATGCGCAGTTTCCTTACGGGCAAATGAAAACTTTTATTACGCATGCTCACGTGATTATTTTTCCGTTCACTTTCCCTTTCCCGTAGAAAAACGGATGAGTGGAAACTCATCTCAACCCACAACAGTATAGTTTACACGGTGCAATCAGTATAAAGTAAACGCGAAATAGATCATTTAAAAAATAACGCAAATTAGCTTCAATCAATTTGTTGTTGACCTGTTTTAGGAAGAAAATATTTATATAGAATAAATATAGTTGAAATTGATCAAATTATTATATAAAATCCATTTATCTGGTTGTGTGATCGAAACAGTAACCATCCTAACATCAGGAACCATCTAAGTTTTAACTAAAGACACTAATGTATTTCCTGTCAGACCCTTCACCCTAGTCAAATACCTTTTAATTTTTTAAGTCACAAGCCACAAAACTTTTCAACATTGTAACCTATATTTTTTTATTGAGTTACCACTGAAACTCATAAGAACATAGGTTGAAGCATAGCTAATATGAATACCCTTAAAAAATAACATTTACAAATCAAAATAACTTTATAAAATTTTAGTTAACAGGATTAGATTTTATTGAAAAAGTTCTCATTAAAAAAAAAGATTTCATATACAACTTCAGATTGCTTAGGTTTTAAATAATAATCTAATTAAAAACAGATGAAATTTAGATTTTACTTACTTGACACCGCTCAAGTCTTAGAATAGTCATTTCTTGCCCACAGATACAAATTTTATAAACAGGGATTAGTCTGTTTTTATTCATAAAAAATTTATCAACTTTTATTATTTATTTCTTTTAATAAGTTCAGCTTAAAGAGCCAGCTGCCGTAAGAAGTGA